>JAUALY010000004.1:14390000-14990000 GCA_030819805.1 Penstemon newberryi var. newberryi | reverse complement strand
TTGCCTCCACTTGCCTCACGTTTTTTCTTTGTCTTAAGTTCATGCCACCAATCTGGATAACCATGTAGTTTGAAGCATGTTTCTTTGGTGTGTTTTGTATTTCCACAATGTGTACAGCCTTTTTCTTCCCCATGTGACTTTGGTTTTGCAATTATGTTCAATGGCGTTTGAAAAGATAATTGCTGTTGAGATTTATGTCCTCCCCGTGAAATCATAGCACCACCAGATATCATATCATTTGTCATCATTACGGATTGCCTCAAATCCTCTCTTCGGACTTGTGCATAAGCTTGTTCCACTGTTGGAAATGGTTGTACTTGTAGCACATCTGCTCGGATCTTGTCAAGTCGATCATCAAGTCCATCTAAAAAGGTATAAACTCTATCTTCCTGCAAAAGAGAATTATATTTATATATATATCAGTATTACATTTCATAGGGTTTGGTCGGCGAAAATCAATTTCTCTCCACAAGCCTTGCAAATTGTTGTAGTATGTCTCGATGGATCCTGAAGCTTGTTTAAGTCTTGTTACTCTTCTTTTGAGATCATATACTTGTGATGTATCAGTGCCATCAAAGTATGTTGTAGCAAGATTATCCCAAACAGCCTTAGCTGTTGAGAATCTGATAAAGTTACTGACTAATTTTGGATCCAGGGAATTGATTAGCCATCCCTTCACGACGGCATTTTCGGTTCTCCATTTTCTGAATACAGGGTCTGTTTGAGGAGGTTCTGGAAGATCTCCATTTATGTATCCCAACTTGTCTTTGCCTGAGATATACATCTCGACAATTTGGGACCATAGTGCGTAATTGGTACCATCTAACTTGATTCCAATCTGAGTAGCATATTCATGACTTGGGGTATGGTTCTGGGTTTGATTTTGGTTTAGTAATTGTGTCATTCTTGCCGTGAGATCTGCAAGAACTGAATTCTCATCTTCATGTTTTTCCACCTTAGTGGAAGGTGTTTCCATTTTTTTTTTTTTCAATTTTTTTTTTCCTCTTTATGGCCCTAGAATCTTTGCTCTGATACCATGTTGTTCATAAGAATAAACTGAATTCATTATTGTATATTTGCATACTACAGAGAAGAACTATATATAATCTATACAAAGCTAAGAGAATAACTAATCAAGCTAATTTAGACTATAATCTAGGAGAATCAAATCAAACTAACTTGGTAACTAGAATATTATGATTCCTAGAATTACTCTTGACAGCTCACTTCAACACTTAGAGCACCACCGGTGAAGTCTTCAAATGGGGACCTAAACTAGTATGATTTCAAAATGTTCAAAAACCATGCTAGGTGGAACTAAAGGGTGGTGCAAAATGCCCACCTCCCCCAACTTCCCCTAGTTGAGCCCATATTTGGGCTCTGAGCCTTTGAACTCAAAATTTAATGTCTGACAAATTAATAACTCTCCAATGGTAACTTTGCTCCAGTGGCTATAGTTCAAATTCAAAATTGTAATCTATAAATACAATATTCATACATAATTCTCTCACTTTTCAAAAAAAAAAAAAAAAGAATTGGAAGAAAAAAAAAGGTAAAATATATAATTAATTATTCCAATTCATACGTAATTTTTAAATTATTCTGCAATGTGAAAAAGGGTTCATAATTTAATTTATTTTTAATTTAGTATAAAATTACTTTTGATTGTATTTTTAAATAGATTTTAATTTTAAGTTAATTAAATGAATTTAATTTAAATTGATTTTGAAAATGAACTCCAATTTTTTATGCCTATTGCTGCAGAAAAAAAAAAAAATTCAGAAAGTGTAAAACACAGTAGTAAGTTGCAAATGAAGAATGGATCCAATTTTTCAGAGACTCCACTAGTGATACTTAGCTTGAATGACAAAAAAAGAATTAATTAATGATAGACACCCAAAATTTACCAAGAAACAAATTCGAAATACCAAAAAAGATGATAGTCATTAACCTTATTGATATTTAACTGACTAAAACATATCATGAAAATAAAATTCTAATCCATGTATACACTAATTTTTTAGTTATTATTTTTTTATAGCAAACATTAGAAGATGCTTAGAATTTATATGATATTTTAGGCCCTGTTTGGAACCTGTTTGGCCCAGCATTTTCAATTTTTTGCTGGGCCAAACTTTGTTTGGAACAATTCCTATCAGCCCAAATGAATGAAAACATTCAAACAACCAAAATATCCCATTTTTCGGCACAAATTCAAACTAACCCCACTTGCACAAAAAGGCGCAGAGACAGTACAAGAAAATATATATTGTATGTATATATATATATATATATATATATATATATATATATATATATATATATAAAATAGACATGGAATGGATATATAAATATAAAAAATCTATATACTATATTTTTATTAATTTTTAATAATTCTATATCTAATAAAAAATACCCATTTAATTATATTTCCAACCATTTCAATTTAAAATATTAATTTTAATCATTATTTCAATTATTACACAATATAATATCATTTAATTTATTTTGAAAAGACATGATGTGACATCTACCAACTAAATTTCACCCTCAAATTCCAACATCCAAAATATATTCAAAACTCAACTCACAATTTTTAATCCAACATTAAATTAATATTATTTTACATACAAAAGATTCCAACCAAAATACATTCAAGTCTATTTTCAGTTGTTTCGCACAAATTTCAAAAGAATCTTCAAAACTCCCAATCAAAATATTTTTCATTGAAAGTGGGTGAAACTGAGCCAAAATACATCCAAACAGGGCCTTAACTTCTAGAAAATTCATTTACAAGTTAAGAGGAAATTAATAATTATATATATATATATATATTGGGATGAGAGGAGTATATATATGAAAGTACAGATCCCTTGTCTCGATTTATGTTTGATGACAATATATATTGCATCTTCCACCATGCACGTATGCACGTTGTGGTTGGCATACATTTGTATACTTAATACTTGCATATATCCTTTACTCTTTTATGTTTATGGAGCAAATATTTCATCTATCTAGAACCTTTTTTCTAGATTATATTTGATTCTACCTTATCACAATTAACCATTATGATCTTTCATGAGTTCATCATTCATGCACTTACAAGCAACTTAATTTTCGAGGCTTCACATTCTTGTAAGTTGTGACTAATGCTACACGGTATTATAGGACTATTTTTGAAAAAAATTCAAAGTTACGTGATCATTTTTAAAATTCGACCATAAATGAATCAATGCTATCCAATTGTTAAATTGACAAACTAAATTACTTTGTCATATATGTTTTCCAACGGCACCATATATTCAAGTCTTTAAATAATAGTACTAGTTATATAATTGTTAAGTGATATATATTGAATGATCAACTCATAGCTTTTAGATGAGTTGGTCATTCAATATGGTATCAGAGCTCAGACTCAAAGATGTCCCGTGTTCGAATTCTCCGCCACCCATTTTTATAATTCACGTGTTAGACTTTCATAAAATGAATATAGCCTACACGTGAGAGGGCGTGCTAAGTGATATATATATTAAATGATTCATCTCTCTAATATTTGACGCTTTTAGATGAGTTGGTCATTCAATAATAATTTCTACTCCAAGCTTCACTCTTCATTGTCTTTTTTTTTTTTTTTTAGAAACATTTCACTCTTCATTGTCTATATACTTAATTTAACGTACATCTCATGTCAGATTGCTTCATCTATGATATTTGTTTTTTTGTTTCCCAATGGTTTAATCCATTTCGAGGCGCGTCAGACACAATAAGTTGCAACCTCTCCCAACAAGGATTTGAACATAAGTTCGCTACTTTATAGTGACTAGTTCCTTCCACTAGATCAATCACCTGTTGATGCCCTAAAACGTTTTATGATCTAATAATGAATCTTACAATAGTACATAAATAAAATGAAAGCTACAACGCGATTTATAATTTTTTAAGGAATTACCGCTATTTTGTTTAATTCTTCAACTAATATGTGTAGGCTTGGAACATAAATATTGATTTTGTTAAATCAATTTTAATTTCCTTTAAATTATAGAGGAGAGCAAGAACTTGTTTTAGTTACGTTCAATAGTACACTTCTTATATATAAACCATGATAAATTAATCAAAGATAGATACGAATGTTTCAAGTTCCTTTCAAGCATCTTTCCAAGCATTAATTTTATTTTATGATTTTTGTACTTTGCTAGATCTTATAGTATCTCATTTGGAAAGCTTTTCATATTTAATTCCAATTATGATACACATCACTCCCTATAAATAGAGTTATTCCCATTTTTTAATTATCTAAGTAATTGCCCTACCATTCTAATTGAAGTGCTACTCGCTCCACGCGTCTATGTATAGTGACTCATTCAACTCGTCTTCTTTTAAATATTTTAGTAATGACCGCATTATTCAATTTGCTACAAGAAGCTTCTTAATGCTTAAATTGCAAAGTCATTATCGCTTAAACTCTATCTTTAGATTAAGATGTCGAAGATTACGTAGATAAACATTTGTTACAATGTAATTGGATTAGAAACATTTTTTACAAGAAAACACACCAACAACTCACTAAAGTTTGCGGCTCTATGAACATGATGTTTTAGGTTTAATAAGATATCTTCATCATTTTGTTGTTGAATTTTCTTAGTTCAAATTTAGTTAGGCCGTACTCATTTGTTGAAAAGAGAATATGCATTGCATGTGATTTATAATTGCATAACATTTTTTAGATAGTGACAATTAAATTATACTTATGTATCTATAATTACACCTAGATTTTGGCTAATATGTTTGATATATTAATCGAGTCGGAACAATTTTAATCATGTCACAAATTTTTTATGGTTCAGATCAGAAATTCGGTCTGATCAAGAAGGATATAGTCAAATTTGTTATATTGTACTGTGTATTTACTTGATTTCTTATCGATTTTTAAAATTAACCTTTGACACACATACTGATTATAACAAGATTTAACTCAAATATATGAAGGTCGAGATTAGTTGATAAAGTGAGGCTATTTTAAAAATGTTCAATGCAGTTATGTTTGAACTTCGTGAACTTCCCATCCTATTAAGATCGGTCATAGTCCCCAAAAGGTACCTAACCACGAAGATGATACACATAACTCGGCCTCTCTAACGTCACATCGCTCATCCACCTAACTTATTTGACCTTCGAGCTCTACGTCATTCTGCAGTGAACTTTGCTCACTCACATCAAACTACCTATGCCTCGAGCAGAGCTACCTCTATTTTGAATTTTTCATCGAACATGAGGAAATTTAGGAGTTAACTTGATTGCTCTGAGGCCACCTTCGACTTGGCATGCTTAACAACCGATATACTATACAATATCTAAGTCGTTTGATCATCAAGTGGGGGCAAAAAACAAACGCTCCGAATCAAAAACACCCTCGTATTGGCCGTTATGCACCCAAATGTCGGGAAAAACTATCAAACACTAGAAAATACGCACCGCTTTTACTCGGGTCAACCCATATCAAATCCATTCGAACGCTTCAAGCCAAGTAATTGATCACCTAGCTACAAGTTCCCTCATTTATTAGGAAACCAACCACACATCTAATACTCAACTACTTGCACTCGACCTCAACTCGACTTGTTCTAACTCAGACATCGAATAATTGTCGTTGAGATCACTCCATTATGATCTAACCGATAGTATTGTACATTTAGGTTCCTTTATCTAATGTAGGAGACTGAGACTTTGACTTTGACTCTTCCACCTGACATGTCTTTGACTAGCTTGACCAGACACGTACCCCATTAATTAATTATCAAGGACACCAATTGCAATTAATTACTATTGTAATTAATTAAATCGAATGATAATTGTACGTCCTTTGGCTAGTGCATCATATATATATATCGTACGGCTATATATGCCATTAATATGTATATAGTATTTTATTAGTCCACACATGTTCGACTCCAATTGGTCAAGCATTTAGCCGACGAGAAAATGCTCCAACACATGGCAATTTCTCTAAGGAAAGAGTTATGATCTCGTAATATAAAAACAAAGATTTCGTTAATTTGTTTAGTCCGATTTAGTAGTGAAATTAAATTAATGATGTCAGCTTATTAATGGCTCCAAAAGGAGACCGAGGGTGACAACCTTTGGAATATATATAAGGGAAGATTGTGTTTAGGTTGTATGTCAGATAAACTTTAGACAAAAAGAATAAGAAAAATTTTGAACACAAAGAGTTGAGTTTGAGTTAATAATTTAATAAATATGGTTCAAAATCAAATGGGTAGCTGGGGAATTTCAGAGCAAGGATGGAGAAAAGGGCCTTGGACTCATGAAGAAGATAGGTTGCTTATTCAATATGTAACCCAAAATGGTGAAGGAAGATGGAGTTTTGTGTCTAAGTGTGCAGGTATAATTTATGCCATTATTTTCTTGACCCAACATTATGTTTGAGCTAGCTAGAATTATATACTAAATGTTAGTTTGTTGTTTTGAATATGATTACAATCACCCACCCTTAGCTCGTGGTAAGGGGTCGTTGGTATCAGCTATATTTGGTCCCTTATCACGAGGGCAATTGCTTTTAGCACAACTAAGATCACGAGTTCGCCTCCCAGTAGGGCAACTACTGGGAGGAGATTAATTGTTGGTCTGAGTATGACAACAATTGCTCTCATGATAAAGGGTTCTGTTTGTCGGATTGCATAGTCGAAACGTGACGTTTGAATTAGTGTAGTTTAAAGATTGTTGCACTGTTACTGACCCATTATAACTTTTAGCACAACGGCAGAAGAATTAATATTTATTGCATGTTTTGAACTTTTTTTTTTTAAATATTAGGTTTGAATAGAAGTGGAAAGAGTTGTAGGCTGAGATGGGTGAATTACTTGAGGCCAGGCCTAAAAAAAGGACATATAACACCACAAGAGGAAGGAATTATCATTGAACTTCATGCCCTTTGGGGAAACAAGTAATAACTTTTGGCTTCTCATATTCTTTTTAAATATTTAATCACAATTACTATTTTCCATTATTTATAAGTTTTATTTAATTTATGATTAATTGGTATAATAGGTGGTCGACTATAGCAAAATACTTGCCGGGGAGAACAGACAATGAGATCAAAAACTATTGGAGAACTCATTTCAAGAAGAGAAAGCCAACAAGTGATGATGATGTTCAAATTAAGCAACAAAAGAGAAAATTCATTAGACAAAAACAAGAAGAAGATACCTCAACACTTGAAACCACAAGTGAAGATAAAAATAGCAATCAAGATACAATGAAAGGTATCGCGTACGAAAATAAACAATACGTGCCTACGACTTATCAAGATAGTACCAATGCACCTTGGCCTGATTTTATCACAGTTGATAGTTACTTGTGGGATATTGGATTATGGAATTTTGATGATCAGAGCAAAATGGGTATTCAAAATCAAGATAATAATATTGCTAATTTATTCATGTGAAGGAGATGCTATAGATCATTACGTGCATAATGGAGAGTTTGTATTCTAAGGAAAGCTAAATAAAAATTGATTTGAATATGGTATGTGTAGTTAGGTACGTAGTTTTTTTTTAATGTTGTACTGTTTGATTATTGGTTAATTAAGTAGTTTCAACATAAGAAGATTCATATATTTTGAAATTTCACCTAATATACTTAAATTCTACATGTTTTTTATTTTTACTTTGTTTTGTGTTTATTTAAATTCTACATGTTTTTATTTTTACATTATTTTGTGCTTAAAGCTTGAGGAGTGAGGACCTAAGCAATTTGCAAGAGTTATTTAAAAACTTTATGAATGTAAAATGAAAAGTAAAATATAAAAAAAAAAATTCATGATACCAAGTGAAATGGGAGGAAGGTTCAATTAAAAAACAAGTGAAATATAAAAGGAAGGAAGGTTCAGTTAAAAAAAAAAAGTAAATGGCCCATGCAGGTCTCGAACCTGCGACCTTCGCGTTATTAGCACGACGCTCTAACCAACTGAGCTAATGGGCCTTTGTTGATACATTATTTAGGTATTATTATAAAATTATATATTCTCTTAAATCAAATGTGAATTAAAGAATAAAGATGTTTATTACTTTTATCCGCCACAATTTCCGAAATCGATTCCTTCATCTCTTCTTCTCAGCGTAGGTAAATAATTTGTCTATTATTTTACTTGTGGGCTTCTCTTTTTCCTTGCATTTTTTTTCTTTTTCCACTTATTAACGGCATAGATACAATAAAATTATCTAATTATAATTAATTTCATGCGGACAAAATAAACAGGTACGGCTCCAGTTTGCTTCGCACCCAATAACCAAATGCTTCGGCTTGAAAATAACATGCTCTCGTACAAATTAGAAGCTTTGTCAAGGAGGTCGATCGCTTGACGTGTTGATCCAAAATTCATGTTGAAAGAGCCTCTTCTTCCCGAGCCTCAATTGGACCGGGCCGTGCTCGAATTAAGTCATTTATTCTATTTAAGCGAATTTCCACAAACGTGTTACTTATATTGTGCAAGGAACGTGATGACTTGAAGCTGATTGCATGTTTCTGGTGCAAGGGATCTTAAATGCTTAAACAAAATGGTCCATTCAATCAGACTCCTGTTTTCGACGAGTCGGGTATTTTTTTTTTTTTAACGCCTCATTCCTCACGGGGTGTAACATACTAGCTCAAAATTCCATCTAAGTCTTCACTTAGATGCAAAAAATGATCAATTTAACCCTCCTCATATCATAACAAGATAGATGTGATCAAGATAAACTTATCATATATATACATTTACATATAATGTCCATGAATGAATTATATGTAGACTGTAGTGCTTAAGTTTCTTCTTTAATATGTAATGTCAGTGTAATTTTCTGAGGCTTGCAAACAAATATAAATAAGTACAAGATTCTCCATCTACACAACATACATTATTTCACAACTGGATATATCGGATTACATTAACTTATTATATTACAACAACAATGGCTAGAAATGCTTCTAATTCTCTTTTAGATACAATTATGTAATGAATATGAATCTGTGAGATAATACCAACACTCATCCATCAATGAATTCTAAGCTTCATCATAGTTGCAATCTCCATTACCGACCGAATGTTCCCTGCATAAGCCAAATAAGGTTCAAACAACGTTGCTATAAAATGTTTGGACGCATTTCCTATTGCAGATAGATATCATTACAAGTACAAGATAGGTGGAAATTGGACAAATTCTATGTCTATGCACAGTCAGAAATGACTTAAACGATATGATTTCGGTAATAAATAAAATAAATCATATATAAACATAATATTTTATTATGTTTTATCTCAAGTTTTTCAATTTATATCCTATTTTTATGTTTTAGTTCTCACCTAACATGATGGATCATTTTTGAAGCATTATCGATACCATAGATCTGGAAAGTACTTCGAATTAGTGGTTTAATGTGTCGAGGAATCTCTTTTTCTATGTTAGAGCTCGTGGACGATGAAAAAAGTGTGAACTTGCGTTGAATGAATATGTGGCATTAAGAAACATGTGTAGAATTATTTCCGGTGGACTGATATGGTTAGAGGTTTTGAAAATCCAATAGAATTCTAATCATTATATAAATGGATGAAAATATATAATGTTTTGTTACCTTAATCTTTCACAAAGGCGAGCCAAAGCATCTGATCCAGTACGTAATGCAACATCCTCAATCTCCAATGCATTTGATGAAGTCACACAGTTCGCAAGTGTAAACTCACATAACTCCTTTAACGAACACGCATCTGTCAATACTGCTGAATGGCCACCTCCAGCAGCTAACTTCCGAACTTCACCAACACACCTACACCAATGAAACTTCCATTAGCATCATCACTCACTGATTTAATACATAAAAACAAACAAAAAATATAAAAGAAAAAACCAATGGCTTCTATATCATACCAATCGACCGGTGAAGGATACCATGCGTATGTAGATTTCTCATTAGCAGCCTGGCCATAGCTATTATAACCCCATCCGTGAATTCTCCCATCTTTAGTATAAATGAGTGTGTGAGAATGCCCACAGCAGACGAGTTTTACACCATTTGGGATCACCAAAACGGGTATGTTGCGGAGCATCGTTTCAGATGAATTGGGTGTGCAAGAAAAGAATCCAGTTTGTGGGCCCAGGCCCAACTGGCCCCACTGGCATCCGCCCCAAGCATATAAAGCTCCTTTATCAGTCAAAGCACACGTGTGCACACCACCGCATGCAATGTCATTGACAAAAATCCCGTCTAGAGCAACTACACGCCTAGGCAATAATTCTTTATCACCGGACTGAAGTGAACGGTGGCCCAGTTGACCCATGGTCCCGAGTCCCCAAGTATAGCTGTGGTATAAAAGTGTGATCAAGAAATAACAAGAATCAGGCAATAATTAATAACCAATAAATATATGCTCATAAGAAATGAAATTACACATCTAACTTGTTCGGATATTTTAATTTAACATAGATTTGTGACACTAAATTTTTATCTAGCAAGCAAATCATGTTTCATTATGATGGATTTCCAGTTCTCTAAAACATGGAACCATTTGATATCCATGCAATGGATTCGATATCACATCTATTATCCACCCAACTCTAATTCAAGTTCAAAGAGAAACAAAATCAGAAAGAAAAACGCAACTCGAATATAAATAGCATGTGCAGGAGAAAGAACTAACTACCAAGAAAGCAATAAGTTGGATTATCTACTCTAAAACGTTGTGCATGTGTCTACAATGAATATTAATGGATTGCGCGGTGTTAGATTACACTAATTTACATTTTTTGTGAATGAAACATAGAAGTGCACATGAGGACAACAACGGTATTACTTTTTCTACCATATGATGAGTACAATTTTTTGGATTTTTTAAGTGAAGTGTATATGTGCATAATTTCATTATAGCCCAATAATTCAATATTAACACATGCTTATTAATGCATTTTAGGCAGTGAAATCAAGGTGAAGCAATTTTCACACTTTCATCTCCTACTATAATCTTGCAATGCTGAGTTCTCCACCAAACTCTGCGATAACCTGTGCCATGCGGATTATCTCAAACCGCATGCTTTACTAAGGAATTTATCTCCATTATTAAGGTCCTTTAGAACACTTACACCTCGCCTTCCTCTGATATAGCTGTTGTATGGTACTCTCCACATGAAACCTGTATAATCTTCACAAGCTCGGGGGCTTCATCAAGGAACCTTGCATACCCATTTATTATGCATGCCCCCTGAAGTCCTTCACAGGTAACACCTCTGCCAAGCTGACCGTACTCATTATAGCCTGATTTACCATATCAGTCACAATATCTAATTAATATTTAGTGCGATAAAGAAGTTTGAATAGATCAAATCTCACAGTTCCTCTGAGACTACAATATACAAAATAAAGAGTATCAAGCATTCAAGACTGATGCATTGTGCATGGAAGAGTAAGCTCAAAGTTGTAACATTAGCATTGGCTTAAAAAGGTGCAAAGGAAATGCATACACCAAAACAAGAATATCTAGCATGCTATTATTACGTATAAAATATAGGTTAACGTTACCCCAAGCTTGTAGTAAGCCATCTTCTGACAAAGCAACCACGTGAACAGCCCCACATGAAACTTGGCAAACAACCTAGAATGGTTCAAAAGAGTTTAAGAGAATCAGCATGGCTCATTACAATGCCTAAATGAATATGTAAGAAAAAGTTAAATTTGTTACATGCAAACAAAAGGGGAACCATATATGGAAAAAATAAAGTACTGCACAGTGCAAAGATCTTTCAAGTAACAAAGCACAACTGCACAAGTACCAAAAAGACAATGCCATTGTTTACAAGCAAAATACAGACCAACAAATTCCAAGAACAACTTGGAGGTTTTTTTTTAATAGATTTTGATAATTTGCTACAAAAATTGAACCAGGAAATCTAGTTAAAAAGAAAAACTCTCAATGTGGTACCAAGAGTTCAATGTAGCATATGAGAATATGAATATGTCCCTTATTTCATATTAGTAGATAATCTTCAAAGCAACTCATATCAAAAACTCGCAGTGTGGTACCAAGAGTTCTATGTAATATATGCGAGTATGTCGTTTATTTCATATTAATGACAATCTTCGAAATCAACTCATATCATCTAAACTAGGTTAGTACAAGAAATATTCTTCGCAGTTGCTTTAGTGTGAGAATGGTACCGTGTTCGGCGTGAAGGCTCCGTAGTATAGACGTGGATAATTAGAACCCTGTAAAATGTAAACGCATAAAAAAAAAAAATATTAAAGCCACCACATAAAAACAGAGAAGGACTAAAAAATGAAAAACTTATTAGCTTTATCTTTAAAAAAACTATACTGAAAAGGCTATTCTCAGCATGTTACTGAGTTTCTAATTGTTTAGTAACAATTAAAGATTTGGTAAATGTGCTAAAACTTCGGCCAAAATGTAGCTTTTACAAATTCATCTTTTTCTTACTCACAGCAGTTTCTCAATATCTTTTCAGGTCTCCAACATTTAATTGTCATTTGATGGATACCTTAAGAGAAACTTTTTAAATCAACAACCTAATATTCCTGATAAATTATCCCAGTGTGGCAGGGAAATACATGAAGTGAAGCACTAGGTCAATATAAAACTTTCACTATGTCAATAATAAAACATTGTTTTTTCCATCCAAAACTTATCACTATGACACTGAAAGACAGAAGATGAAAAAGAGAAACAATACTATGAGGGAGCAAGCGAACCACTTAAAAGATAGAGAGTCACCTTAATACTGTTGACTTGCAGTAATCAATTTTTTAGAGTGTAATTGTGTTTGAATATACACTCAATCTAGGTTGGCGCAATAGCAGCAAGGTTGATGGCACATTAAGTTCCTTTATCTTGATTTGTAATGTAAGATATCTCAGTTGCAGTTAATAATTTATGAATTGATAATGAGTCTATTGTGTATTTAATAAACAAACACACCATACACAGGGAAAATATATATATACAATTATATATCAGTAGGCCAGGATTTCCAACATGAGCAGAAGGCTGAGAGGAGAGTAAGGTGGAAAGGTTGAAATTACATATTTTTTCCGAAAAAATTATAATTTTTCTAGAGCCAGGGGTTACACCTCCAAGACCCTTCCAGTCCACCCAGCATTAAAGACGTGTGCACGTAAATTTTCACATAGAATCAAAATGTGGAATAGGTAGGAAACCACACACTTATACATATAAAAAGAGTAATAGAATATTCTCCTCCACCAATCACTACAATAAATTGCACCTAAGGTTTAACCTGAACACCGGAAGTACCTGATTCTGTCCCCAAACCCAGAGTCTCCTTGCTGGCATAGATCCATCGTTTTCACGCGGCTCTGCAATAGCTGCAGTACAATGTGCTCCACAAGATACAGATACCACAAATTCAGACTGCAACTGCTTCACCTTCTTTGGGTTTTTTCTACCCCTTTCAGTCCCATCCCCCAGTTGTCCATATTCATTAGCCCCTATTCAAAGCCAAAAAAAAAAAAAAAAAACTTCCTTAACAAATCTGCGTTGAAAGTACAGAGCAGAAGAGTTACACTGATACACCTCATAGAGAGGTGATCATGACAAAATTCAGAACAGGGATAAAACAGTCTTCTTAGAATAGACGAGGGATAAATGCACTATGGAGGCATGTAAATAAAGAAAGATGGACTTTGCAAACTTAATAGCAGGTAAAATTCCTATTAGCTCAGAATTTCGACAAAAAAAATATTCCCATTTAAGAACATGACATAATTCTCGTGGATATTACTTAGGGGGTATACTTAATTACATTGAACCCAATCAAAGATCCAGCAACATGTGGCGTTAATCTCATCTTTCCAATCCCTAATTTTGTTCTTCAATTTAACAAAAAAATAAAGCTAGTAAGTTTCTCAATTATAATAACCATGCAAGAGAATCACATATAACCCTATCTACACTTTTTCTTTCCCCTTCCCTACCAATTCTACTCTTCTATCACAATTCCAAATTAGGCCTTCACATTCCCCAAATAATTTAATTAATCAGAAACGAATGCTGGACTATAATAAATAAAAATAATGTGAAATGCCATTACAGAATCCGCAATTAGGGATGAATAAGTAATGATTAAAATTCAGGAAAACATAATTTATTACCCCAAGTGAAGAGCGAGCCATCGGAGGCTACGGCAGCAGTGTGCTCCCGACCGCAAGCAATATCGAGCCACCGTGAGTTCCCTCCGGCGGCGGGACAGCCGAAGAGGTCCGGCGGCAGCTGCCTCGGTATACGCAAATTTCCTTCTTTGTCCCTCCGACCCGTTTGACCCGACTGGTTGTAACCCCAGACGTAGATAGCGCTCTTTGTAGGAATTTTTGGCCGTTTTGATTCCCCAAATATTTCGTCAATCTCCATTTTCTACACACCAATTAACTGTAAAAGCAATTAATATTTGACGATCGAGGACCGATTAGATTAAATATCTCGTAATTAAGCTTTTTACCTTCGGAAGAATCTGGGTTGAAAATTTATGATATCGGATCTCCGAAGAACATGGGGAGAGAGAATGCCGGAAAGCAATTACTTACAAATGACCACCACACGTGAGAGGATTATATATATGATGATGCTATTTATATTATAGAGTAAAAAGAATTGTCCGTTTTAAATAGGAGGGTAAATATAGTTCAAGTTGACTTTGATTTGATTCTTAATGAATCTAGCTTGAAAATGCTTTTGATTAATGATCTCGAGTTGCGTGTCGAATAATTTAATATTTTTACATATATTTTGACAAATTTAAGGGCTTGTTTGTCTCGCATCTCGGAAAATTATTTTCCATTTTCGAGAGGCGAGACGAACAAGCCCAAGATTTTTCCAAATAATTGCCTCTGGAAGAATATTTGGGCTAGTACCCCAATTTCTAATTAAACCTGCCCTACTCAGTCAACAATTGATCGCCTCTTTTTTCTCCTTTTCTCCTCTCTCATCTCTCTTCTTTCCCCTTTCATTTTCTCGAAACCTCTCTCTCTCCAGACTCTGATTTACAGCCTTTTCTCCACTATCTTCTCGAGACCTCTCTCTGTGCTACTTCACGGACTGAACAATGCATCTGAGCTATTTTATGGGCTTCACATGGGCTTTAATTTCGTGATTTCACTTCAATCACTTCTTCCCTCTTCCCCCGTGAATGTCTGGTTTTGTGTCTATATATGTTAAGGATTTGTGCTTGAAATATTCACACAACACTACTTATTGATTTTCGGTTGGCAATTAAATTAGAGGTTTTTTTTTTTTGCGCACGAGCACGACGGAGGGGCCCTGTGGATCTGTGTGTGACTCAAGTGAGTGGCCGTCGTCACACCGCGAGGGAAACTGAATGTACTCTTTAGTGTTTGGGCTTCTGTTTTTCTTTATTTGCAATCGATTTGGTGTTCTGTGTATATATGGCTGCTGGAATTGTTGTTTTCGTTTCATTTTTTGAGGATATTATGGGGCTGAAATTGTTTGCTGAAATATGGTATTTTTTTTTTTACCTGAACACCGATTTATTTTTTTAGGATATTGTGGGGCTCAATTGTTTGCTGAAATTTGGTAATGCATGCGTGACTGAACACTGATTCTTTAGTTATGTTTTCTGAATTGTTTATATAAGTATAAGAGGATTGATTTTCCTAGTTTACAGTAGTTAAGTACCTTAAAAGTTTGGGATCTGAATTGTGTATATAAGTTTGGGATTGATTTTCCTAAGTATAAGAGGATTGATTTTATGAATTGTGTATATAAGTTTGGGATTGATTTTCCTAAGTATAAGGGGATTGATTTTTTGAATTGTGTACATAAGTTTGAGATTGATTTTCCTAGTTAACAGTACTCCTTTTAGCTTAATTATGAAGTTTGGGATCTGAAATTTGAGCCAGTGATTTACCTTAAAAGTAACAACAAAAGGGTTTGGATTTTTTTAGGATTATGATGTTTTTGATATTGGTAAAAATAATTTCCATATGTTTTTCATATTGTTTTCAGTTCAACTTTAAATGATACTATATCTATTTCTTTCATTTTTTGGGGGAAAAGTTCCTTAATCAGATTTTTCTACTTGAGTGTGGCAATTTGTGCCTTAAAACTTCTTTATTTGGACATACCGAATGAAAAAGTCATTATTGCATAATTAAACTTTTGTAAGTTCAATCAAAGTTAGTTATGTTGTTGATCTTTCCTTGCTTTATATCTTTTTTGATGGAGTTTGTTACAAAGATAGTCTTTTACATCTTAGGCAGGGAAAGTGTTGTCATAATCAAGCATTATTGGTTTATGTGTATATGAGTTTGTTATAAAGATAGTCTACATCATACGGAGTTTGTAAGTTCAATCAAATTTTCGGAAAAATATGTGTATATGAGTTAAAATGGTTAACTTGGGTTTTTTTTTTAATTGTTGACAATTTCTGTATATATATCTGAAATTGTTTGCTGGAAATTGTTTGTTTGCTGGAAATTTCTGTAAACTGATATAACTTGGGTTTTTTTTTTAATTGTTGCCAATTTTTATAGTAGGATATTACATAGTTTACTGTCATGCTTGGGGTTTACTCAACAAGATTGAGTAAGTAAGTCATTCCCCCATGGTCGTATTAGATTTTCACGATTCTTATTTGTTTTTGTTTTGGAATGCAATTGAACATGATATGTGACGGCCCGGCTCTGCAGGTCCATCGAATAATACTCGGTCAAATTTTTATTTAAGGAAAATGTTAAAATACTGACTCTTTTTTTTTTTTGAAAAACAGAAATGATAAATTAAAAGTTTAAAGCGGAAGCGGTTTAAAACAAGATAAGAACAATTTAAATTACTAAGTTCTTTGACGGAAAAAAATAAAATCAATATTCATAGTAGAGGTTTAAAGCGGTAGCATTTAATCACAACATATTAAAATATTTGAACAAAATCAGCTGAGGGAAATAAAAAATAATTTGTGAAATCTTGTCTCTTTTATTAAAATATAAATCAACTTTAACAATTCAAATATTTTAAGCAAAGGTTTTAAACAAAATCAAAAGAACATAAATCAACAATAAAATATAACTACTCTCCCAAATACTAGGGTGGGACCGCAACCGTGATGACCTAACCGCAACCCGACTATTGTTTTCCAGAACACCTGAAACTGAAAAGAATGAAACATGGAACACATAAGTTGATCATCCAACTTAGTGAGGTTGTGGTACAAATTTGCACGGTGATGCGTAGATGCAACATATTATATACCGTGAGCATGTTATTAAGCAAATTAAGCATATATTCAAGATCGGAGAAACACGGAGTTCACATAACCAAGAATTTGTTGATGCCGTCCTCCACTTACCCTCCATCCTCAGTCTGATGTCCATCCAAACACACCAAGTAAGGAGCGACCTTACTATTAAAGTGCATCGACATGTTTTTGCCTAAGTTCGTCCTTACTCCCCAAGTGTTCCTCCCCACTTGGATTGTAAGGCCATGCCTATGGGTAACCGTGACAATCCCGCCGGCCCTTGCCGTCCAGGTTGGCATCGGGTCCATATACCAATCAAAAGGGGCCCACACAAACGGAAACATAACATATCAAACATATTTAACATATTATCAACATTTAATAACTTATCAGATGAAATTTTGGGAATAATGATAATTTCATAAAATATATTCACAACTAGTAGATTTAGAGGTAGAATGCATTGGGGTTATCATGTTGATATACTAAGGATTTTGTGCGAGTAATGTCGACCTAACAAGTCCAATTTATTCGTGACAACATGTAAGAAAAATTAGAATATAACACATGCTTTGATTATTAAGAGCATAAGTAAATGTTTGGACTCGATCTACTAGCACATCAGACCGACATACAAATTCAACACATAACACTCACCTTTATCGCTTAGTATAGCGACTAAAATTCCACAAATAAAGCGTATCCGAAACCTGAGCAAGTACGTATACGACTTAGAATATCTAACAACCTTAATTAAACATAACTAATGAAAATCCTACACAAGGATTTCCAAAACTAACACATCGCACACAAGAACTTAGAACTTACGACTTAAACTCCAATTAAAGAAATAATTTTTAAGCTTTAAGATTTTTAAAAACTTGAATATTAGTTACATAAAATCAGCGCCAAAACAATACATTTTTCCTTTCATTTTTCAGATTTACTAAACGACCCCTAAACTTTTAAAAACTTCCATTTTTGCGAAAAATTGGAACAAACTTTAAATCAAAGGATTTTTAAATAAACTCATATCAAAAATAAAACAAACGCTGAAAATTAATACTCCAAAGTCAAATCTCTAAAACCCCTCAAGTTTTAAAATATTCTAAATACACCCTCGTAGCTTTGAAAACGTAAGAAAATCGACTTTCTTGCAAAATAATTTAAAATCCAAACATCTAAGCAATATTTAAATATATTTAAGCAAACTTTTAATATAAAAACTGAGATTAAAAACAAGTTTTAATAAGTTTCCACCAAACTAACAAGGAGAAACAAATAGTTCTTTAATCATAAATTTTCTTAGGAAAAATTTACAAATTTTCAATCTTAAAACGAAAGTGAACAAAGCACTTCTTCAAATAAATTAATCAAGAGTTTATAAAGGTAACTATGTAAAAACAGCGACAAAACAGCGCCTTTGCCCCCTTATTTTCAGATTTACAAAAATAACCCCAAAAGTTTCAAAAACTCCCTTTTTGCAAACAAACTTGGAGCAATTTTAAAACAATAATTTTTCAAGTAAACTCATACCAAATATCAAATAAAAACAGAGATTTTCAGTCTATTTTTACTCCCAAAAAAAAAATCGCAGCCCTAACCCTACAACTTTTAAAACCTTTCAAAAATACCGCCAAAGTTTTGAAAAATTAAAAACATCAACTTTCTTACAAAAACAAATCAAGATCCAAATATCTAAGCAACATTTATTTAAACCCAAGCAAAACCACATTAAAAATATAATATTAAATATACACTTAACAACTTTTCACAAAACATACAATAAATAAACAAGAGTTCTTCAATATTCAAGTTTTGTACAAAAGCACACAAGATTTTAATTCTTTAAATAAATCACATGAAAATCCATAACAAATTGGAAAATAAAGTTTACTTTACACTATAATAACATAGATTCAATTTATCCTCGAAAGCATTTATGTTTTTCTCCATTTTCTTTCTTTAAAAGAACACTTTAAACTAGGAGAAAAATAAAATCCAATCAATTAAAGAACACAAGCATAGGCGGATATTTACCCAAGGCAACGAAGGGGATGAAGCTCTCTTCATTTTCAGACATCCGAAGGTGGTGGTGGCGGCTCCGGTGGTGGTTCATGACAAAAGCCCTCAAATTCTTACTTTTCACCAACTTCTAATGACTTTCGATTCACTTGAGAACCTCCAAACGATAATCCGAACGGTCAATATGTAACCCCATGAGTGTAGGACTATCAAATAAAATTTGGGCAGGATCCAACGGTGGACGAAGACGTAATGATTGAAAAACCGAGGTTGTATTGTGTATATCCGAAAATTTTATCTTTCTAGTGTGTTGTTTATTTCCCCTTTCTTATTTTCTTTATACTATATAATGTGTGTGTAATTGAGATAATCGAGAGGATAAAAAAATCTGATCTTAAGTGTATATAACAAGTATATACACATTGGGAAGAGAGTTAGACATCATGCTTAATTTTTTTTTTCCACCAATGCATGTATACATTGGGTAGAACAATTTCTCCACCCAAGACCATGCTTTGCAACATAAAGAGTGTGAAAGGAGAGAAAATAATTACTCTCCTGCAGAAAATATGCAACTTGGTGCAAATTTTTTACTTTGCCCCGTGAAGTTTTGAAAACTTACATTTCAACCCTTAAAATAAATTTCTTGTGCATCCAAGCCCGCAAAAATTTCAAAAAGGTTTTATTATAAAATTAAAGTAACTTATATGTTTTTAAACTATTTCAAAGTTCATAAGGTCACAAGATTTAATTAAATTGTATATTTTAAATCCAAAATTAATGCTTAAATTTGAAAATAAAAAGTAGCACATAAATTTGGATTAAAAATCTAATCAAAAGGGTTCGAAATTTTTAGGGCATTACATGATATCACGTAATAAGTGAGTCGGTATTTAAGGTGCTCACACCACGTCTATTTAAAATATTTTTGTTACATATGTGATTGTATATTTCAAATTGTTTTGTTAAAGTGTATGTATTTTATATTGGTTTTCTGGTATAACTTTGATCATTAGTGGATATATAGATTGTTGTATAATATGTAAGAATTTTTAATTTGAATTCAAATTATTAGAATTTTAATTTATTATGTTTTATTCTCACTATTTAATTTATGTTACTTTATTGCATTTTACATAAATTCGGAATCTTTCAAATTATAACTATAGATTTACTTCAACCAATAAACAAAAGCATAAAAAATAACATGGACATTGTCTTAATTTGGTATAGTGTAATGAAATGAATGTTCAAATTCATCTAAAATCATATTCATGTAAAATGTTACTAAATAGGTTTGTGAATGGGAGGATTTTAATCGGAATTAGGTCCATATTCGATATGATTTAGTATTAATTGTCACTCTCAACCAATATTTTAGGAATAATATTCATAATTTAATCTCCAATTTGCAGCAATAATAATAACAGAAAAGAAAAACAAATCGATGAAATCACATTTTTTTTAGTCACCACACGCATTCATTCTTCAAAATAAAAATTACCTAAAGAAATAATAGATTAAACAAATGTTTGTATATAAGATATGGAGATTTCATGATGTTAAAACTTTCATAAATAGTAAACCAATAGGTATCGAGAAATACAATTTCGGCTTTTAAAAATTAACACAAAAGTATGTTGCTCATAATTTTATTTATAGATGAATCTTGTTAAAAAAAAAATCTATTAACCAAACAACTATACAAATTTTGCAATGAGTAAAATATGTCCCATAGACTAATTTAATTTATAATTCCTAACTTAAAACCAATTTTTATAAATTCTTAATTGAAAATAACTAATAAATAAAAATTAAGATGCATGTCAAACTTCGTAATGCAATTGAACGGAGCTTTGGTATACTGAAAATGAGATTTCCAATATTGCGCGGTCCAATGCCACACTTTTCTATGACTATGCAAATCGATATTATAATCGCGTGTTGTGCGATTCACAACTTTATTTGCAAATTTGCCGTGGATGGTGAGCTATTCTGTTATCATGACGATGATCTTGAATTAGAAATGGGGTTAACCGGAGAAAGTCGGTTAAATGCGACTAATGATGAAATACAGCTAATGGGTGATATAAGAGATGCAATAGCGGAAGCCATGTGGAATGATTATACCGCTTAGATTTATTTGGATGAATCATTTTATCTATTATAAATTTTGAATGTATCATTTATTTTGAATTATGGTAATCTGTCGAACACGCACTTTAATTTCAGTTGATTAATTTTGCGTAATCTACTTTATGAAGATTATGTTAAATTATAAGAATTATATTATATATATTTTAAATTTTTTTTTAGATATATAAATTATTCTTACTAATAACTGTAACAGAAATGGCACCAAGGCAGAGAACAATCTCTGAAGCATTCACCAATGCACCATGGACTATTCACGAGGAGTTCCGCATGTTTTTCGGGCTTCGAGAGTATATTGCGGCTGGCCTACCGATGATGCGAGCGGCATACGGTGACATTATCGAATTTTCATGTTTATGGGAAGTTTTGACGGAAGACCAATACTCAAGTCGTCCCTACGTACATGTTTTGATGACCTTGTGAATCATTTTAACACATTTACAAAGTTGCGAAACTATGAAGGCGTCATAGAAATTGGTGGGCCTGAAATGGTCATCATCCCCTATCATATTCGTCCATTAGCTGCCGCGGTAAGTAACAATAGCCAAAATATTTTCGTAATTATATTGTTACTATTATAATATGTCGACTTGGAACAACTTGTGTATTTATTTGCAGGCTATTCCTAGATGTGAGCTATATTTTAGCTCTTCTGAGGACCACTATGAAAAGATGAAAATTGTCTTTAGTGGTACTTAGTATGATGAGACTGTCGTCATAGAGCTCTCCGAAAGTTTGAACTCGGATCCTCCGGTTCTTCATCGTCATATCCTGAGAGGAGCAATAATTTATGACGTCTCGAGCCAGACATCTTATTCGAACGATGCGCTTTCCATACATGAAAACTCGATGCCAATATATTCCATTATTGATGCTTCATCACACATTGGTCCCGTTGACAACTGGGAGCGTGCAGCGTTGTTGGCTCGGAGGCGGTTGGCCAGCCGTGGAGGGAATAACAATCATGATGGGTCGAATAACACTACTGGTCCAAGCCCACCTTCGTGGAATTAGTCACATTCATTGTAAAATTGCCGTAAATTTTTATTATGCTAAACAATATGAAGACAACTTAATATGTTATTTCCGTTCGTAGATTAATCTGGATATTGTGTAATAACTATTAGGTTTATGTCATAATATTTTAAGGATATTGTGTAATTCCTGACAAATTTAATATGTCATTTGAATTGATTTGTCGGTGAGATAAAATAATTAAAAGGATTTTATTATAACAATTTATAAAAAAAAATCGAAAAAATTAAAATTAAGTAGTAATATTTTTTATTATTTTAGAAAGCATAAATAATTAATTATAAAATATTATTTACCACATATATTACATATAGGGTGCGTTCGGATGGCCCAAAAAGTAATTGGGCAAATAGATTATTTGGCCAATTATATAATGGGCCCAATCATTTAGTACCCTGTTCGGCGTATTAAATTGAGACTGAATAAGAAATTGCCCAATTGCTAAAATGTAGTTTGGTTTGCTCAATTGATATAATGTGCCCAAAATGCCCTTGAATCCTTACCTGATAGACTACTCGATCGCGCCGTTGATTTGCTTCAATCTCGTTCGTTCATTCTTGAATATATGAGGCTAAAGAAACCCTAAATGCTGATTCATTTTTGTCTTTCATTTTCTCTCTCATTCTTCGATGAACGGCTAATTTTCTCTCTCGTATCAACCATAATTTATGCCAAGTTCTTGTTGCGGGAGATTTACAATCGTAGGTAATGTTCGATTTGTTGATTTTTTTCATTTTTTTTCTATGTTTATCTCCTTTTAATTCAATATTCCTCTTTGTAACTTAACTGTTCGACTTTTTTAGGGTTCTAGAAATGGATTCAAGCACAAACTCTTGAAGGACCGCAGGGACACTCAAACATTAGGTTCTCAAGTAAGGAAAATGACTTTTAATTTGTATATGTTAATGGGCAATGAAACTTGGGTTCTGATTGTTGGATGTTTAGTTATATTTAATTTGAATATTTGTGTCCATATGTATGATATTGAATGCTCTGTTATATTAATGTTAATATTTGTTCTATTAGGGTGAGCAAAAAGTAATGTGGAATAATTTGTCGATGAAGTATACATTCTAGAATGTGTGTGTCATATTGTTTATGCTATGTTTGGAATGGAAGCTGGATTTTGGTGGTTGGATGATTTATGGTACTTGTTAAAAATTGAGTTGTTTGGGATGTTCAAACTTTTGGGGATTTTAATGGCTAATTGAGGTAGTTGATATGTGAATTTGTGTGTCATAAATGTTGGTTAACTCATTCATTCTTGGGAGTTGGTAATCTATTCACTTTTCTGAAATCCTTAAATGTGACTTCTTCTTTATGACTTCATTAATGCATTTTCACCACCAACCCTGAAAACATTAATGGTGGTAGATGAAAAGTTCAACCATTCCATTCTATATAATACCAAAGCCATTTGATGCATTTTCAGCACACTTTACTGACCCTTCTCATCCGAAGATGTAAGTCCAAATTTATTTTATCAATAATCTTTCAAATGTTTTAAAATTTACTGACCCTTTATATTCTTTCTCATCAGATTTTACTTGCAACATGCCGAGGTCTAGGCGTATGCGACGTGAGGCTAAGAAGCTCAATGATGGTTGGAGCTTTGATGAGAACTGGATATTTACTAATCTTCTGCTACATGAGGCGAACTCGGGGAATCTTAAGGATGTGGCATTGCTCACTGGAGCATGCCAGCGCATTTCAACTGCAATGACTTCACGTTTTGGTCGTCGATTCAGCCTATTCTCCGTCAAGCAGAAGCTGGAACAAATGCGGCAAAGGAACAATGCTTTTAACAAGTTCTTGCATACTCCTGGGGTGATGTATGCTATCGAAAACTGCGAGACTCTTATTAATGAATTCTACTGGAAGCATGTTGATCCAAAGGTAACTAACTAACTGATAATTTTCTTTGTAATACTAGTATCCAGAATCATTTAAAAAATAACTAACTCTATTTTATTTGTTGTTGTAGTTGGAGACCCCTCTGTTTGAAAGCTTTAGGAAGAATGGTGAACCCTTCCACCTCAAACTGTCACATGTCTTTGACACAGTGGGTGTTGCTACTTTCCCGAAAGACCTAACCGAAAGCCCCGAATGGCCCATACATATTCGAGACTCGGAGGATGATGAGAAGGTTGTTGTTCCCGTTGCTGAAACTATACTGGTTCTGTCCCTCCCCTTCCTATTTGCTTTTTGGATACTGATGTTGTCCCGGTTGAGCGGGTGGATTTACTTCGGTTGCAACTACAAAAAACGATGGTCTTGGCGGAACAAGTTTATAGGATATTGATTAGGATGAATGTTTGTTTGAACAGTACCCTTGTTACTATATTTCTGGGTTGGTAGTAGGGTTTGTGGATTGTATGTGTGGTAATTAAGATGGTGGTAGGACTATGCTGTTTTTATGTTCTGTTTAATATATGATGAAGAAATATGTTGTCTTATGTTTCATGAATGTTTCAATGTTGTTAGTTAAAATTACCCTGCACATTTTACTGTAATGCAGGGTAATTCTAAGGCCTTATATGTAATTTTATTTTCTATTAATGAAGAGGGTGATGTTTTAATTATTGTTCATTTCTTTGATTATTCATATCATATTTCATTTCCTCTAGATGTTGGAGTGTATTGTTTGGATGACTTCACGTGTTTCATATGAAAAGTAAAGAATCAATGGTGTTCACATGTTTGCATTAAGATTTGAAAAAGTAGATTTTGAATGTGATTCTCTAGGAGGAAACATAGACATAATATTCTTCTGTGGCTTCAGAAAAACAGCAGCTAAAAAAAGCATGCCAATAGTTATGATGTATATGAAGACAATATTGATGAATCAAATCCTTATAGCAGGGTGATTCTTATTTAGTACTACCTACAAAAATAGGTAGTACTCCAAAACGAATAAATTACATCTAGCCCCCCAATAGATTTTGAAATGTGATTCTCTAGGAGGAAACATAGACATAATATTCTTCTGTGGCTTCAAAAAAACAACAGCTAAAAAAAGCATGCCAATAGTTATGATGTATATGAAGACAATATTGATGAATCAAATCCTTATAGCAGGGTGATTCTTATTTAGTACTACCTACAAAAATAGGTAGTACTCCAAAATGAATAAATTACATCTAGCCCCCCAATAGATTGTTTCCAACCCAATCAAGACATAGTAACTAGCTACTATAAATTCCAATCAACATATAATGGACTCCTCACCCGAAACTAGACATTAGGGGTGTTCATAAACCCGTCCCACCCGACCCACCCGCCCGACCCGCTCCAACCTGCCCGCAACCCGCCGGTTTTGTTTTTAAAATAATCAAGTACGGGTTGGTAATGTGTAAACCCATGGGTCGGGTGACGGGTTTGATGGTTAAAAAACCGACCCACCCGCAACCCGCACTTAATCATCCTTGATGTACTTTTTATTCATTGTTTAATTAAAGTGTGACATAAATTACATTTATTAACAAATGAATAAGAACAAATAAACAAACTTTCTTAAAGTTTCTTGTTTATATTAATGTTAATGGTACAAATATGTTAGCACATTATTTCCTAAAGAGTTTGTTGTTGAAAAATTGAGAAGAAACTTCACTAATTTGTTATTGTTTGTAATGTGTGAGTGATGATTTGTAATGAATTTTTTTGTGGAGATTTGTAATATTCTTTTTTTGTGGAGACTATTGATTTAATTAGTGAAAAATCATTGATTATATTATAGTTTTGTATTTTTTGCTTTTTGGATTTAATTTTAAAATTAACAGTGAACATATTTTATTTGTTGTTTGAAGAACTTAAGATTATATGCTTAATTGTTTATATTTGGATGTCAAGATTTTATGACATTGTTTCCGTTCAACCCGCCAACCCGACCGCCACCCGCCCGCACCCATTCCACCCGAACCGGACGGTTTATGAAAATAACAACGCGGTTGCGGTTTAAAAAATTGGCAACCCGCACGTGTTGGGTCGGGTTGATTTTTTCATGCAAACCCGCCCAATCCCGACCGCGTTCACCCCTACTAGACATTGAAAAAATTTCGGAGAACTATTAACAAGAAAACTCCCAATGTCAACTTTCAATCCTCGTCCTCAATCTCATTTTTTCTACAATGAAAAATGGTCTAAAGAAATTGATGATTACTTTATCGAATTCTTATCTACTGATTCTTACTATGAAAATGCAATTTATGTTCATAGTTTATCCGATATTCTCAAGGTTGTTCGTAATGAGGTGAATCTCAACCGTTCTTTCACCTTGAAGGAGATTATGGCAAAATTCTATCGGATTAAACAAAGACATGCCAGATTCAGTTATTTGAGGAATCTTTCGGGTTATTACTTAGTTGCAAATACGAACAATGTTGGGCGAGACAGCATGGAAATTGTTCAACATTTATGCAGTGTATAAATACACTTTATTATTCTATTTTAAATATTTTAATTCTTGACATGTACTTAAATATTTTTTATGTGACAGGAAACTCCATTTTACGAGGCTTATGCGATTAATGGAGAGCCAATGTGGGATGAATTGTATCAAATTTTTAGACACAATCAAGTTGAAAATGACATTGCTCCACCCACATCCCCAATAGACCTTCAGAGGTTTGAAAGAGACGATGGCCCAGCTGTTGGCCACGAAACACCCATTCAACTACCTATTAATGAACCACAAATTAAGTTCTCCCCATTTGCTAGTGAGGATTTTTGGAATGACTTAGCTAATATTAATAATGCCGGTACGGAATCTGACCTTGATGAAGGTGAGAATTCTTCTGCCGTAGTTAGGTGTCTAGGGCCGGACGAGGGGATGTCAAATGGTTCAGGTTTTTTTGAAAAAACCATGATGAAAGTGAGGGTATTAATTACTTTTGTGTAATCCATTTAACAAGTATGTTATTTCTTATTTTATGACTGTATGCCACTATTAATGAGTCCTTTTCTTTTTGTTGGATTTTAACAAGTATTAGGTTAAAATTTGCAATTAATCAAAACTTTAAGTTTGCCCATTGCTGCCAATTTTCGTAATTGACAAATCATATGTATAAAATTGCAAGTAACACCCCCTTATATTATACTTATCCGTATATTTTCATGGAACAAAACATCCAACACTAATATATTGAAATACCAAGATCACAATGCCTCATTGTTCTTAACAGGATGATAAAAGTCATACTGGGCAGATTACAAAAGTCATAAATTGTTTGTTTCAAAATTAACCAGCACAAAACAAATTACCAAAACAAAAGTATAATATGGGTCAAACAATGTGGCCCTATATATAAATCCACCAACGACAATCCAATCAAGGCATCTTACCTTCAAGCATCATATGTGCTTGCATCTCACGGGTGCGTTCATTCGAGTTCAAGAACAAGCTAGTGTGTTTGGGATTATCCATTATCTTGAAGGACAAAAAAATACGATTCTCTTCTGTTAGAGAGGTTATGTTTTCAAGAGCCGCAATTATCTTTACAGCTTTCTCGTCATATGTATCCTCAACCTTAGTAAAATCCTTCGAAAGTTCAACCCATGTTGATCTTGCCGCTACTATCAACTTTTCCATGTCGGGATTCAATGCGTCGGAACCAACAGAATCCGGTGTTTTCCTCTTCCTAGATTGTTTCTCCTTCTTGATCTTTTCAATCTTAGTTTTCTTTGTCAATTTCTTTTTGTTAGTCCCAACACGGGCAAAACCCATGTTGTATGGTGGTACATCTTGTAGAAACTTCACCCCGTCCGAATTATCCGTAGTCAAATCAACGCATGGGCTGCCATACAACAACTCATCATTGCTCGTATCAGTAGCTTGTTCCTTTCCCTTTGGATTTGTTTTTAGCAAATCTTCAACTATGTCAACAAAGTCTTCCGCGTCATCCCCCGTTGCCCTATCCTTTCCAAATATCTCCACCCAGTCATCAAAATATATAAATGACTTGAATCGCATATTTGCCACATCGAGGTGTGCCTAATATTAACCAAAAAATTCAAATGAGAATTAACACAAATCACTCCATGTTATAATTGATATTATAATTGAGTTATAATTGAATGCAGGGGGTAATTGCATTTTTTAAAAAAAAAAGGAATTTAAATCCAGTGGGTCGTGGCAGCCTGCTCAAAGAACATCTCAAACCAGGGGGGTATTTGCAAATTACTATATTTCTTTATATCCATATATTTTATTGATGATATTTATAAATCATAATGAAAGTATAGAATATAATGAACACACCTTCACGTATAATTCCCAGACATCATCCTCTACATCGACGATCCTCCCACTCTCGTTCCATCCGAATCCACTTGTCCCTTGCATACCAATTAATTGATAGTAAGTCTTCTTCCATACCGTCAACTTTGAATTGATATGCTTAACTGTTATCTTTGATGAAGGTAGTCGTGCGGTAAGTGCAACTTCAAGTGCTTGCAAATACCCCGACCTAAAAGAATTATCAGATTTCCAACCATTTGTTAGCATGTCCTTCAAACAATGGATAAGTTGTTGTTCTTCAAGCGCATTCCAACTTCTTCGTGATCCTTGCGTCTTCTTTTGGGTGGTAGGAGTTGCATCACCATATCGTGGTATTGATGCCATTTGCCGGTTACCTGATATGCACACACAAACCATTATATGTTATGGAATTCAACAATTTCTTCCATAAACAGCCCAATATAATCCATAAGCAGGACATTATGAAAACATATAACAAGTTAAATTTAGGGTTATTTAAAAGTCTAACTATTATTGTTACACAACAAATTGTTAAGGATAAAAAAGTTAAGGGTACATAAACATGCATAGTGCAAAACATCCACTCCAGGGAACAAATAAAAGAAATCAAATTCAGCAAACTATTCAATTGCGCTCCATATTCCACTTCATGAACATTGATTGAGCCATGTTCTCCCGAAACTGATTCCATGCATGTGACGGTTCAACCACCTCAATGTATTCATCGCCATTTGGATCATTATCATCGTCACTCGAGTCACTTGAATAGGGATCACAGTCACGCATTTCGTCAGCCATTGTCTGACTTTGAAAATTTTGAATCAACAACAAACTCATAATGATTCTATTTTGCGTCTTTATGGGGTAAAATGCATTGCTTCTAAGAATTGCCTATTTCTTCTTAACTTGTCCGAAACTGCGCTCAATTACATTCCTTGCCTGAGAATGTTTCATATTGAAAAACTCGTGCGCATTTTGAGGGGCGTCCATACCAACCCCCCACTCTTTCAAATGGTAGCGAACTCCCCTATAGGGCGCAAGGAAACTTTATCCGTTAGTATACCCATTGTCACACAAGTAGTAAGTTCCTATAAAACAACCACTGAAATAACTTTTATTTATTTAATAAAAAAGATTTTGAAATTGTCAGTTTCGATTATGTACTAATTAACCTGTAGGCACTCTCAATACATTGGGTTGATTGATGGCATCTCTTAGGACTCGGCCATCAGCCGCAGATCCCTCCCAACCAACCAAAGCATAGGTGAATGCCCCTCTAATATCACATGCTGCAAGCACATTGGTTGAAACATTACCCTTACGTGATCTATAACGGGGTTTATCCACCAATGGAACATTCACATTGACGTATGTGCCGTCCAATGCTCAGATACATCCCTACACACATACGATATCTCAATTGACCCAAACATGAACACATAAATATAAAACATAAAAATAAAAATAATGTAATAGTCTCACCGGAAAACAACTCCACCTCTCGTCCTCACAATCATTTCTTATTGGATCGGGTTGAGATAGTAAAATAGGATGGAGCTTTAGCAAACAATTGAGTACACGGTGGAAACACTTGCTTACGGTTTCTCCCGAACGACGAAAATCAGTCCGAACAACTCGAATCTTCTTGTGGTGAGATAGAACTGATAAAAAGATGGCTACTTGTTCTTGCATGGGAACGTATTTGGTATCCTTTAACCCCCACCCCCCCCCCCCCCCCCCCCGCCACATTATGTAGCATACAACAAAATTTTTCAAATGCACTTGTATTAAGACGTATGTTGTCATTACACCTTATGGAATCTTCGAAACACAAATATTGCAAAATCTTTGCATGTTTGCGCCTCCTATGTATTAAGCTATACCGTATTGGTTTTTTCATGGCACGTGCAATAATTCGCAATGAAATAAAAAAAAACGCCCATCCAAAAGAATTGATGAAACATTAACATCAAGAGGGTTTTCCTTCGTGGATCCATTTGCAACTGGATGTCAAAATAATGGTTTATAACATAACATCTAGAGATTAAATTCAAGCAAAAAAAGTAAAGAATTCTCAGAACACTGTACACATAATCCTGATGTTATTTCAACATTAATTTCAACAAGACATCCTTAATAATCAAACAAATCAGTAATAAGCCAAAGCAGTATGCATAAACTTCAATATAAACTTCAAGGACTTCTCCAATAACATACACATAACTTAGGACAAAGAAGTAATAAGCGGCTAACAGGGGAAAAGTTTGCCTTTTGGATCGAGACAAATAAAACCAAATTTGCCAAGCAAACTTCAATATAATAAAATAATTTATCAGTAAAAAAAAACCCCATCTTAATTTGCATTTAAAACCGTGGTTTCATTTGTTCTTAGAAACTTTGTTTATTTGAGAAATTAGAGAAACTTAACAACACTTTTAGCTAAAATTGCACCCATAAATTCCAAATATAGTATAGTACAGAAGACAGAATCTACCTTGTGCTTAGGCAGCTTCAATCTTTTCCAGGTCGTAATGCTCCACTTAATCTCACGCTAAATTTGAAAATTGAACAAGTGAAAATGCAATAAAATGATTATATGGACCCTAAACATAAAAAATTGACAAGATTTACAAGATTGATGAATGAAAATCAATGGGCGAAAAATTAGGGTTCTAGGAGAAGAGAGTCACTTGGACAGAGGGAGGGAAATCGCGTGAGAGAGAGGGAAATATTTTAGAGTTTTGTTAAAATTACCCTAGTTTATTTGTAATTCCGTCAAACTTACAGGGCAAAATGGGTACGAAAAAATCAATCTGGCCCATTAATTGTTAATTGGAGGGGTAGGTGCCCAATTACTATTAGTCAGATAAAGGGGGTTGGCCCACATTTGGGCCGATTATCACGGGCAGCCCGTTGTTTTTATGGTCCAAACCGAACACATAACTTAGCCCACAATTAGACAATTGGGTAGTAATCATGGGCTAATTGAGGCTTTATTCAGCCATCCGAACGTACCCATAATATATATTCACCAATAAATTAAATTATATATAAATAACTGATGTGACATAAAGTCTTACACTATCTTACACCTAATTAACTAACTCCTTACAACCTAAACCTATCAAAATAACATACATTTTCATTATTTCTCAAACCACTCTCCCAAAACCCAAACAAACAACATTACGCAAATCGAGATTATTTCTCAAACTTCTACAACTTTCCCAAACCACTCTCCCAAAGGCCAAACAAACAGGCCCTAATTTATTGAGTTGAGCTTGAATCAATTTGAAAACTAAACAATTTGGTTTGATTTTCAGAATTAATAATTTATTTTGTGTTAAAGTTTATGACTTTAAGGGCACATTTAATAAGAACGAAAGACAAAAACATCTTCTATGCTTTGTCTAACTCTCAAAAAACTTCATGTGTTATTTTAACTTCCAAAAATCCCCCTGTGATCTCAAGTAAGTGCCAAATACACCCCTAGAAAAGAGAGTGTGTTTCAAACGCCAAAATTGCAAGTATTTGTTCACATTTTGCTTTTGATATGACAATTTTACCCTAGATATCATAAGATAAAAGCACCCCCTATGCTTTGTCTAACTCCCTATAAAAATCCCATGTGTCATTTTAAATCCCTAAAACCCCCCTGTGTTTGGTTTTAAATACCACACTCGACCCAGTAGTATATACTTAATTTTTCAAAAAGAATAAATAAATTTAAAAAAAAACAAACACATGGGGGTAATCTTGTCATTCCACCAAAAATCAAAAGTAAAATTATACTTGGGTTGAATGTGGTATTTAAAACTAAACACATGGAGGGTTTTGAGAGTTAAAATAACACGAAATTTTTTTAGGAGTTATACAAAGCATAGGGGTGTTTTTATCTTTTGCTCCATTTTAATAATTACTTTCGATAATATCCCCAGTTTAAATAAAAACATAAACAGAATTCAATAATTTCAAGAAAATTCAAAATTTCTTGTCAAAACAACAATTAAGCATTGTCCAAAACATAACAAACTCTTAGATTAACATGAACTAAATTGGGGGAAAAAAAGGAAAAGAAAACATCCAAGCACAATCAAGTAATTAAACAAAACAAGAAAATAAAATACGCTTTTAATAAAAGTCAAAGAACTCGTGCTTGGGCGGCCATATATCTTTTTTTCCTTATACCTTCTAAATGTAGCAACAATTTCTTGCTGTCATATAAAGTTTCCTTAATGACAGGCTCTTGTTTAAAATTCATGGCCCATTTGTGCAATTTAGGCAGATTGCTTGGGTTCAGAACCTGTAGACCCGCAAGTTGTTCAAAACATGGGAACCATTGTACATACCACCCGAAGTACAAGTCGGCCATTCCAATTGAATCGCCACCAAAGAATTTCTTATCGCCTAGAGCTTGATCTTGAATTATTTTTAGAGTTTCCAACATTTTTTCACCCCTTTTTTCATTGTTCTCTTTCGAAGATCCACAGAATGCGTGGACCGTAGGACGCTGCATGTGGAATCACCAAATCGAATCATTTTATAGGACTATATTTCTTGTCGCGATTTTAAAAATGTTTTGCATATTTTATTTTGTCACCTAAATACATTGGGACCAAAAGTGACAAAGTTTTATGGTAATAAAAGTATTGAACTTAAATTATACTATGGTACAAAATGTACGAATATTTCATATAGTTTCGAACTAAAAGTGCAATTTCATGAAATACATGACCAAACGTATAAAATATTTTAAAGTACTAAGACCAAAAGTGTGATTACATAAATTAAAGGTAACAAAATTGTTGATGGCTCAATCCCGTTAGACAAAATCAATAGTAATGAGTTGAGCTGGGGGTTAAGATGTGGATTAACTGAACCAAATAAATCTTTCATCAGGGTTAACTAGTAAAATACTATACCGTAAGAGAAATGGATGACTATATCATTGTCGTCTTGTCGGCCATTTAATTTCAACTTTCAACTTTAAACAAAAAAAAAAAAAAAAGCTTTCTTTTTTCTTATTGATAATAATTAAACAAAGACTTCTTGTTCACCTGAACCCCACTTGATTTGGTCAAAAAATATCAATTCTATTTGGAAGGGTTTTGATCCAGTTTCACAGATTTTGACTGTAGAAAAATAGTTTTTCATAAACTTTAGATCATATTTGATTATATTTTGGGTTATGGATTTAGTAGTTATTAAAAAGTTAAAACCTACTTGAATTGAGTTTAAATATTGGAGTTTTAAAAAAAAAAAGTAAATATTAAGTATCAAATCAATATTTTTTTTTATAAAATTTGGAAGAAAAAAATTAGGTGATATATATTAAATCAAGTCTCATAAATTTTGTCAAATTCCATTTGGAAGAATTCTAACCCAATTTCACGTGTCTGCTTAGTTTCGCGAGACCCACGAAACCAGGTCAGAACTCAACCAAACAGGCGGATCATTCTTGGATTCATCTAAAATTATAAACTAAAGCTCAAGATAAAAGATGAAACAATGGTTTTCCGCAAACTAATTCCACAATTAAATATCAAATAGCACGTACTAAATATTAAAATTTCTATCAAATCAATTCAGTATTTAGTTATTTACCTTCTGCTGTCCAAAATCAATCCAAAATCGAGCCAGAGCCCTGTCATAAGAATCAGCAGGCAACAAAGGGTAGCGATGAGGCCACGTCTCTTCAATGTATTCTAGAATCACTATCGAGTCAACCACCGGTTTGCCGTTATGAACCAGAACCGGAACCTCCTTATGAACCGGGTTGTACTCTAAAAGTGATGAACTTTTATTGGAGAGGTCTTCTTCAATGTATTCATATTCCACACCCTTTAGCTTCAAAGCCCATATCACTCTATGCACAAATGGGCTTCCCCAACTGCCATATAGCTTTACAATATGGCCGGATTCTTCCATTGTTGATATAATATAAAGGTTGAATTATTTAATTTCAAGATAATTAATATGAAGGTGAGTGGTTGAGTACCCTTTCTTGTCTACTTTTATATATAGGATGATTTTATTTATTTTAGGGATAATTGCACCTAAACCCCCTGAAATTTGGTGAAACTAGATATACACTTTTTGAGGAGTCCTATCTTTAAAATTATTAGCAAAAAAATATTAAAACTTTAAGATGACAAACAATGGTCCTTAACTTCGTCAAATCAAATTCTAATAGGTCAATCGTATAATATCTAAACCCGAGGGCTCAACTTAGTTGTTTTGTAATTCAATAATTCGAAATATAATTTAAAGCTTAATATATACAATCTAATAATTTTGTAAGATAAATATTAAATTATATATTATTTTATAATTATTCTTTGTAAAGTATGTTAGTTTGAAATTTTTAATTTTTGATTTATTAATGTTGATGTAACGATGTAATCATATAAAAAAAATGAAGGTCCAATCATGTAAAATTAAAAGTGCAATTTTCCCATGTTTTGAATTCTCCTCTATACAATTGCACAAGTCATTGTCAAATATGGGCGAAGATTTTTCAATGAGGTAATAATATTATTTTCTTTCGATTTTTCCAATAACTTTTGTAATCTATCGCCAACGTCAAACTCAAACTGTTAAATGATTATTCCAAGCCTTTATTTTCTTCTAATTTTTCAACCATCCAACATTTCAAAATTGGTCAAATATTATGAGCCAAAACTCGAGTAATTATTGCCCAAATCGAATATAGTCGAGCCGAAAGCATTCAACTTGCAAGTGCAATACATTTAATTTGAAATTAAATATAATACACAACCAATTCAAAAAACATAAATTATACTTACATTACGATTAAATTGGTTCAGTCAAACCAAATTTGATATATAATTATTCATGAAACTCAACAGTTGCAGATATTTTTTAAACTATATATTTATCATAAATTATTACATTATAAATTATATTTTTTTGGTTGATATTTGACTTTTGTAACGTCAATTCCATTAAATCCTAGCAATATTTCTAGAAAGTGGGAAAGGAAGAATCATGTGTAGGCTTAAATTATTCAAAGAAGAAAGAAACCTTTTTTTTTTTGGGTAAATCTACATGATTTTTGGTCAGTCAAACGGACTTTCGGATCAGACGAAGGTACCCCAATATCTTCGTCCATGTATTATTATCAGATCTTTTATCAGATCCAGATCTGTCTTATCATATTCCAAAAGGATTTGTTGCATAATTTTTTTTATATGTTTTGTCGAGTAATTTAATTTTTTATCATACGAAAATAAAACAGTATATTATCTACCTTTGAAAGCAAATAATTAGGGCATGTTTATTTGGCGTTTCTTAAAATTATTTCGTGTTTGAGAAATACCAAACAAACATGTTCTCTATTTTGTGAAATAAATTTTTCATCTCTCAACTTTCTCAAATTACTCTCTCAAAAGCCAAACAAACAACAATTTTCTTATTTCTAAACAAAATATAAATAAACTCTACTATAATTTGATATAAAGTAACATATATTTTACACAATTTATCTCACATAATAAACATGATATGATATAAAATCTTACATATTTTACACCTATAACCTAAGGCCATCTCCAATGGTTTCCCGGGGCCATTCCCGGGGCAACCCCTGGGGCAGCCCCCGAGCCAGCCCGAGCTCTGGGTGATCATCTCCAGTGGTGGTCTCCAGCACTCAATTTCTCTCAATTTTTTTTCTTTCCCACTCTCACCATTATTATAATAGTTTTAATATTGTTTTTAATATTGATATTAATAATAATAATAATAATAATAATAATAATAATGATAGAATAATAATAATTATTATTATTTTAATAATATAATTAATTTAAAAATATTGTAATAATAATATTTAAATTGTTTGTCTAAGTGTGCAATGATATTTTCAAGTATTTCTTATTCTAATTAATGGGGAAATTTTAATTTTATTCTTATAAAATCATTAATAATTAGAATTTTAATTAAAATCAAATTATTTACTATCAAATTATTATCAAATAATATACTAAAAAATTATTTACAAATTTTAATTGCTATTTTTTGAATATAAGAAACAATTACAAACATTATTTAATTTTATTATTATTAAACCATTAATAATTAGAATTGTAACTAAAAATCAATAATAATAATTAAAACAAATACTACAAATTTTATAAAATTAACAAATATTAAAACATTTAATTACAAAATTAAAACAATTTCTATACATTTAAAATAATTAAAACAATTAATTAAACAACTAAAAATTAAAAAAATTAAAAAAAAAAGGAACCAGTCAGGTGGCGCCAAGTGGCGCCACCTGACTTAAAGAGGGGAGAGTGCATAGCACTCTCCCATCTTCTTCCCCAACAATCAACGCGCGCCCATTCCCCAGCCCGTTCCCGCCCGCGACCGCCGCCCAGCCCGTGCCGCCCCGCGCCCCGCCCCGGACCACCATTGGAGATGATTCCCCAGCCCAGCCCGGCCCTCACGCGCGCCCCGAGCCCACCATTGGAGATGCCCTAACTCTTCCAAAAAAACCTACATCTACTTTATTTCTCAAACCATTCATTAAAAAGTCAAATAAACAACATTACGCAAATCGAGATTATTTCACAAACATCCCTTACTCTCCCAAACTATTTTACCAAACACCAAACAAACAGGCCCCTTAGCGTTTATCTCCTTCATTGAAATGGAGTATTGCCAAAGGCGGATACAAGATTTTGGTCGGCGGCTAAAATAGTACCCAAAAAAGAAATTCCAATTAAAGAGTCAAGCTTAAAGCTTATATTATTCACGAGAAAATATATAACGCAATACAAAAACGGGGAGGTGGAGTTTGACAAGAATAGCCCCCACGAGATACTTTAATTACATATGATACCCCGTTACAGTCCCAAAATATCTATGTATTACAAAGTCGATTCTATAAAGACAACTAGCCTATCATTTAGTCATTGATCGCAAAGTTGATTATTTACTATCTTCATATATAGTCGGAAAAGCTCTCTTCACTGATGCAGTTGCAACAAGTAGAATAAACGTCAATGTCACAAATTTGTAAAACAACGATAATGCGACATGCCTTTTAGTTGCAACTATTATCTTAGCAAGATTACCAATCTCTTTCAAGCTAGAAAAATCATCACTTGATCGAACATCCCTAATATAATTTTCAAGTTGATTGGGAAGGGCCGAGAGCTCAAGAAAAGATAAATCGTTTGGATTGAAGATTTGGGTTTGGAGATGTTGGGAGTTAGGAGAAGATTTGGGTTTTAATTGGGGCTTTGGTAGAGTTAGAGCATCTCCCTTGGTGCACCAAATCCTATTTTTTTTCACCTAATTTAGATGTTCTTAGCCTCCCACCCTAAATCACTAAATCACCATAACACCAAAAAATATAGAGATTTTCTTTTAGCCTCCCATGGTGGTCAACCACCATTTAACCAAATCCTATTTTTTCACCAAATTTTTTGGTGAAGGAATTTGCATCTTCCACCCTTCCACAATTTCACCATTTTTTACACAAAATCCTATATTTATCACCAAATATAGGAAAAGAAATAGGATTTTGTGTAATTGTCCCTATTTAATTAATTAGCATCTAATTACGTGATTATCAACTTATTGACATGTTATTTGTTATTAAAATATTGTTAATTAATTTACATATATTTAACTATATTTTAAATAATTTATCAGCTTTTATTAACTAAATACACTAATTATTATTAATAAAACAAATATTGTTAATAAAAATAAATATAAATATTCTTTACATTATTGTTAAGTAATTATATATTTTTAGGTATAATTATCAATTAATTATTGATTTTTATCAAATAAATACACTAATTATCATAAATAATTAAAATAAAATAATCGACAACAAATCCTTTAATGAAATACATTGTTAATAAAACGACAATAAGCTAAATTTATAATATTAAACCTAAATAATACATGAAAATAAATTACATGACGACAAACTTCTTAATGAAACACATAGTTAATTAAACAACATAAAAAAATAATAAACGTAACTAGAAATAATACGAAATTGAAATAATAAGATGTATAAGAATTTTCTTGGTCGACATCGGGATTTGATAAATCAAGGAGAGCACAATGAACTAAGAAGAAGATTGGTTGCACACTTGTGGGAAACAAGTAGCCAAATAGGTGATGATGACGATGATGAGTGAGATGTTTTGTATGAGTTAAAATTATTTCGTTTTGTAATGTTGTTTTTTCTTTATCAATTTGTAATGTTGTTTAATTATGCAAATATTTACGAAATGTTGTTTATGTTATGATTTTATTATATGTATAACATTTTGAGTTAATTGCGTTACATGTTTTAATGATTATTCATAACTTATAGCATAAAATTTAATTAACATAGTTATAAAAATTCAATACTTTTAAAAATGATTTGTAATTGTATATAGCACTTTAAAATTGATAATATTGTGTTGAAACAATAAAATTATGATAAACATCCAATGTAGTTTGTTGGTAGAGAAAAACAAAACAAACCTGACAAAGCATTAAGCCCGTTGAAGCAGGTTTTGAAGAAATACTTGGAGCCCGAAATGAAGTGTTGATCATTATACGTACTAGACTCGACGTGACTTTCACCATTGTCGACCAATAAAAGCGGTACGATAGCTGAGTAGCCATTATTAATTTTGTCAATTTTTTCATTTACATAAAATTGGAGGTACATCTTTGGTGATAGTACATTTGAATTTTGATGTTTTCTTTTTTTCGATTGGGTCCAATTGAATAGTCTCGTCATGGTTCATTCCATATAATGATCTAAACCTAAAATCATAAACGCACATCATCCTAGGCTAAGAGACATCCAAGATAATCTTTTGGGTGCTTAAAACATATATTAACATTGTAAAAAAAGCATAATGATATCGAGAGGTATAAACAGGTGATTATCAAGTAGGCAGCGGACGAGGGGTGGGGGGGTGCGCAACATAGCTGACAAATATTGGGCTCTCGAAAATTTCCAGAGAGTAGGTGGGCAGATATTTCATTACTCCCTTCAATCTTCATTTCAAAATACATGTCGAACAAAAAAAATTCAAAATACATGTCGTTTTAGAATTCCAAGAGAAACTTAAATTCTCTTTTGACAATTTTGCCCTTTCTTATTAAAGACAACATGAGAAGTTACATATTTTTTTTATTTAATTCCAAGGGTAGTTTTGCACTATAAGATTTTTATTCTCCTAGGTAATTAAAAGTGTCATTAATCTGTGTGCAACAACCTTAAACGACATGTATTTTGAAATGGATGGAGTAATGTATTGATCGTGAATGACGAGAATGAGGTTGAAGGGGTATTTATCAGGAAAATAGATGTCCCCTCAAAAAGTTATAATATCAATATATATATATACACCAACAAGTGATTGGTCTAGAGGAAGAGACTAGTTGCTACAAAGTAGCGAATTCAAGTTTGAATCTTGTTGGGAGAGGTTCTCACTTAATGTGTCTGACGCACCTCGAAAGGGATTAAACCCTTGGGAAAAAAATATATCAATATATATATTGAAACTAAATATCCCACATTGGTTGAAAACAATAGTTAAGTCCACCTTATAAGGTCTTGGACAATCCTCACCTTACGAGCTAGCTTTTAAGGTTGAGTTAGGCTCAAGCCATGTAAGTGGACTTAGCTCAATCCATGTAGTGAATTTTAACATCGTATCAGAGTCCCAGGTTGAAGTGAGCACATGTCAATAATTTGCAAATGTTGGGCATTAATATATCACGTGTTGGGCTTGCTTCTCCCACACATTCAGCCCGCCCATGTGTGAATGGGGAGTATTGAGACTAAATGTCCCACATTATTTGAAAACAATAGTTAAGTCCACCTTATAAGATCATGGACAATTCTCATCTTACAAGCTAGCTTTTGAGATTGAGTAAGGCCCAAGCCATGTAAGTGGACTTAGCTCAATCCATGTGGTGAATTCTAACAATATATATACACATTTGTTAGCATAATATAGCATTTAACCTTTTTTTTTTTTTTTTTTGATAAATAGCATGTAGCTTGTTGGTATGCTATTCGTTTATGTTGTTGAAGGTCTTAGGTTCCATCCTTTGATAAGATAGACATTTTATTTTTTTTCCCCTTCTATTTTAAATATATCTGAAAAAACGTACACGATTTGCACGTGATTGATTAGTTTCATATATTAATTGCATCATATAATAAAATAATTTTTAAATATACTATGAATGTTATTTTTTGAGTTGTTTATGCATCGCATGTGCACTTTTCTAATAAAAGTAAATACATAATTCATTGTTATAAAATTTAGTTCTAAACAATGTAAATTACAACATGCTTTTATTACCTACACTTGTTTTTCCAACAATTTGGGAAACAATTTTGTTGCCCATAATTTAGATTTTTTTCCTGGGAAACACTATACTATGATTTTGAAGTCAAATAGCTAGGACCACATATGCCCAATTTTCTTCAAAACCTTCATAGAAAATCTTCTCTTTGTTAGGAATTTTTTTTTTTTTTTTTTTTTTTTTTTTTTTTTTTTTTTTTTTTTTTTTGTCATTATACATCTTGCAGCATGATTCAACCAAAGACATTCGAATGAAACAGAAATTCAGGAACTAAAAATCCGAACCTTTTTTTTTTCAAGTTTAGCATAAAACATAATATATTTAGTAGTGTATATATAAGAGATACTTTTTTCCAATTAAAAAAATTAAGGATTTTTTGCACTTTGCACCCTCAAAACTCAAAAATAGCACTTAGCACTCTCGAATTAAGAATAAACCAATAATTTGCACCTTCTTAACAATGTCAGAGGCAATATGGATAACCCAGATTTCATTCTTCTCTAAAATCATCAAATCTTAAAACCTAAAATGCTCATTTTATTTTCTTAAAGTCTAACAAGATGTGATTTGCTTCTCTCTCATTTTTCATTTCTGAATTTATTATCAAGATGTACTTATTTCAGCAACATTCAGTCAGAGTTAAGTCCAAAAAATTGAACATGTTTCATCTCAATATTCTCTACCAGAGCAATTATATAATTCATCATTTTCTACCTTCTTTCCATCTTTTTTAGCTAGAGTTACCCAAATTGCCTCAAATATCATGGTTATCTCACGTGACTATTGTTTTAGAGAGAAAATAATTATTCTATTGAATTTGGAAAAGAATGAAAATTAAGTTACCCAATTTGGCAATGACATCGTTGACTAGTTTGGTCAATTATACTGAAAAAAATGAGGAGGAGCAAATTATTGGGCTATTGTTAATTTGAGGGTGTTAAGTGCTATTTTGAATTTTTGAGGGTGCAAAGTGGCCTTTTTTCTATTTTGGGGGTGCAAAGTGCATAAAAAACAAAAATTAATCAACCGAATAGTTAAATTTAATACTGTAACCATGGACCAAAATTTCAAAAAAAAAATTGACATATTTCTGTCACTTAAATATTCGAAACTTTGTTGAGAACTTTTCATTTATTATTGGAAAACAAATATGAAAAAATTCTAAATTAAAGAAATGTGTTGAAATAAAAATTATTTTATATTTTCATTACGATTGGCCCAAAATCCAAATCCTATGAATGTTCACAAGTATGTAAACTTATAATTTAACAATACGCGAATAAATTAATATGTTATAGTTGCAAGTATATATATATATTGGTAATTAAAAACAGAAATGTGAATGAAGTTTCTGGACAATATTAAAAGCTAATTTTGGTAAGGGAATAAATGATTGTTTGTAATTAATGACTAAGAAGTCAACAAGGGCAAATTAATCTTTTTTTAAAAATTGCTCTTACTATAATATAATGTGATTTGACAATATCGCTAGCCATAAAATTATAAACCAAGCTACAAAGAATGTTAGTATAAGATATTGACACTTTTTTTTTGGGTTTATCAAGTATTTAATTCCTTTGAGGCGCGTTGAATGCATTAAGTGGGAACCTCTGTCAACAGGAATTCGCTACTTTGTAGTAACTAGTCACTTCCACTAGACGAATCACCTGTTAGTAAAATATTAACACTTTGACCATGTTTAATCAACACAAATCTATTATATTTCTATAATCTAATATACACAGAATTTCTTGAATTTTCTGTTAAGACTAATGTACCCCTACTTCAAAGATAATTAAATTAATTAAAAAATAATAGAATAGGAAAAAGAAGTCTACTTCAATATGAACACTTCAATATAAATAGAATTAAAATAAGAAAACTAAATGAAGAGGTATAATTAAACACGAAATCTTAATTAAATACTTCAAATTATGAATTATCTCTTACATCAACTTTTATAATTTCATTCTTCTTATCTTATAACACATAAAATGAACCATACAGAATAAAATAAAATAAATAAAAAAACTTATATTTTAAATAGCTTCTAAAATATATATGTAAAATTATTATAATTTAGCAACAATATATTTTTAAGTAAAAAATGTTGTTTGTATCATTGGAAGATTTAGTACAATATAAGTCATAAAAGTACTCTAAGAATAAAAAATTAAAATCAAATTCTCTTAAGCATCATTATGTTACACAAAAAAATAGTAGTTAAAAAATAATCGCAGTTTATCTATCAAATAACAAAAAATGCTTATGAATTAGCTAAGTAATTTTTCTTTGGAGGGAATTGCACTTTTCATATAAAGTTTTCACCTACTTTACACATTTGGTACCATGCTTTCTGAAAAAATACATTTAATACCACAATTTTAACCGCTCCCCCCACCCCCCCGACACATTTCCTTTCTCCGTCAATTTTTTTACGGAAACCGCCATAACTCCTTCGTTACAAAGTCATCTTAGAAATCTTCTAAGGACATCTTAGAAATCTCTAACCGAAGCAGGCAACTCCCCCCTCTTGCCTGCTTGCCTTGCCTAGTCTGTCATCTCCAACCGAACCAAAAATCCAAAATATTTAATTACATTTCAAAACTTTCTCAACTCTCACTTAATAATAACAATAACAATAATAACTTAATCTACATAGGATGAACTTGTAGTGTTTATCCCATATTGATTTGAAAAAATTGTTGGAGTGGGTTTCTAATATTATAAAACATGAAGAGAAACACATATATAAATTAGGTTTTATTATAAAACTAAAAAAAAACTAAAGGGTGGCCGTCATTGGCCTGGACGCGCGCGTGGCCCTGAGCTGCTTGATTGCGGTCAGGCAGACAACTTCCCCCGGATGTCTGCCTGCCCATCCGGGGGGAGTTCCATCTCCAGCAAACGGGGGCTATTGCTTGCCTCCCCGGCTCGGCTGGAGATGGCCTAACTACACAAGCTTTAGTTCATGAAACTAAAAAAAAATTAAAGGGTGGCCGCCATTGGCTTGGACGCGCGCGTGGCCCTGAGCTGCTTGATTGCGGTCAGGCATGCAACTTCCCCCGGATGTCTGCCTGCCCATCCGGGGGGAGTTCCATCTCCAGCCAACGGGGGCTATTACTTGCCTCCCCGGCTCGGCTGGAGATTGCCTAACTGCACAAGTTTTATTTCATGAAATGCAATTAACAATCTACAAAAAAATAACAAAGTTTCGGGAATATTAATCAAAATTAAATTATATCTCATAATCTACAAGGAATCGTTTCATAATAATTTATAGGTATGATATAGGGCACATAAGCGTGCCATTTTGATGACTCAACGATTATTTCAGTTAAAAAATTAGGGTGATTTACACTCAGACCCCCTCAGATTTGGGCATATTACAAGAAAAACCCCACTGTTTAAAAAATTACAGGGACACCCCCTCAGGTTTGGACATATTACAAGAAACCCCTTACGGCGTTGAAAGACGGAATTTGATGACGTCAGCAAAAAAATTTTGATTTTCCAAATTTTCCCCTGGCTAAATATACCCACAGGGGGTGTCTATGTAATAATATTATACCACAAGGGGTATCTATGTAATAATATTATACCACAAGGGGTTTCTATGTAATATTATTATACCACATGGGGTGTATTTTTAAAAATGACCAATGGATGTTAATGATGGCCATATATTTTGACTATAAATTTCATGGGGGTACATATAGCCAATGGTCATATTTTAAAAAATGACCAATGGATGTTACTGTTGGCCATATATTTTGACTATAAATCAAAATATTCACGTGTAGGGATAATACAACTTTAAATCTCGACGAGCATCTGCAACCATTATGGGTGCATTCTTCACACACCCTACACATGAATATTTTGATTATCGATACTTTAAGCATTGTACACTACCTCTTGAATTTGATGATGACATTATCAAATTTGTGGGATGAAATGCAAAAAAAGATAAATATATATATATATATATATATATATATATATATATATATAAAACATTTGGACTGCTATTTATAACCAAAATATGTGGCCAACAGTAACATCTAACGGTCATTTTTTGAAATATGGTCATTTTTTAAAATATGACAGTTGGCTACAAGTAACTCCCCGAAGTTATTGTAATCTTTCAAATACACCCCCTGTGGTATAATATTATTACATAGACACCCCATGTGGTATTATATTATTACATAGACACCCCGTGTGGGTATATTTAGCCAGGAGTAAATTTGGAATATCAATTTATTTTTTGCTGACGTCATCAAATTCCGTATGTTTTTAACGCCGTAAGGGATTTTTTGTAATATGCCCAAACCTGAGGGGGTGTTCCCGTAATTTTTGAAACAACGGGGAATTTTTTATAATATGCCCAAACCTAAGAGGGTCTGAGTGTAAATCACCCAAAAAATTAACCGAGAAGAAAATGTATCGAGGGAGGTAAAATGATGATATTGAATCAACAAAATACATGTGACTTTCCAAAGCTTTGCAAATCAAGTGTCTATAAATGAGTATTAAAAAAACAAAATCTTGTAAGCAACGTGATTAGGGTGTCGTTGAAATGGTCGATAACGGAGAATTTCCTCTCCCTGCCATGGAATTTCCTATCTGTCCTTCCCACTTCCCGACAAAATATAATTTTTCTTATTACAAAAGGTCTCAAGTCAATCCAATAAAAAAAAGTAGGCATACTTTGAGGAAACTTCTAAGCATTGATTGTCACAATAAATACATCGTAGAAAAAAGAAAAGAAAAAAAGTTAAAATGTTGACCATGAGACATGACTTCAGCTATTTAAACAGCTATAATTCCTCTGTGCTAGCTAGTTCAACTGCAATTCATCATTATTCAATTTCTCTCCATCAATAATAAACAGTTATGAGTTCTCAAATAAGGCTTCCTGCCTTAATTTTCCTCGTTCTTGCATTAATCCGTTTACCCAGCTTTATCACAGCCCAATCAATATGCTCAGATGATAATGGCCATTACACTTCTAATAGCACATACCAAACTAATCTCAACACCCTTCTCTCCTCTCTATCAACAAATCTCGACCGCAATGGTTTCTACAATGCCTCCGTTGGCCGAAACCCAGACAGAGCAAACACTATCGTGCTATGCAGAGGCGACATTCAGCTTGACACATGTCGCAGTTGTGTCCAAAACGCTATTGTTGATATTGTAAGCTCGTGTCCAAATCAAAGACAGGCGGTTCTGTGGAACGAATTTTGTATGTTAAGGTACTCGAACGAATCCATAGTCGGTACCATGACTAATAGCCCTAGGTATTGGTTATGGAACACACAGAACGTCTCGAGTGTGGGCCAATTTATGACGGATTTAAGAACGTTGCTAGACAGTCTCCGAAACCAGGCAGCTTCTGGTGGTTCCTTGTGGAAAGTAGCTGCTGGGAACATAACTGCGCCTGATTTTCAAACAATTTTTGCGTTGGTCCAGTGCACCCCGGACTTAACCTCAGACGATTGCAGCACTTGTTTGATGGATGCGGCTGCTGACCTACCAAGTTGTTGTAGTTCACGTAGGGGTGGAAGAGTTCTCACGCCAAGTTGCAATCTTCGTTATGAAATTTATTCTTTCTACAACGGAAGTAGGCTTCAAGAAGTACTTGAACCAATACCATCACGACCACCATCGATACCAACACAACCATCACCACTAGGTGTGGGCACATGACTGGTTCGAGACAAGAGACAGATGTAAAGTGTGATACCTCAGTGTCACCCGTCTGTGACTTTCCTTTCAAAGTTACATCTTCTCTTTGTTAGAAAATCACAGGAACGGATAAATAAAAGTAATAGATGAAAAGAGTCATGTACCATCGCATAATATACCTCTTTCTAATAAAGTTGTCTCAAATTATGACCTGAGCCATTTTCTCAAGTAGTATCATCACGAGAATATTTTTACTGTAGAGATTTCATCATCCTTGCAAACAACTTCCTGAGGAAATAAAACATAGAAAAAAGTTTTATATAGAGGGTAAGTCATGTTTGACTAAGTAAGGATATGAGCACAAACAAAGGAAATAATGAATTTAAGATGAGCAATTGATAAAGTATGATTCATATAAATGAACCAAGAAACTATCGTAATAATGATTAAAGTGATATATAAGCTAAACGACGATAGGAGAATAACAACTATGAAAATAATATTGAGCAGTAAGAGTATTCGTACAAACCGAGATATGTTGATAATGAGATATATATATATATATATATATATATATATGAGCACATATACCATATAAAATACCACCTTATATTTCCCATTGAGGAGTGATCTCATTACTTGACTTGTGACTTGTGACTTGTAACTGGTAACTTATAACTTGTAACTGCTTTACATGCTCGATATTTGGAATTATAATTCATAGTCAAGTAAAAAGTCAGAATATAAACTTTCAGTATCAATTTCCGCAAGGTTTGAGATCTTAAGTATAAGACTTCAAGAAGTGTTAGAGATCTAATAAGTTATAAGAATTCATTCAAATTGGAATACAATTAAAGATAACAATAAACTAGTTGAATTAAACTCAAATGAGTTAACAAGAAGGTAAATGAATTAGAAGTTAATTACTATAACAAGAAGGCGGATGAAATAAAGTAGCCTTAGAGATACCAAGTAGATATACGAGTTTAAAGACTCAATAACATTAGCAGACATTCAAGAATATTTCGATCATCGAACAGTCAGTTCAGCAGGCTAGTATAACTGAAGTCTCAATAGGAAGGAGTTAAGTAAAGAGTTAGACTCAAAGAGTTTCAAGAGAGCTTGATCGAATGTACATATATAGTTAATTTCATTGATAAATATTATGAATTATAGTAAAATTAACTTTATTATATCCTTAAATATATAGCACGAATTAATAATTTGTATTTAATTTATATATTAATAATTTATTTTTTTATAAAAAATGATTCGTTTGACTTATAGTAATCAAATAGAAAATGATGACTAATTAGTCATGAGATCTTATAAATTTGCTATAAAATAAGATCATAAGAAATTTATTTAGTTCATTTCATAATAGTAGTTTTCATTTTAAGAGCTCTATTTATTTATTTTATGGGCTACACATCATTGAACATCTTTAAATTATATTTAATCTATATAAAATTATTAAATAAAGTATTAAAATGTTTTTCATTCCACTAAAATACAATAATTAATATAATTTGTTTTCGTATTTGTCAAATACAATAAGTTTTTATCATCACGAATTCATAATATGAATGTGGCACCAAGTATGATAAAATAAAGACAATTATGTTCATATATATATATATATATATATATATATATATATATATAGTAAGCGCCAATTTCCATGGGTGGATTTGAAATAATGACATTCTAGTTTTTGATCAAATGTATTCAAGTCCAATTTTAAGTAGATTTTGAATTCTCTCTTACCCTGTCATTAGAAATGAATTTTTTTACCTACCTAAGCCGATTTTTAAATTCATTAGTTTGATCCGTTTTCACAGGAATTTAACCCGTCTTTTTGCCGCTTTCATTCATTTTTTACTGGTTTAATATATATTATTATTACTATTTTTACCTTTTTAGCCTTTTTTCATCAGTCATAACCTATTTTCATCGTGTTTTCCAGTTTAAACTATTTTTATACCAGTTTCACCTTTTTTTGTTGGTTAAACTCTTCTTTTATTGATTTCTCTCATTTATACCCATTTAAATCGTTTTAACCTATTTCACACACTTTTCACCAATTTCATCAGAATTTTCATTGATTTAACATGTTTTCTCTGACTTTATCTTTTTTTTTTCAACCAATTTTATCCCAAAAAAAATTCGATTTCACCGTTCACCGGTTTCATAAATTTTTCATGAAATTCACCCGAATTTTCATTGATTTCACATGTATTTATCAATTTCACGAGCATTTTTTCATCGGTTTCATTCATCTTTTCTCTAATTTCACCTGAATTTTATCATTTTCACCAATATTCATCCATTTTTTCACTGATTTCACCCTTGTCCCACGAAAAGAATTCCATGAAAATCACTACAAGAAAAGGGTTTTTCAGTAACGAAAATTTTCATTGGTGAAGCCTCGATTTTCGTTGGTATTCAAGTGTAGCAACGGATTTTTTCCGTTGGATATTCCGTGTGTGAAAGCCCCATAGGTAAATGGAGTGACGGAATAATTTTCCGTTAGTAAATATAGAGACAATATATTTTTTGTTGGTAACTCTGTTGAAAAATGTTGTACAATTTATTTGTTGGTAATTCTGTTGGTATATTACTAACAGAATTCCGTCGCCTTAAATTTTTTGTTATCATGTCGACAATTGGTTGGAAACATTGCAACGGATTTTGTAAGAGAATTATAGTTATGTCGGCAAATCCGTTGGTAATATTATGCCGGCATAAATATGTTGGTAGCGGTGTGGTTATCGCCCGGGCGCTTAGGCAATGCCTAGGCGAGCAGTTAACCCCCACCGCTCGTACGCCTAGGCGGTTCACCATCGCTCGGGCACCTGGGCTGTGCCTAGGCGATGAGGCGGTAGGCATGGCCTGGGCTCCTAGGCAACCGCCTAGCAAATCCGTTGGAAATATTATGTCGGCATAAATATGTTGGTAGCGGTGTGGTTATCGCCCGGGCGCTTAGGCAAGGCCTAGGCGAGCAATTATCGCCTGAGCTACGCCTAGGCAGTTGACCATCGCCTGAGCGCCTAGGCTATTGGACGACGCCTAGGCGGTATGTTTTAATTAGATTGTAGGAGGTGGGATTTGAACCCTTGACCTCAAGGCTTTGCTTGTATAGATAAGATGTTGCAACCAGTTGAGCTGGACAACTTTATTGATTTATAATTGACAATATATATATATATATATATATATATATATATATATATATATAATTGCATGGTTATCCCTTATGTTCAGTAAAATTATAAAAATATTCTTGAGGTTTCATTAATTACTAAGACATCTCATATGTTAATTGTTGTTTAAAAGATTCATAAATTAAAAAAAAAAAATTATCCTTTGTTCTTCTTTAAAATTATATTTTATATAAATTATAATAATTTTGTATTTTCTCCATGTTTTAAATTATATTTTATAAAAATAAAATGTTAAAAGACCAAAATACCCTAAGAGTAGTCAAACTCAAATTTAATGGGTTAAGTAGTTGAACTAATCATAACTTTTACATATAACTATAGTTAAAATCTAACAATTATTTGATAGAATAAATAACTCAACATCTAAGCGCGATCATTGATGGTACTAGTTGAGCAAATGGCGAGTCTGATACTGATTAACCGTAAAATATATTATTTTAACACGGGGAGAGGAAGGGTCAAGTATATATAAAAAAATTATTATTTTTAGTTTTAAAATTTAATTAAACGTATAAATAAAGATTAAATTGAATATTGTTAAATACTTATACTTTTTCTCAAAAGAGTTTTAAAATAAATTTATTTTTAATAATCTGAAAATTAATTAGTTCCGTTTGCAGATAATTGTGAATTTTAATAAACCACATTAGTTTTATAGGAATTATGTTGTTTATGACGGTTCTTTTTAGTTAAAGGTCAACAACAGAATTGCTATGCACAATATATTTGCTTATATCCGTTGGTAATTTGTCGTTATTCTTTACGACGATAATTTATTTTTTCGTCGTTCAGTGGCATGATTGTCACGAACACCAAAATAGTGAGGAAATTTAATACTTTAATAGAATTTCTACGAAACTTTCTTATGATATTCCATCGGTGATTTGTCGCTATTATCGAATGTATATTTTTTAATTGTAATTTCATTATTATTCAGTTATAAATTCGATACTAATAAAGATTTTGTCGTATGGAACATTTTTTCGTACAACTTAATAACCAAATTCCTACAACAACAAAAAAAAAATATCATGATGTTCCGTTAGTAATTTGTCTTTTCTTTTTTTTTGGTACAACGTTAGTAATTTGTCGCTACCAATGAGGACATTTTATATTTAATTATGTTAGTATTCATTATAAATTTGTTACTAAGAGTGACAATTTTTTCTGTTAGAGTTATGACATCGCTGTTAGTTTATAGTTGTGACAGTTTAACAACATAATTTCTAGACATATTCTTTTCATTTTATATGCTTTGGTAATTTGTCGTTATTTTTGTAAGAACATAATTTTCTTTTATTTTCGTCGTTGTTCAGTTGCAAATCTGTAACTGACTTAAAAATAGCCACGAATGATTTTCCATTGGAATGATTTCGTCGCTATGGATCAATATTTCTTACAACTTAACAACGGAATACCCACGAAAAATATTTTGTTTAGATATTTAGTTGGTAATTTGTCGCTATTATTGATGGAACATCCTTTCCATCGTTGTTTAGTTACAAATCTGTAAGTGACTAAAAAAATAGTGACGAATAGTTAACGGAATACCTACGAAAAATATTTTGTTTAGATATTTAGTTGGTAATTTGTCGCTATTATTGATGGAACATCGTTTCCGTCGTTGTTTAGTTACAAATCTGTAAGTAACTGAAAAAATAGTGACGAATTATATTCCAATGGAATGATTCCGTTCCTATGGATCAATTTTTCATACAACTTAACAACATAATAACTACGAAAAATATTTGTTTAGATATTTTGTTGGTAATTTGTCGCTACTATTGATGGAAAATTGTTTATGTTGGTATTTTGTTATAAGTTCGTTAATAATAGTAATAGTTTTTATTTCCATTGGAATCATGGCGTTGCTGAAGACCCCTTTTTTTGTAGTGAATTCGAGGTTATGCATGTCTTGATATTTTTGGATATTCTTTCTAGAATGCTTCTCTAGCCAAATAAATGTCATGAACATTTTTTGGTCTTTCATAAGTAAGATGCGATTCTATTTTAACTTCTTTTTTTGCGTGGTAGAATGATATTTAAGATAATTTAATTTTAATCTTTTGTTTACGGATTAGTGTTTATGACTTATGTTGTACTAAATTTTTAAATGATGCAAATAATGTTTTTTTACTTAAAAATATATTGATTTTAAATTATAATAATTTTACATATATAATTTATGAGCTATTTAAAATAATAGTTTATTTTTTATTTCTTAAGGTTCATTTTTATGTATTATAGGAGAAGAATATTGAAATTATAAAAGTTGATGTAAGAGATAATTTCTAATTTCTATGAGTTAATGTAGGAGATAAATGTAATAAAACTACATGCCTATTATTATCATTAAGTATTTTTACATGTTTGTCAAATAGTACTTTAGTCCGCACAAAAATGTTAAGAAACATACTACCTACTCGTACGTTTATAACAACAGAGATATAGGAAAAAAGAAGTACGATAAAGAAATATGTTATTTTAAATCAAATCAGAGTTGTTATATATGAGAAATAATGTGAGACATATGTTACTTTATGTCAAATTATAATATATTTTTTATCTTTTAGAAATAATAAATTCTCTTAAGTTTTTAGGATAATGTTGTTTTTGAAAACGGAGAGAAAATTTTGTATACTCTCTAGAAAAAAGATATATTTGTCCATTTGACTTTTCAAAGAGCACCTAAATTCTCTTTAAGAAGCTAAATAAATATGTCTACATTTTATTTCCCCGACACGAATTACCTCATTACATCAATATCATAAAATCTAAAATTTATTCTATTACAATCAAATTACAAAAAAATCAATTAAATACTTATATTAAATTAGAAGAAAACTCACACTAATATTAAACAAAACAAGTCTTCATTTAAGGAGAATTGAATATTTCGTATTGCATGTGCAAATTGCAATCAATTGGGATACTCTTCTAACCACCCGATCACACCTTCCTATATTCAACGCATTCTATGGATATTCTGAAGATAATTCAAGATCAAGCACTACGCGATAAGACAATCTTTAATGGCAATACAATTGGATTGGTTGACTTATATTATGGAAGGTGGGGCTAAAGATTTTGAAGCCAAGCACTCTGCCTAAACTACATAAATGGACTATTTAATTTGGAAGAACAGTGAGAAATTTATGGTACATTTATAGAATTAGGGAGAAAAAGTTCATGGCCCCTAAGGCCATCTCCAATCCAAAGAGGGTGGGTGGAGATGGCCCAAATGCACAGCCTTGGTAAAGGGACGCGTTGTTAGCGCGTCCCTTACCAACATGGCACCAGGTGGTGCCATTTGGCGTCACCTGGTGGTGCATTTACATTTTTATTTTATTTTTTTATTAAATTAAAAATAATTATTAATAAAATAAATTAAAGATTGAAAAAATTAACTACGAATTTGACAATACCTTGTTTAATTTAATTAACTAGAAATGAAAGATACATTTAATTATAAAAATTGTGTAAGGTTTAATAACAATTTGTTTTTGTTTAATTTAATTTAATTAACTAGAAATGGAAGATACATTTAATTATAAAAATTGGGTAAGGTTTAATAATAATTTATTTTAAATTAAAGATGTAACATTATTAGTTTTAATTTTGAATATATAAATTTGTCTATGAAAGTAAAATTTAACAGCATTATAGTATAATAAAACCCTTATCCATTATTAAATTTTGAAATTATATATTTGTCTACAAAAGTAAAATTTATTTAACCACATTTAAAATTTGATTTGAAATATTTAAAGTTTATTTAATCTCTAATATAGCATAAAAGTTAAATGTAGAATTGGGACAAAATGTAGAAATACGATATTTGCATTAAATTACGTCAAATATTGGTACACGTACGTTGATACATATAAAAAAACTTATATAAATAAATAAAATTACATTTTATGTAGATACTAATTTATAAGAACTTATAAATAAAAACATTCCGATAATTTAATTACGACGACGATGAAAGGCCCATGCATGAGCGACTAAGTCCTCTTGAAGTTGTTTATTGAATTCTAATGATCGTATTGTGTGACGACGCATCATATAATCTTTTTTTTTTTATCTACTAGACTGTGTATTTACAGCTCGGACCGAAGAGTGTAAAGGGTATAGGTCCTCCCCAGTGTGATGTCTCCAGTAGGATTCGAACTTGAGTCTCGCCTCTGGGGGTCGCAAGTCACTACCACTTGGCCCAACCACCTTTGGTCATCATATAATCTTCAAGGGATATATCTTCACTTGTTCTTGGTTGGTAATCTCTAGCAGGTCCGTTATACATGTTAGCACGGGCCCTAAGAGATGTGGTTATGTCTGTGTCATTGTCATCTGAGTCGGAATCGTTGTACTCATCTCTTTCGTCCTCCACAATCATATTGTGAAGTATGATACACGTCAACATAATGTCACATAGGTCCTCTGGATGCCAACCCCTTCCCAACTGCTTTACAATGGCAAAACGACTTTCAAAGGCTCGTTCAACATCCATTCGGTATGATTCTTGTAGCTTAGTAAATAGAGCCTCTTTGTTCCCCCGCGGTTGTCTAATGGCTTGGACTAATGTCCCCCATTTTGGATATATCCCATCGGCGAGATAATACGTCATATAGTGATCCCTATCATTTACCTAATACTGAACATTTGGAGCAATTCCTTGAGCAAGATTGTCGAAAAAGGGTGAACGACCAAGGACGGTGATATCATTTTGGGCCCCGGGTACGCCAAAGAAGGCGTGCCATATCCAAGTGTCGAACGACGCCACTGCTTCCAGAACGATTGTGGGTTTTTGGGTTCTACCAGAAAAGCTCTCTTACCATGCCGTTGAACAATTTTTCCACGTCCAATGCATGCAATCTAATGACCCGATCATTCCTGGAAAACAACGTCGTTCCGTCTCGCGAAGAAGCCTCTCAAGATCGTCATCATTCGGTTCACGAAGGTACTTTTCTTTGTGTACCCGCAAAATAGTTTTGCAAAACTCGCCCATTGTCTCGACTGCTGTCGTCTCACCGATACCGAATTTATCGTCCATGCAGTCAGCCAGGGTTGCATAAGCCAACATACGTATAGCACACGTAACTTTGACGAGAGGTTCAAACCCTGCTTGTCCACAACTATCAATTTTTTTTCGAAAATATGGATTTTCTCACTCCAAATCAGCAAGCACCCGATAGAATAGGGGACGCTTCATCCGGAACCGACATTGGAAGTCTTGATCTGTATAAACCGGCCTCTCGACGAAGTAATCTCACATGAGGTCTAAGTACTTAGCTTTTCTGTCCCGAGGTTTATACAAACGCCCCGGAGCCCAGAGCCACAGTGTACAGGTTGTTCGTGTAGAAATTCGAGTAATCTCCAATGGTAGGGGCAGGGCTAGGGCTCCGGAGCCCTGGGGCTGTCCCTGCCCCTGCTCCTAGCCCTACCTGATCGTCTCCAATGGCAAGACTCCGAGCCCGAATTAATTTCAATGTTATTTCTTCCCCACTCTCACTATAATAATAATATTTTTATTTTTATTTTTAATTAATATAAATATTAATAATACTAATACTAATAATTATTTTAATAATAATATAAATTAATAATAATATTTAAATATTAAAATTAAAGAGAGTTGATAATAATAAATATGGTTAACAATGAATGTAAATTGTATGAGTTTACTTATCTTGTTAATTTAAGTATATATTTAAGTATTTCTTAATTTAAATATTAATTTATATTGTTTGCATAAGCAGAACATGGTACTAAACCAAAAGTCTTAGTAGCGAGTGTTGTTTAATTAGAATCATGATCTTTATGTAACAGTGTTGAAATAATATATTAAAAAATATTTAATTCAAACAAAACATGTACCACATGCTGACATGAATATGCATACACATGCAAAATTTTATTTGACAAAAAAACAAATTGCAAAATGTGATTGATTGAAGCTATTTATATATCTACAGCACTTTATGGCAACATACATATAGACAAAGGGAGCTCTTTCCCAGCCTTTTAATTCAATTAACACTGGTTCTTCTTCACATCAAAACAGCAGCTAAAATCTTGTGACAAAGTACAGACAGTAGTAATGAAAAACATATGTAAGAAAATTATAATGACTTTTCAATTTCATGCTGAATAATATATATATCAGCACATATACACAACAATTTTCAACAAGCAATATTTACAATGACTTTACAATTTTATGATTCTCTTCATATTGGTGATAAGTTTCATCCACGACCCCGGAATTTTAGTAATAATCAAGTTGTTTCATCGAACGCCATCACCTACAGAAGCAAGCAAGCAATATTAGATCCATGAATTGATACAGCTTGTGAAATGTAAATGCATCCATTTAAGAAGCTTATATAATGGGATAGTTTTCATACACCATGTTTTGATGAAATTTATTGGGATTCAATATTTACGCGGGCTCTTCTCGTGGTTCCATTTTCATTTTTAAATTCATCTTTCTATCAATCGTTTAGCACAACATCGATGGTGTATTTTCAGAAATTAAGTAATATAAATTGGAATATTACTAGGAAATGTCATACACCAAGCATGATGCATCGATAGAATTTATTAAAGAATATGAGTCAAATTACTAGACAGAGATTTATAATAGGAAGGATGGGGCATTACGTACCTTGCCACAAACTGGGCAGTTATCACTTCTTTCCATCCATTCATATATACAACCAAGATGGAAATGGTGAGAACATTTTGTAACTATCTTCGGGTTTTCTGTAGTATATTCTGCAGGAAAAGGATGTCAAAGGTAAAGAAATACTAAAACCTACAATTACATTATACGAAATCAAATTGTAGCATCACAATTATAAACTCAATTCTAGAACAAAAAGAATTATTCTGAGAACTTCAGAAGAATCCATATTGTTCAAATTTTATGCCCAAGAAAATATTGTTTTTGTTTGTCAATGGTGTTTTGCAAGTTTGTTAAAAATTTAACAATAAAAATAATAAATTAAAATCAATATAGTAATTTCCTACCTTCAAGACATGTAGGACAAACATCTTCATCTTCGTTAGAAGTATAAATATGAGCAAAACCAGAGGCTCCTTTGGCTGTTGAGAGCTTTAGTGATGCTTTTGAATTATATTCTTTTGATCCTTCGTCATATGTAAACTCATTCCACTTGTTTTTGTTGCTCAAAGGTTCAGATTCTTCGTCAACTTCACTAGTTCTTAGTGGCTCAGTTTCCTCATGAGAATGACTTGAGCCCTTCTCCCTTCTTGAGACAAGTCCATCACGCTGCAGTCGGAAATATCTCGGGTCTGCATCATAAGGCAGAGGTCTTGGAGGAGAACGGTACATATCAGCTAGAGAGTTATCGAGTGATGCTGAAGAACTTAACGATGGTGTCCCTTGAGCGGATGTAGATAATGCATGATCTTCTTCTCTATGAAATATTGATGTATACTGCAAAATGAAAATGCAAAAAACAGAACTCCGTAATTCTATTCACAGTATAGAAGTATTTATCACATATGAGAATGCAATTAAACAGAAGTAAACTTTGAGTAAATTTATCAAGCACAAAAAGTATTTAAGTTTCCAAGTCAACATAACACCATTTACCACACCATTATATAATATACATCTTGAATCGGATACGTCTCCCCACATAAAATTTCTAGTTGTGGTAATGAGTGTTGAAGAATGCATTGTATAGGGTAAGGCAAAGACCCTAAGGAGAACTTAAGCTTATACATATGTCTCCACATGTAACGAACTTAAGCTTAACGATATCATGATATTATGCATCCAATAAACAGATGTGTCACCGTAAATTACTTAATACTGCACAAATTCACTGCATATGGCATTTGGAAAGATTTAGTGCTCAATCAAATTTGAATAACTGAACTGACTTTTGAAACATCCACAAAGAAAATAGTTTTAAAAGCAAGAAAACCAGAGCATACCATATGTAAGAAGTTCTGAAGGAAGCAACGAAGACAAATACAGTTCCTATAAATCGAGTTGTTTGGATTAACAAACTCTTCACAATCAACCCTCAAACAGCAACAAGCAGCACCCATGATATCAGTATCAATCCCTTTTCCTCCCTTTCACAAAACCCCAATGCAATCACAAAAACATTAAACAATCAAACACCATAGCTTATAGATAACTTAATTCAAATACAAAGAGAGGACCCGAGCTCGCAGAAGTTGACTTAGCTTCGCGAACCAGTACCCTCTCTCCAATAGACAATCAAAACCCAAATGCCTTCTTTTATAGTTGAGGAAGACCCTAAATTCACCTTCAAGAACAAAAGCAGATAAAATAAAAAACAATTCAATAAATCATCACTTGGTTAGTATATGGTAAAAAAGATATAATCTTATTGCATTATCAAGCTGCAGTAACAACAGTACTTAATCATCGATTAAACATGGCCTAAATTATGACAGGAAATCCGGAAAGCAAATAACTACTCGAGAAGAATTCTAAACTTTCTACTTTATTTAAAATCGAGTAAGGTAAAATCGCCTAATAATGCAAAATAACATAAACGTTTAAACAATTAGACTAAAACCCATTTCAATTCACACATCGATTAGGATAGAACCCTTACAGATTATATTCTCGTGAGTCAGAAGCAGAGAAATCCGAAGTCAGATGTTTCTACTTTCTCCAATTCTAATATTTTTTCTTTTTAAATATTTCCAAGATAGAAAATGACGAAATTATTGGACAATTTTCTTTTCTTTATTGAGGGAAAAAAGCAATTGAAAGCGCAGAGTTAATGCTCCACGCTTTTTTCTTTTCCATGCCGGTAGTGGGTGAAACAGAATAATCTATAATTATCAAAAAAAAAAAAAATAGTAGTCTATTCATTCAAATTGTCACCATCGTCTAATATCTAATAGTAACATATAATTTCTCTACCACCAAATTAATAATTAGTAATGATGAGTAAAAACATAGGCTTAACCATAGTAGGTATAAATGAATTGAGTTACATGAACAAAACATTATTTAATTTTGATTTGATTTTTTTTTATTAAATTGGACATAGTACTTGAAATTAATTTAATCATTAAACGAACTGATCGTCTCAAAATAATTTTAATTGAATTGCATACAAGCTTGATATAATTATTTCTTCATATTTATCTACTTGAACTCGGGTTGTAATTGAGTTTGTTTTGTTGATTAAGTGGGTGTATGTGGTGAACCCGGGTTGTAATTGAGTTTGTTTTGTTAATTAAGTGGGTGTATATGGATGGGTTTTTTTCCAGTCTCGCGGGTTTCACGAGACCGAGCCAAAATTCTTTCAAATGAGTTTTCGTCAAACCCATAAAACCATCAAAAACTTATTTAGAAACTCACACTTAAACTTTTCAAACCTATAAAACATTGATTTGACGCCTACCACCAACTTTTTCCCCAAATCTCACTAAAAAGACATTGATTTGACACATACCACCTACTTTTTCCCCTAAACCCCAATATTCAAACTCAATCCAAGTGGGGTTTCAATTTATTCAAATCACAAAATTCAACCGCCAAAATCCATCCAAATGAGGTCTCAAAGGTTTCATCAAACCATCCAAACTATTTTTTTAAACCGAAACCCGCGAAATTGAGTCAAAACCCATCCAAATAGACCCTAAAGGTCTATTTTGTTCTGGTTTCGTCAAACCGTGAAATTAGGTCACAATCAATTTAACTTACATTTTGGATGAGGCTCAAATGAAACTTAACCTAAAACAAATGAAACATGTTGAAACCTACCATCCATTTTTTTCTCAAACTCTATGAATTAAATTCAGTAATCTGACGCCTATTAAATACTTTATTTGTAAAAATTATTGATTTCACATTTATCACCTATTTTGTTTTTTCAATCCCCAATATCCAAACTCAATTTAAAAATTGTGTTACAAAGGTTGCGTTGAAACCACTTAAACCAATTTTCAAAACCAAAACTCAGTTGAAATCAGGTCAAAATTGATCCATATGAACCCCTAAATGTTGAATTTTGAATCAAATTTCAAGTAACTCGGTTGAGTTCTAATCTAGGCTTTCAACTTATCATTTTAATATTTTTGGGGAAGATTAAAAAAAATGGCAATTTCGGATGAAAAATAAGCATAGCAATTTTCTCAAGACAGTGTAGTTTTGTGACTTTTGAGTGTACCCAAAGACCTTAGGACCTTTGTTTGGATAAAAGAAAGATTTTTAAAATGATTTATGAGATTGTCCAAGTTCGTGCAGATGGTGAATGTAATTTTTTTAGGGAAACAATGATTATATCACAATATTGCAAATCGGTTGAAACACTATTCAAATCAAATTTTAAAAGTTTTGTCGAAAACTCTCAAATCAATTTTGAGACCAAATCAGAACGAAGCTTAGTTAAAACTTTCCATAAAAATCCTTAGGCACCATATAGATCGATGTTAGCTCGGTTTCGCTTGGATTTGATTTCTGAAAATTGATTTGAGTGGTTTCAAAGGAACCTTTGAAACACAATTTGAATTAAGTCTGAATCTTCGAGATAGAGAGAAAAAAATAGGTGATAGTCGTATAAACGAGTGATTGATCTAGTGGAAGGGGCTAACCCCCATAAAGCGGTGAATCCAAGTTAGAATCCATGTTGTAAGAGGTTCTCATATGCCTATCATGTGACCTAATTTGGCTGGAAACTTATCGGAAAAGAGCCTCGTGCAAAAAAATAAGTTTAGGGGGAAAGTAAATTTAGGAGGGGAGGGACATGCTCAAATTTTCTTAACTAATATTTATATTTTATATGCATAAAAATGAAATTATGGGTGAATTAGTAATAACTACTACTTATCTTCTTAAATTGATGGTAACATATTATTAGAGTTCCTTATTTAATAAATCATGGGCATGTTTGTCTTTCTTTTCCCAAAATAATTGTGTGTTTGTGAAAACGAGACAAACACGCTTTCTACTTTCTAAAATAAATTTATAATTCTCTCAAACTACTATCTCAAAAGTCTAACAAACAACAATTTTTTTATCTTTGTAAAAAAAATATCTACTTTGATTTGACATAAAACAACATGTCACAACTTATTCACATAATAATTATGATTTGACATAAACTCTTAGACATCTTGTACCTACAATAGCTCTTAAAAAAAAAAAACATACATCGGCCTTATTTTTCGAACCACCCTTCCAAAATCCAAATAAATAACATTACGCAAATGAAAATTATTTTACAAACCTCCATATTCTCTCAACTTACTTTCCCAAATACCAAACAAACAAGCCATATGTATATATAAAATTTATTTATTCATTGTTAGATACAGATCTGTAATGGAATTGATGGACCTAGATTCATTCACTTCACCTAATATGAATCACAAATTATAATTAGATCATATCAAAATATTTAATCGAATAAATATCTTAATAATTAATAAATCAGATCGACTTCGAATCAAATTCAAGTTAAAATCAGTCCTGTTAACAGCTCTAATTTCGTGAAACTTGGTCAAAATCGACCAATATGGACCTTGATGATTATTTACAACCATTCATATGGAACCTTCATTATTTTATACTCATGCCAAGTTGCCGACATTATTTTATCCTACTGCTCAGCCATTTCTGCCAATTTGAACTTTTTTTATATTTTATTTTTATAAATTCTGCCAAATTTAACTTAATCGGAAAGAAGACGTCAATTTGTACTTAACCCAATATTTAAGTTCATATATCACTGTTTACGTCCGTCAATTTATACTTTAATCTTCGTCCCATTTATTTTATTCCTTAATACAATTAATCTATACTTGACTAAATTTATAAAAAAATATAAAAAATAATTTAATTAATATATTTCACTAATAAATTAATAATATCATATGACACCATATATATTAATATTTAAAAGGTTTAATACACATAAAAATATGAATAATTTAACATGATAAATCACTTAAAAAATTAAAAAATTTGATCGAATATTGTAACAAAGGGAGCAAAATAAATGGGACGAAGGAAATAAATTCTTGTTTAGCATTCACGGCAAGTTGTGGTCATGTTTGTTTTTAACCCGGATGAATGACCAAGTCATGAAATAGTATTCTTTCCATTTGTACGAATTACAATGATTGATAAAATTAAAGGTTATGAAGCAGCATACATGTGGATTTTTTGGCTAGATTTGGCTGAGTGTTGTTATCTATGAATTTTTTTAGATGACCTTTTTCTTGATTTGATTGGGATATTGGGACGTTACGTTAAGGATCTATTTGGATGGGTTTTGGCTCGGTTTCGCGGGTCTCGGTTTAAAAAAATGGTTTGGGTAGTTTCAATGAGACATTTGAGACCTCATTTGGATGGGTTTTGGATGTTGGGTTTTGTGGTTGGAATAAGTTGAAACCCCACTTGGATTGAGTTTAGATGTCGGGGTTTAGGGAGAAAAAGTATGTGGTAGGTGTCAAATCAATGTTTTTTTAGTGAGATTTAAAGGAAAAACTAGATGGTAGGTGTTAAATCAATATTTTATAGATTTGAAGAGTTTGAGTGTGAGTTTCTGAATAGGATTTTGATGGTTTAATGGATTTGGAGAATTCTCATTTGAAAGGGTTTTGGCTCGGTCTCGCGAAACCCGCGAGACCGGGCCAAAACCCATCCACATACACCCTAAAATTGTAGTAAATAATAGTTTTTTTTTTTTTGATAATTAAGTATAATAATAGTATAAAAGTGTATAACTAGATTTATCTATAATTTTACTCACTGTATATAGTTGGATATGCTATTATCTTATAATAGAAGTTCAGTAAACACAAATACAATAATTATTTACCTAACAATTTAATTATATGATTTATAACTACTTGAAAGTAAATGATTATATTTGCACGAAAACTGATTCAGAATTATAATTAAACCAAATAAGTTTTACCAAGTTCAACCAACACATAAAAAATTACTTGAAGAGATTGAGGCTTGCATGAACAGTTTTTTTAAGACAATATTTATGAATTATTTATGGTGCACAAAGTTGATTCCTGATAGTCTCCCAAGATAAATATTTGTTGTTTGCAGGAACAAGAAGCCCACGGTCGAACTGGACAAAATAAAACTTTGATCTAAATATAAATGATAAATAAAAGAGAGAAAAATTGTATTATTCTGCTATAGTTGTTAGAAAAATGAGATGAAGAATTGACCAGATTATTTTTCTATGTATAATATCATAAGAGTGTTTTCCGAGGGACACAAACTCAAAGTGGCTCTGGTCCGAACATGTGTCTTTTTTGTCCGAATAGGTGCTAGTTTGAATATAAAGAGTGACATTGTTTCGGTCGAGCCAGAAGGGAATGAACATGTGGGCGTGGGCGGGTTGCTAGTATTAAAAATCAAAACAATTGTTTTGTGCTAAATGTATTAAAGTCAAAGTGATGTTTTAAGAAACCAATTCATAACAATATTTTATTATTTTGGTATATTGGCAAAGCCAACTCACTTTCGAATTGAGTATGCATTATATACAAGTCAATTAACACGAGACATAAACACCTTACCATCTCATTTTCGTGAGAATTATGTTACCAAAATCCGATTCAAATTGAGCTTAAATTTGAGTAAATGGTTAAATAATCAAATTAGTTATCTAATAAAAAATTCAAGTTAATGTTGTTGAAGATAAACATAACACGAAACTACCATGTAAAATATTCATTGTACAAAATCTCTTTATATTATTAAATATTGACATGAACAGGGACTGACCTAGGCCATTTATGTGGGGGGGGGGGGGGGGGGGGGGGGGGGGTTTTCGAATTTTGTCAAATTGATAGAAGAAATATTGAATTAAGATAAACTAACACTATAATTTTGTCCAACAAAATGTGAAAAATATAATATCTTTTTTTTCTAATAGTATGAATTCTTAAATATTCAATAATACAATCCAGTTTGACACAAAAAAACAAATAAATACTGTTTAAACAAGATATGAAAATGCCGAATGCACCCTTAAAATATAAAGGTAAATTCATTCTTGAAGCTTGTGTAGACGAAAAAGTTGTATGATTAATTTTTTATTTATCATTTATTTAAAACAATATTTAAAACTTGTGCATTTAACCAAAATTATGCTACTATTTATAAATAATGCATATCAAATTCATTATTAGATAATTAATACCATGTTAATAATAATTTGAATTTGTTACATTTTTTTTCCATAGAATAATATCTCAAAGAAATTGAGAACTATCAAAATGATAAAAAGACACAATTTAGACTTGAACTCAATTCCTCGTACCCCTCTAGAAAGAACTATTTCATAACTATCAAGAAAAAAAATTATACCATTAAGCTAAATGCTCTTAAATATTTTCATAAATACTAAATAGAGAATTTACATGGCAGTTGGATGAAAAATGTCAAGAACATAACATGTTCTCTTCACGGCTCGAACTCGGGAATTCATCTAGGGTGCTGGGTAGGGAAAGGAAATAGCACTGGACAACACTTATTTTATGTTTACGAAACCCCTATTCGTACAAAATAAATCTTCAGAATATTTGTCAAATTTTATTAATACAAAATATATATACAATAAGTATTTGACAAAAAAATTTAATGCATGTTTCACAAGGAAAAATGTCTTCATGAATCCTTTTTTTTCTTAGGTGGTTTTGATCTTACATTTTTATTATACAAAAAAGAAAAAGAAAATTAGTGCTACAAAAAGAAAATTGGGTTCGCGTTTCGCCACTGCAAAACTGAAAACCCGATTAATAAAAACGGGCAAGACCCGCTCCAAATGGTTGGTAAAATACACTTGTCGGGCGGGACCTCATTTCAAACACTCTCACTCTTCACTCTTATCTCTCATCAAAATCTACAGTTCTACTGTGAATTATTGTTTCATAAGTTGTATTCTAATACACATTCGTAGATTCGTACATTGTTACATGAACCGTTCTGTATTTCTATCCATTGTACGCACGAACTTTTGAGCTTTAAATCCAGGTCGCCGGAATCGATTAGATCCGCCGATTAGGCAATTTCGTACTCTTCTACTCACCTCCGGTGACATAAAAGTTCGATTTCAACTTCCATTCCACTAAAAAGGGTTTCGAAATTGAATCCTTGTGAAGATCTCGTACTTGAATCAAGTTTCAAAACCCTAGGAATTTTCACTATCCACAATGCAAAGCTCATCGGGCTCTTCGGCCCAGCCCGATGCAATTTTGGAATGGCTCCAGAAGGAAATGGGTTACAGGCCTCTCGGGCCATACGCACCTTCGACGAAGTCTTCAATGCCCACTGCCGATTCACTCCGAAAGATTTGCCGCGGGAACATGATCCCTGTTTGGAATTTTCTACTGAGTAGGGTGAAGTCGGATAAGACAGTGGAGAATATACGGAGGAATATTCTAGTTCACGGGGCCGATGATGGTAGTAAAGGTAGGAGGAAGGAGAAATTAGGTGTGGGGAAAGAGGAGAGGAGTAGTAGTAGTAGTAGGGAGATGGCATTGCAGGAGAGGGAGTTGGCGGAGAAGGAAGTCGAGAGGTTGAGACAGATTGTGAGGCGGCAACGCAAGGAGTTGAAAGCTAGGATGATTGAGGTCTCAAGGGAGGAGGCTGAGAGGAAGCGTATGCTCGATGAGCGGTCAAATTACAGGTTAATTAGTTATTTGGTAAATCTTTTTAAAAGAATACTCTTTTTTCTTCTTTTTTAATTGTTGTCAAAAAAGTAATGTAATATTTGAATATACCAAAGAATGGTGTAATTTGAATAGTATTTCGTCATTTGGGGTTTTGATGGGGAATGTGGTTTATCTGTACTTAAGCAATTAATGAATAGTTGAGTGTGAGGTAGAAGTGTTGCTTATTGTAAATTGTGATCAATGATGGGGTGTCAGCTATCATCAGAAGATTAAATTCTTGAAGTAGATTGAACTAGAGTAGAGAATTAAGATTTGCATTTTGGTGTTTCTGAAATAGAAGGTGAGATCATCAACATTACATGTTCAAATTACAAGTCTTTGGTAGTAACATTATCTTGACAAGTGGTTGGCCTCTGTTGAAGTATGGAGCATGATCCGAGTTGAAATGTAATTGATATATAGTGTATTTATCTGAATATTAGATTGCCTAGTCAATGATCAATAGTAATAGATTTTTTTCTTGCTGCTGTTCAATTTGAAGATGGTTAACAATGTAGAAGTGGCAATTGTATTAAACTGACCAAGTATTTCTAAATCATTGTTGAGCAGAGTAAACTAATAGACTGATCATATATTTACAGGCACAAGCAGGTGATGTTGGAGGCTTATGATCAGCAGTGTGATGAAGCAGCAAAGATATTTGCTGTGTACCACAAGCTTCTCCAAAACTATGTAAAACAAGCCAAGGAGGCACAGAGTTCTACAGATGATTCCTCTCATGAAATGACCAGTTTCGATGCAAATAATGAAAAAGTCAGAAAATCTATGGATGGCACCATTTCAATTGTCTGGAATGTGTGTGAATCTATTGCAAAGCATATCTCTGAAAAAATTCAAAGCTCCTTTCCAGCTTATGAAGGAAGTGGAATCCACGTGAATCCGCAATTGGAAGCTGCAAAACTAGGGATTGATACTGATGATTTACCCCCTGAGACTAAAGATAAGATATCAGATTCTCTAAGTAGTCCTCCTCAGTTACTGCAAGCAATCACTTCATACACCCAAAGTTTGAAAACTCTGATAACTAGAGAAATAGAAAAGATTGATGTTAGAGGTGATGCAGAAGCATTGAGGTATTTTCACCTATCATTCAACTTGAGTCTATGCTACTATAATTTCAACCCATTTTTTTATCACAAGAAAATACGACATTAAGTTGATATATTTTGAAAAGCGTATTGCATATTGATTGGTTATGGTTCTTCAGTTTAAGTACACTTTTGCATCTATTTATTACTAGCAAATAGCAGCGTGGTTCCCATTATTATTTTATTTTTAAATTTGGACCATTTCTTGACTCGTGCATGTCATCCTTGCGTAGGGCCCATGCTTATGTTCTCTGTATAGTTCCAATTTTATCGCATTTTCACGACATGTTTCTCAGTTATCGACTAGACTTCTACCTTAGATCTGGCAGTCATTGGTATTCTGTCATCTCTTCAAATTGTTATCATAAAAGGCCTTTTTTTAGGGCGATTTACAACCAGACCCCCTGAGGTTTAGTGATATTACAAGAAACCCCTCTGACGTTTCGGAAATTACAAGGAACCCCCTTGTCCTGATGGCCGTGAATCAAACGTAACGGAAATTGTAAAATGTCTTAAATATCCTCCATAATCTTCAATATTTACACACAAAAACTCTTCTCTCCCAAATCCAACCCAATCCCAACCGAAATCCAAATTTGACCCAATCCCACCGCACCCTTATGCCACCCCAACCCCCAACCCTCCCTCCCCCCCTCCCATCCCCACTGAAGCGCCGCTACTGAAGTTAAAGTAAGTGGGTATATTCATACTCCTAGAAATTTGAAATGACGAATTGCAGAAGTAATCAATGACCATGTACTGATTTTGGATTTTTGGGGAATTTACTGATTTTGGACTTTTGGGGAATTTACTGATTTTGGATTTTTGCGGAATTTACTGATTTTGGATTTTTGGGGGATTTCTTCGAGGGCTTCTCGCAAGTTAGGATTGTGGAGAAGACTGATTTTGAAGAAAAGTTTGACGGGATCAGTTATCAGGTTTGTCGGAAGCGGTGGGGAAGCAGTGGTAAGTGACGGAAGATACTCCAGCGACTGAAGCTGCGGTGGAATTAAGGGCGGTTGGGGTGGGTTTTTCATATATATATATATATATTTTAAATTAATTAATTATGTATTTCATTATAATTATCTTTGAATTTTCAAACCAAGTATTATTGAATTTAATTTATTTATTTAAATAAAAAATTACTAATGACTGTAGTTTATAGGAATTTTGATATGGTACTTTATGTTTTTGTATTTTCTTTTATTAATTTAAGGTATTAAATACTATAATTTATTATTTTATGTTACTGAAATTTTATTTTGTTAATTTTTTTAATTTTTTTAATTTTGCGTCTTTTATCCTGTAAAAAAGTAATTGATCTATGTTATTGAAATTTAAAAATGATATAAGTTTTTAAGTCAAAATTTAATATTTAAATGTGGAATAAATGTTATTATTCTACCCCCGTCTATTAAAAATATTACATTGAACACCCTAGTTGATCGAGGGGCAATTTTGGAAAATCATTAATTCTTTTGATGATGTCATCAAGCTCCGAGCCTCCAACTGATATTAACGCTGTAAGGGGTGTGTTGGTAAATTTGTGAAACCAGAGGGGGTGTCCTTGTAATTTCCGAACATCAGGGGGTTTCTTGTAATGTCCAGGGGGTCCGGTTGTAAATCACCCTTCTTTTATTTATCTATTCTACTGCTGCTATGGGTGTAATCGAGCTTGAAATTTTGTGTTTGAACTTGGTTTGATTGTTAACCAAGCCGAGCTCAAACGAGTTTTTATCGAACGAGCTCGAGCCAAGTATCGAGTAGCTTGATATTTTACATGTATATTATCAATTTTAGCTTATCGAATCGAGCTCGAGCCGAGCTTCAAAAGTTATCGAACGAAAAATGATGTTCATGCTTGTTTGATTGTTGTGACGAACCGCTCAAACGAGCTTTTATCGAACGAGCTCGAGTAGCTTGGTTTTATTTTCAGCCCAAAATGCTACATATATGTTTTAACAGAAAGCGGTGTCGAATATTACAAAGATAAAGCAACATATTGAAAACTGATATTCTTATCTGCAAATTTGGTGGATTGCTAGTTCTATCAAACTTGCCATTTTTTTTAATTTATGAATTTCACTAATTTAGGTGATCAGTGCTTCTTAAACTTTATAGTTGAACTATAAACTATTTCACATAGAATTGGCAGCTGAATATTTCTACAACTAGAATATATCTTTTCAGGGCAGCTTAACTTTGTTGTGTTTCATATTTGCTATAAATAAATGTTTTATTTTTGTTCTCTTACGAAGGTACAAGTACGAGAATAACACAATAATTGAAGCTTCTTCTCCTGATGTAAGTTCACCATTACAATATCATCTTTATGGAAATGGGAAGCTTGGGGGTGATGTTCCTTCAAGAGGGACCGAGAATCAACTTCTGGAGAGACAGGTATTCCTTCCTTCTTGAATGGCCAACTTGATAGTTATTCTTCGTCTTTCACCTTGCATATGGCTTTTTTTGGTCTTTTGTCCTTTCATGGGCTTTAGTTTGTTTTCTAGTTTCTTCCAAAGCATTGGGAAGTATTTATAATATATCTTTACAAAAATCCTGTTTTTTTACTTCAATTCTGTGTATGTTATCCCCATCCAATGTTATCTCCCTTTTTTATAACTCTTCTGGTCTTGTCATCCACAAGCATTTGAAAATCTTGAAAAGCTTTTATTTAAATAGTCAATACTTCAATATAGTATGATCAAATATATTTCTTGAAGAAAGGCCTTCTTTTTTAGTACAAATATGTAGTATAATATATTATGTTTCTTGTAGAAAGCGCATGTGCAACAATTTTTGGCCACCGAAGATTCACTCAACAAGGCTGCAGAAGCTAGAAAAAGTAGTCAATCGCTTTTGAAACGTCTACATGGAAGTGGTGATGCAGTTTCCTCAGATTCACGAGTCAATGCTGGAGCGTTACAAAATATGAGCAGCCTCAGGCAACTTGTGGTATTATTTTCTACTTAAGATTTTTTTACTAATAATGGTACTGTGAGTTGAAATCAATCTAACCTAGTAAGGACAAACCAAACTCTTGGTTGGCTTTTAATATGATGTGTATTTTGTTTTTGTCCTTGTGTGGAGCATACCATATTTATTTATGACATGAATCATTTATTAATGTTGGCTTTCCCTTTTCTTAATTAGCAATTTCATCTGTTTAACATTGCGCCATGCTCGAATGTTATAGAACTTAAGAAGCTATCATAGGTGCTACTCTAAGGTTTTAAGAGAAAAAGGAGAAACTATCAGGGAAATTTCTTTAGGCTCTTCCTTTATTCTGAGGGTGCTATTTGAAGGCAGCTTGAGCAAAAGGTTATATAGCAGAAATATAACATGGTTATAGAAAGAGAAAAGTAGTCGAATACATCATTCTTCTTGTGGGTGGTTTTGAGGATTTGAATGTCATCACTCACCATCTTTTTCTTACGAAAACTGTATAATTGCAAGCAACAGTATTTAAAATAACTTGAGTCTCAAAGTTCACATAAAGATAATGAAGAAAATCAAAAAAGAGAAAATCATGTGTCAGATGTGGACAATGATTTCTTGTAAGCACTAAGATACATTTAAGTTTCACATAATGGTGCTTGTAAATATTTGCGATCAAAAGCAGCTTTTATTAGTTTTGATCCATCATGCATGCGATATTTTCTTTCTTGTTTTTGGATGGGAGGAAGGGGTAAGTGAAGTTATATGGTAAGGAGCTGGTGAGATTATGGACCTATTATGCTGTCGATTATCATTATCTTAGGATGTTATGTACTCCTTCAAAATTAAAAATAGTCATGCACATTGCACAATCTCAGGCACTCTATGGATATGGATGTGACCCTAATTGAGGGAGGTTACGACTATGAAGTATCAAAAACTTCCAAGCCAACAGAATTATTCTATTCATTTTTTATATCACTAGGTATTTTGTGATATTTTATACTTGAGGCCAAGTTGGAAATAAAGATTAAAATTTAAAACCGTAAGTTTGAATGTTTGGATATCCCTTTCAGTTATCTATCTTCCAAACTATCTATAATCGCTACATTCTAAAGAAAGTTATGAGTTGTGGTCGTTAAAAATAAAATGATTTTTTTAGGTCAATATCAAATAAATGAGTTGAATATTCTTTAATAAAACTGTCATGTAGAAAATTTAATCATATACATAACTTGGATTTTCATTGTGCAATTTATTTATAATTTTTTTTTTGAAATATATGTATATATATAAAAGCCACATACACCCATATCGTATGCTAAATTTTGTAAATTTTATATGATGTGTCTTTATTACATCTTATCGTGTCAACCCTCTGTCAGTACCCGTTGCATCATAGATGAGCAAATTTGTTCTATGCACATGTATGTTCCCATCTTTTCAGTTATTCTGGTTTTCTCCATGAACTTGCCACATTCTTTGTAGTTAGAGGTTTGGGCCAAAGAAAGAGAAGCTGCTGGGTTACGGGCTAGCTTGAATACATTGATGTCGGAAGTACATCGCTTGAATAAATTGTGTGCTGAAAGGAAGGAAGCAGAGAATTCTTTAAGAAAGAAATGGAAGAAGATCGAAGAGTTTGATGCTCGTAGATCTGAGTTGGAAACAATCTACAATGCATTACTAAGAGCAAACATGGTCGGTTCTCTCTCTCTCTCTCTCTAATACATTGCCTGAAAGAAAAAGAATGAGAAAAAGATATGAGAATGATGTTAATAACAAAAAAAATTGGATCACAAACTCTTCCACATATATATCTCTTCTTGCATTGCGTGGCAGCCTATTTTATTGTTGAATTCTTTCTTGATATCGTAGGATGCTGCTTCTTTCTGGAGTCAGCAACCATTAGTTGCAAGAGAGTATGCATCAAGCACCATAATTCCAGCATGTAACGTGGTCCTGGACTTATCAAATAATGCAAAAGATCTCATTGATAATGAAGTTTCAGCCTTCTTTCGAACTCCTGATAATAGCCTATACATGCTTCCATCAACTCCTCAGGTTTGTGGGCAGTACAACGGAAACATAATTTCCTGATATATTGGTTTACTGATCTTTGTGGAGTTTCCCTGTATTTAAAATTAACCTTTTTTAGAGTGAAACTTGCCACATAATTTTGATTACTATGCAATCTTCTATTAAGTCAAATGTAGCCAACAGAAACATTTTTTTTTCCGTTTTCTAGGTTTGGGTCTGACTGTCTTGGTGCTTGGGTAGTCCTTTATAACTGAACACAATGTTCTTGACTTTCACATTATGTTGTTTTGTCTTTATACACAAGTTTGATCAGTCATAGGATCTGGTAGACAATTAGGGTTAGACAAATTTGTCGATTCCATCAATTGAAATGCTGAAATCGCAGCTGAAAACCTATTCGACATCATATTATGAATCATGTTCTTTTGTGAACTTGCAATTTGTATAGCTGGAGTTTAGTTGGAATCGGATGCAATTTCAATCATGCTAGATGGACTTAGTCTACTTCCTGATAAATCAATAAATAAAGTTCAGACCTTGCATTTTCTATGGTAGGAGTTTTTGAGTTGTTACATATCAAATTTATGCCTGGGACTAGAGATATAGATGTATCCTCAAAATCTATTCTCAAAATCTGTAATTATCATTTTGAGATTAAATTAGTCTAGAATTGTTAGTTTGTGGCTTTTCACTGATGTTATAAATGCAGTCAAATCTGCTGCGAGTATATTCTATCAATGAAGACAATTTAAACCGTTGGCAGAGATGTCAGGATTCCAATGTGATTGGGCCTAAAGAAGCAAGCCCCCTAGGTTAATTTGTGGCCACTATATTGAGATAGATGATGTTCAAGAAATCAACTTTATCATGTTTCTTCCCATACCTATGTAATTGTATGCATTTTTTAAACTGTACATGTTTGAGCATGATAGGTAAGCTGGTATGTATTGCTCATTGGTACTTTCAAAGTAGACATTTTATTACCTAATTTCTGGGTCTTGATGTTAGAAACATTAACATGCCTTGACTTAGATGCTTTTTGGGTAAAAGTGGAGATCTGTCAAGCGTTATGCGCTGATTGATCCAGTAGAACCAAATGTGCCAAAACAGATTATATTACTCCTATTGATACTCTCTTGCTTTGATATGGAAGATTGTGTAATTGTACAAGTATTTCTTTTATTGCATGTCCTCTTTCCTTGATACAGTTCTTTCTGCTACCAAGCTAATATGTATAAGCTAGCTCTTATTGGCTTTGATATTATATTCTGTTAAACCCAAGAATAGGGATAAACCAGTAGATTTCTTCACACCAGTCACTTGTTGCTACTCTCGTTTTCTTATGCATCTTCTTCATACTGGTCAGGCACTCTTGGAGTCGATGGGCGCAAATAGCTCTACAGGACCGGAAGCATTTGCTACTGCTGAGAGGAATGCAGCAATGCTGACAGCTAGAGCTGGAGCTAGAGATCCTACTGCAGTTCCTTCTATATGTCGCATTTCTGCTGCCTTACAGTATCCTGCTGGTGAGGTTTTCTTATCATTTCTTCATGTTTTCTTTGATAGTATTTTCACATGAAATTACCTCGCATTTTCTTCCAAATTTCTCAGCAAAATAGATCTTATAAAAGTTGACAGGTTTTAGTAAAGATCCAAACTTCTTTACAAGCTTTACCAAGGACACACTCGTGCTTTTAAAAGTTGTAGAACAAAGTGCTCTTCAATTCCTTTAAACAAAAGCAAAACAACTAATTCATAAACCTGAAATGCTCAATTAATTGCTTGTTTAATACTTTAATTCAGCTGTCATGAATTTCAGATGATTATTGTTCGAGTTTTATATATAAAAGTAGGTTCCGTCACTGGCTGTTATCCTTGTTGCTCCATGAGCATGTGAATTTTTTTGGATGATTGGCACTGGGTTTGTTCTTTCCTTTTTTCTCCATGCAAGGTTACCTTCCGTTGATATATGCATTTGACCTCTATTTGTGACCTGAATCATTTTTCGCTAATATATAGGTTTTGATGGTTTGGATGCTGGTTTAGCGTCAGTGCTAGAGTCCATGGAGTTTTGTTTAAAGCTTCGTGGTTCTGAGGCTTGTGTATTGGAAGACTTGGAAAAGGCAATTAATTTGGTTCATGTACGCAGAGATCTTGTTGAAAGTGGTCATGCTTTGTTAAATCATGCCCATCGTGCATTGCAAGAATATGATAGGTACATTTAACTCTTTTTGTTTTCCTTCTCTTCGGGAAGGGAAGGGGGTGGGGGAGGTTATGCTTCATGAGAACTTTGAGATTTGAGATTTTTTGGAAGCCTCTGTATCTTCTTGCTGATTTATATTTGAATTATGAACATCTATGAGACAAAAGCTTAGGAGTCCAAAGTAAGTACGTTATTGTTTTCAAAAGGTTTTCCCTTCCAGCAAATTGCCCTTTTCTTATATACAATGGGAAAAGTGAGTCATGTGCCTGGGGAATTTTACTGCTCCCATTTGTGATTTTATTTCGAGACAAAGATAGCTTTATTGATTTCTTCACGTCTGTTGAACAGGACAACGAATTACTGTCTGAATGTGGCAGCAGAACAAGAGAAAACTGTTACAGAGAAGTGGTTACCTGAATTAAGCAATGCAGTTCTAAATGCTAAAAAATGTCTTGAAGACTGCAAATATGTCAGAGGCTTGGTGAGTACTCTGCACTAAAGTTTGTCAAAGTTACAAAACAACTTCAGCATGTTATAAACTTGAACTTCTTAATTCATACATTACTACCAGAAAGAAGGGTTGCATAAATCTAGTAGATGGCTATCATCATCTCTAATCTCTTAGAAAGGTTTTTTCTTGCTAATTCTGCAACCTTATGATTCTTTTTTTGGTTGTCATTTTTCTTATAGCTTGATGAATGGTGGGAGCAACCAGCGTCGACTGTGGTGGATTGGGTTGCCATAGATGGAGAAAATGTTGCTGCATGGCAAAATCATGTGAAGCAGCTTCTGACATATTACGATAAGTAAACACTCCTAAAAAACATTGTTCGACTATAACTGCATTTTTTCGATTGTTCAGAAACTACACCAGTTTATTTTGGTTTTAGAGTCCAGTTTTCGGTCCTATTGTTTCTGTAACAGAACATGTTATTTGTAATTAATGGACGATATTTTTTCTTTGCATCATTAAGGTGGATTACTGTATTCTTTGTATTTAACGGTGTTTCCAACTGTTTGTGTTTTTGTTTTACTATATAAGAATCTGAATAAAATCTAAAAGTAGTAGAAATGATTAGCATATAGTGTCTGCAAACTGTACAAAAAAAATAGTAAAAGTTCATGTTTTGAGAATTATGTAAATATACTTATATAAAAAAAAATGTAAATACAGGCTACAAACTTGAACATGTGTTAGGGCTTATTTGTTTCACTTTTCATATTCTAGTTTCAGAAATTTGGAGGATTTTAGAAATATTCTTCAGGAAATTCTTACATAGACCAGGTCTAAGGCCATCTCCAATAGCTATTGTAAAACTTAAATTTTAAGAGTTTGGAGAAATTTTACACAAAAATTGCTCTCCAAGAGCTATTGTATAATTTATGGATTGTTAAAAAATATGAGTTTGGATGGCCAAATACCCAAGGCCAAAAGCAAAGTGTATATGCAATTGTTTGCAAGAAAGTACAAAAGTTTTTGTACTTTCATACAAAACATTAAAATATTATGCATGCCCATAAAACTCCGAAAATTAATAATTTTTAAAAAAAAACTATTTTTTATTATGAAATTAAATCAAAAAACTAATATTATAAATATATCATTATTATTTATATAAAATACTTCCTCCGTCCCATTAATCTTTATCCCTTGGTACCGTTGACCAGTCAACTTGACTAAATTCAAAAGAAAATTAATAAATAATTTAATTAATATATTGAACTAATAATTTGATAATATTATATGACACTATGTATATTAATATTTAAAAGATTTAATAAGCAAAAAAATGTGAATAATTTAACATGATAAATCACTTAAAAGATTGAAAATTTTGATTGGATAATGTAGCTAATTGAGTAAAAATAATGGGATGGAGGGAGCAATAATTAAAAGTTATATGTTAAAATATAAACTAGATGTTGGAGTGACGTGATGTGGTTGTTAAAAAGTAGTCTCTTAAAATATAAACTAGCTGCTGGAGTGCAGAGTAAAAAGTGGAAGTGTATAACACTGTTCATTACTTATATTTTAGGATAAAAGGCTGAAATTTAAAAGAGCTGTTGGAGATGGCCTAAGAGCTTAGTGGTAGACCTTGTGGTTGTAAATGCACCATATCATACATTTTGATGATGTCATGCTCTCACAATGTATGATGTGGTGCATTTACAATCACAAGGTCTATGAAAAGCTCATAGACCAGGTCTATGCAATAATTTTTCTATTCTTCATTCTCGTGACACCTCCACATCGAGACTCTCTTTCAAAAGCGAGACCACCACTGGCCTTGCTTGAATTATTAGAGATGAAATGAGCAGTGAATTAAGTTTCAGAAATATAGGTTTGTTTTGAGATTATGAAAAAGAAAATAATAAGTGTAGTATGTCAAATCAAGCTAGAGTTTGTTTAAATATATTTTAGAAATAAAAAAATCTCTTTAAGATAAGATTATTGTGAAAATTGAGAGATAATTTTTTTTTTTTGTATTTGATAAATTATTGAGAGATAAACTTGTAGGACAGGTATTTACTAAAAAGAAAAAAAGTTTCAATTAGGCTTTCAGATAGCACCGAAATATTTTATGAAAAGCTAGATAAGTGCAAATGGTTTTTTTTAAGAAACAGTTCCAATCCTGCATCTGCATTTGCCATTTCTCTTTCTTTCCTTTTTTACCTTTTTGTTAAGAAACAAATATTAAAATGGCACTTTCCAATATTTCAAAAGCATTTTTTTGTCCAAGAAACTGAGTAAGACCTTTCACTAAGCATTTGCACACATAATTTATAAGAATTTTTTTCCTAAATATGCTTCATGGCAAAAATATTGACTAAAATGTCTTTGTTGGCAAAGTTATTCCCGGAATGTACCTTTTGCTTAAACTCGCAGTTGCCAACTGCAATTATTCAAAAGAACCGCAGTTGGCAACTGCGAGTTCACTTAAAGTTTAAAAAAAAAAAAAAAAAAAAAACCTAAACTCGCAGTTGCCAACTGCGAGTTTTAACTAAGTATGGATTAATTAATTAGCTTTGCGCTAATTAATTAAACATGAACTCGCGGTTGCTACCTGCGAGTTTTAATAAACTCGCAGTTGGCAGCTGCGAGTTTTTTTAAGTTATTCGCAGTTGCCAACTGCGAGTTTATTAAACTCGCAGTTACCAGCTGCGAGTTTTTAAACTCCTATTTAACCAATCAGAAGCCCTAGTTCCCGTCACTTGTGCGCCCCTCTTTGTTATTCCGCCCATTCATTATTTCATTCCCTCTCTGTTATTTCAAAATTGAAGTGCATAATTCCACTTGCCCACTGTCCGTCGTCCGCCTCCTTTCGTCGGTTGATCAAGTAATTCTCGTTGATTTTTTTTTCTTATAGAATTATGTATTGTATTTTTTCTCAAATAATAGCTTTGAATTTCATTTTTTATTGTGCATTAATTTTTGAATGTTTTGGTTTGATTGGATTATATATAATGTTCGCATTATATAGCTTTGAACATATAGGATTAAGTTTGTGTATGGCTTTGTATGGATTGGACAGAGGAAATATTTTGTTATTTTAAATTTGATGCGTACTAATTAAAATATTTTCATAAATTAAGCAACCTTGTTTTGTAACTTTTACTAAGTGGATAAATGAACATGACAATTAGTAAAATTGTTCAAAAAGTGATTTATAATTATTTTTTTAAATATTTTTCAGGTTTGTAATGGATGGCATACCAGTTACGTTTTTGTGCTACTGGGGAGGAAATATATTGAACCCACATAGTGGTTGTGAGTATGACATTCCACCAAAACGACCCCTTAGGGCGAATAGCAGATGGAGTTATGAGAATTTAATAACAGAGTTGTACAAAGTTACTGGACTAAATAAACGGGACTTCAAATTGGGAGTGATATGTAGATTTCCTATTTCATTTGACCATGGCACTGCTAATTACACTGCCCTTCACATTAGTGATAATAGTTGTGTTGAAGCTATGTTTGATGCTTTTACTTATTTTTCGGGGATAGGCAGTTTACAATTGTACTTGGAGATAGAGCCGATAGACAACCTAGGATTTGCTACTGACACTGAGGTTGGATGCAGCCATTACGTTGGTGGCATAATTGATTCACATGTGGACGAAGGTAACCCTGGTCCGTCTACTTTTCAGTCAGATGTTGGTACAACTAATCAAATTGACCTAGTAGTACCCACGGATATTAGTCCTCATGGGCCTCGAAATGCAAGGGGACTAAATGATGATTTGGAGACTGATTCTGAAGACGATGAAGATTATATTGAAAATAGACTAATGGAAGAGGACGATGGAAGTAGCAGTAGTAGCAGTGACATTGGGGAGACTAGTACTGAGGATAATAATATGGGTGTCAATGAGCTTCCTGAAAATCGTATAAATGATATAGATTGTCCATTTTATAAGGAGATTGGTGAAGGATCGTGTGCCACAGATATTCGTGCAAGTCAAATTCAGTTGTCGGAGAGTGAATTTGTTGATTTATAGTTGATTTACAGTCTCTACAGACACAACAGAGATGTAGTAAGAGTGATTTGTGAGGAATAATTTACAGAAAAAGCAAAAAAATCAAAAAGAGTTGGTGTGATGATTATTCAGTTTTTGGTGAATAAAGACATTTTGGTGAATTTTTAGCAACAAAGGCATCACTCTATGGTCGACACGAGCCTTAATCTTTAGGACCCGTTTGTTTGACGGGAAATTATAAGCACAATGCCATGATCTCCTAAATTAGTGTAAGTTAAGGATTGTGGAAGTTTTCCAGATAAAGAAATATAAGCCACTAGATTTTGTTTTATTGTCCACTACAAGCTCTTAAAAGGAATGTGCTAAATTATGGAAGTTGTAAGTTGGGAAAAGTAAAAAAGAACTAAAGACCCCTAAATGAAGAGATAGAAGCATAAATTGAACCAAATAACAAACATCTTTAGGATACATTTTGCAGCAAGTCTGAGAAAATAAAAAACAATTCCAAATCTATACAATCGAATTTATACAAGGAAACGGGAGGCCAGCATTGTTGCATCACATAAAGGATGCATGTGCAGAAAGGGATAGGGAAAGAGATACCGACACTCAAAATAATAGAGCCTTCAAATTTTTTCAACAGATATAAAATAAATATGGATGAACACAAAAGACGCAGACTGGCACACGCATGCACAGTAGTCAACTGCAAATGACAAAAACATTCAGCATAAACAACAAATAATGTAACTAACTACTACCAGAACACACAGTCCAGGACAACATAGAGCAAAATTTTTAAAAAAAAAGTACACGTGCGGATATAAAAGAAATCAAGAAATTAAAATCATCAAGAAGATGATCAACTCAGTATAAATTACTAATTCCCAATAAATCAGATTAACAAAACAAAAACCATAAAATAATCGTAAAGTTTGGTTTCACCAATCAAGCATTCCAGGTTGCAAATGGCAGAAAAAGGAATTATGGTCTAGTTTAGACGAGCTACAATTGCAATAAGCGGGTATATTTGGATTAAGAGAAGCACCATCAAAGACTCCCATAACAATTCATGTCGATAGTTTTCCTATAATCACAATGGGAGGCTCAAACACAAATGGTGAAATCAAGAATTATAAATTAACTCGCGTGCTAATATCACAACACAGAGGGATTTTCACAATTGAAATCAAGAATCTAAAGCAATTGAATCATATATCACAAAACAACCTATTATAGAGTTAAGAGACAAAAAAAAATCAACAAGAATTACTTACTTGATCAACTGACGGAAGGAGGCGGACGGCGGACGGCGGACGGCGGACGGCGGACGGCGGGCAGTGACGGGAATAAGGGCACTTCAATTTTGAAATTTAAAAGAGGGAATTTTCAACAGCCCTGAAAGAGAGGAAGTGAAGAATGTCGCGTGGCTTCAGGCGGGTTAGGGTAATAAGGAGTTTAAAAACTCGCAGCTGGTAACTGCGAGTTTAATAAACTCGCAGTTGCCAACTGCGAGTAACTTAAAGAAACTCGCAGCTGTCAACTGCGAGTTTATTTAAACTCGCAGGTAACAACTGCGAGTTCATGTTTAATTAATTAGCGCAAAGCTGATTAATTAAAACTATAGTTAGTAAAACTCGCAGTTCCTAACTGCGAGTTTAAGTTTTTTATTTTTTTTTTAATTTTTAATTTTATGTAAACTCGCAGTTGGGAACTGCGGTTCTTTTGAAAAATCGCAGTTGCCAACTGCGAGTTTAAGCAAAAGGCACATTCAGGGAAATATTTTAGCAACAAAGACATTTTGGTGAATTTTTTTGCCATGAAGCATATTTAGGAAAAAAATTCTAATTTATAATGTTTGAAATTGTTCAAATAACAATATCAATGGCGATTAAGCATCGAGTTTGAAGCATTTGGTTTTTTTTTTCCTTTTATTGCAACGTTAATTTGCACTATGTCATAGTGTGACGCATGATCTTTTATTTAATTTTTATAAGAAATTATAGGAGTTGTATTCTATTACGAATATATAAGGAAATGAAAATAAAACGTCACGCACCTAACTAAAATAATCAAGGATAACTTCTTCAAGGAAAACATTAAAAAAAATTCATTTTTGATATTGCTTTCCTAACATGATCCCGTGAAGGTGCCACGTAAAATTCCTAGTATTTGTGAACCCGTGAAGAAAGAGAATCCCCAAAACAAAAACAAAAAAAAATCAATATTGCCAATTCCTTTCTCAAAGATTGTATTTCAGCTAGAATTTCTGTGGCAGGAAAATAAATGAATTATTTCTAATGTATTTGTAGTGAAGAGTGAAGACAGAAAAATGTTATGGGCGGGCACACAGATAAATAATGCACAACTCTACCAATCACAACACATTCTCCTTAGTTTAGTTTGATTCTATCTGGCAAGATAGATTTGAAAGCCCAGACCCATCGATTTTGTCCTGCTCTATTCAAATATTTGTATATTAATCTACTTTACTTAATTTTAAGGGATAAATGCAAAATACTCCCCTATGATATGTTAAACCTGCAAGAAACTACCCTGTGAAATCTTTATTGCGCCAAACTTCCTTGTATTTTTCAATACTCTGCAAAAAACAGCCAACTTATAAAAAATAGGTCGTTTTGGATCGACATATTTCAAGAAACCGTTTTTAAAATATTTCAAGTTGGTCTCTACAACTTCACGTGACATATTTTTAAAATTATTTCTTGAAATATATCGATCCAAAACGACCTATTTTTTACAAATTGGGTATTTTTTGCAGGATTTTTGAAAACACAAGAAAGTTTGGCGCAATAATTTTTTTTGCAGATTTAGCATAACACAGGGGAGTATCTTGCATTTTCCACTAATTTTAACAAACATAATTTGACACAAACCCACTTTCATTTCCAAAACAAATATTTCTACATTTTCAAACCCGAAAACCCTTTTTAAAATTATTATCTTACAAAAAAAATACATCCAAAACATATTCAAATTAATATTGATTGATATTCCGATACAATCACGAAATAACATAATAAACTTAAAATCAAACTGGCTTGAACGATATGTATACCATAAGAGTCCATAAGCAAGAATTACAGGTAAAACCATGCCAATAACTCTTGTGCCAGCTATTAGGGTCTCGTGAACAAATTGGGACCCCAACAATTCCTCATCCAAATTCAACCAACAAAAAGACCAATCAAGAAAATAGATAGACTATATAAACAGCCAAACAGATAAAAGGTTTTTCACTTTTTGCCTCATAGGAAATAACTGCTGCTAGTTAACTGGTTTCAGTATGAATGACTTTATGAACTTTATTTGTTCTTAGTAAAAGAAGGGGTTAAGACAGTCCAAAATGCTCTGTCACAAACAATCAGAAAAATACAAGAATGTCAGAATACAGAAACAGTACATGCATGTGAATAAACAAGTGAATGGTTTTTTAGAAGTTCCTATATAAACTGCAACCCTTTGGTCTTACTTTTTCATTGTTGAACCACAGAAAAATTTGTATGTCTCAAAATGTCTTGGTTTTGGACAATAATCTTTCTCAGTTTCACATTCAGTAATTTTGTTACAGATGCTAAGCATCAGAAGAAGCTTCCATCTGCAGTTGTTGTAGGCACTGTGTACTGTGACACATGCTTCAAGCAGGATTTCCCCAAGGCCAGCCACTTCATTGCAGGTTCATTAATTTCATCTTTCTTCTAATTTTCTCAAAAAAAAATTCTTCTGAGTTTCATAAAAACATATATTGACAATTTGAGTGAAATGCAAAAATACCCCCTATGCTTTGACTAATTGGCAAAAAAAAAAACTGTTACTTTTATTAGCAAAAACCCTCTTGAGCTATTTTTAATTTGCAAAAGAAACCCTTTCAAGCTGGAGTAGAATACATATTTTACAGGAAAAATAACAGATACAGCCCCACCATAAAATGCGGAAATACACATATTCACCTAAAAATTGACAATAATCCCACTGTTAGCTTTCAAAATTGGCAATAACCCCCCTCTGTTCACTTAAAAATTGAAAATAACCTCCCTATTAGCATATGAAGGAATTTTAAATGAGGTTTTTTGCTGATAAAAAAAACACATGAGATTTTTGCTGATAAAATTAACACAGGTTTTTTTTGACAATTAAGCAAAGCACAGGGGGTATTTTCGCATTTAGCTCTTGCAAACTATGAAAGATTAATTCTAAGTAATCCCATTTTTTTTCTACCTTAGGTGCATCTGTAGCAGTGGAATGCAAGAAAACCAGTTCAGGACCAAGTTTTCAGCAAGAAGTGAAAACAAACCAGCATGGAGAATTTGAAGTCCATCTCCCTTTCTCAGTTAGCAAACATGTGAAGAAGATCAACCAATGTTCTGTCAAATTAATCAGCAGCAACGAGCCTCACTGCGCCGTGGCTGCATCATCACCATCATCGAGCCTACACCTCAAATCCAGAAAATCAGGGACACACATTTTCTCATCAGGATTCCTCTCATTCAAGCCATGGAAACAACCTGAAGTATGTGATAAAAAACCAAGAATCGAAAATTTCAAGAATGTTGAGAAATTATCTCCAATTTCAAATCCTAATGATCCCACATTTCTACCACCAATTCAAGATCCACCGGCATTAGGCGGCGGCAATCTACCTCCTCTACCGGAGCTTCCACCTCTGCCGCCACTACCTGAAATTCCATATTTACCCCCAGTGCCTATAAAAGAAACTGATGAAAAAGCATCCGAGTTTGGGGACAAGAAGGTAGATCGGCCAATGTTTTTTCTATTCCCACCTATTATTCCTCCCAATCCATTGCTGCCACCACCATCTATCCTTCCTCCAAACCCTTTTATGCCACCACCTTCCATAATTCCTCCAATTATTCCTTCCCCACCACCTTCGCTATTTCCTCCTCTTATCCCTTCACCTCCTTCGCCTCCATTCTTCCACCTGCCACCACTTCCCGGTTTAATTCCATCTCCACCTCCACCACCACCACCAACTTTTCCAATCCCTCTCCCGCCAACTTTACCAATCCCTCTACCTCCTGGTTTTCCGGGAGTGCCGCCTGCTGAAGTTTCTTCTCAATCAAAAAAAACAAGAACCCCTTGATTCAGCAGCTAGCAATGTATAATTATACTATAATCATACTTTCGATAAAATTTGCTACTTGTTTGTCTTTACCTTCTCAAAATGTTTGTTAGTAAATTCTGTTTCTTGAATTGAAATCTCATCGCTTTATGTCAACCTGGAAGGAAGGAAGGAAGAAAGACTTTGCTTCACTCAATTTGAATGAGTTTATACGGGGGTCGAAATACTAAACTTTATTAACAAACATTTGTAAGAACTAAGAACTAGTATAATATTTATTAGCATAAAAAGTGCACGGCTTTGTTCTCAAAGCACATTTTCAGTGGGCTTTTAAATAATGAATAAGTGTAAAATAGTAAGAAACGAAAGTGATTCAATAAATACTACAGCAAAAGATGTACTACCAGCTAGCCAAAAAATCAAAATGCAATTTTGATCTTAGGGAATGGAATCTATTTCTTGATATCAACGCGAATGACCATTAATATCAACTAAGATAAATTTCTTAAAATGAAGAAAACCGTAAATTTGATGGTCTCAATGCTCCAAATTTGTAAGAGATGTGCAAATGATACCTTCTTTGCCATTTAGTTAAAATTCTTGATTTTTATGTAATACGTAAGGGTGTCAAGATAGGTCGAATCAGATCCTGGCGTTCCTTTATGATGGAAAATTCGGGTGCTTGTTTCAATTTGGAAAAATTGAGGAAGAAAAGAAACCCTAATTTATGACTGAGAGAATACTCCCCTGTTATGTTAAACCTGCAAGAAACTGCGCTGTGAAATTTTTTATTACGCCAAACTTCCTTGTATTTTCCAAAACCCTGCAAAAACACCCAATTTATAAAAAATAGGTCGTTTTGAATCGACATATTTCAAGAAACCATTTTTAAAAGCAAGTTGGTCTCTATAACTTCACGTGATATATTTTTAAAATTATTTCTTGAAATACATCGATCCAAAACGACGTATTTTTTTAAAAATTGGGTGTTTTTTGCAGGGTTTTTGAAAACACAAGGAAATTTGGCGCAATAAAAAATTTCTCAGGGTATAGCATAACACAGGGGAGTATCTTGCATTTTCCCCTAATTTTAACAAACATAATTTGACACAAACCCACTTTCATTTCCACAACAAATATTTCTACATTTTCAAACCCGAAAATCATTTTTAAAATTATTATCTTACAACAAAAATACTTCCAAAACATATTCAAATTGATATTTCTTCACCAAACTCGTATAATATTGATTGATATTCCGATACAATCATGAAATAACATAATAAACTTAAAATCAAACTGGCTTGAATGATATGTATACCATAAGAGTCCATAAGCAAGAATTACAGGCAAAACCATGCCAATAACTCTTGTGGCAGCCATAAGGGTCTCGTGAACAAATTGGGACCCCAACAATTCCTCATCCAAATTCAACCAACATAAAAATCAATCAAGAAAATAGATAGACTATATAAACAGCAAAACAGATAAAGACAAGGTTTTTTACTTTTTGACTCCTAGGAAATAACTGCTGCTGGTTAACTGGTTTCAGGCTTTCAGCATGAATGACTTTATGAACTTTGTTTGTTCTTGGTAAAAAAAGGGTAAAGACAGTCCAGTCCAGAATGCTCTGTCACAGCAATCAGAAAAATACAAGAATGTCAGAATACAGAAACAGTACATGCATGTGAATAAACAAGTGAATGGTTTTTTAGAAGTTCCTATATAAACTGCAACCCTTTGGTCTTACTTTTTCATTGTTGAACCACAGAAAAATTTGTATGTCTCAAAATGTCTTGGTTTTGGACAATAATCTTTCTCAGTTTCACATTCAGTAATTTTGTTACAGATGCTAAGCATCAGAAGAAGCTTCCATCTGCAGTTGTTGTAGGCACTGTGTACTGTGACACATGCTTCAAGCAGGATTTCCCCAAGGCCAGCCACTTCATTGCAGGTTCATTAATTTCATCTTTCTTCTAATTTTCTCAAAAAAAAATTCTTCTGAGTTTCATAAAAACATATATTGAAAATTTGAGTGAAATGCAAAAATACCCCCTATGCTTTGACTAATAGGCAAAAAAAAAAACTGTTACTTTTATTAGCAAAAACCCTCTTCAGCTATTTTTAATTTGCAAAAGAAACCCTTTCAAGCCGGAGTAGAATACATATTTTACAGGAAAAATAACAGTTACAGCCCTACCATAATATGCGGAAATACACATATTCACCTAAAAATTGACAATAACCACCCCTCTGTTCATTTAAAAAATTCAAAATAACCTCCCTATTAACATATGAAGGAATTTTAAATGAGGTTTTTTGCTGATAAAAAAACAAATGGGATTTTTGCTGATAAAATTAACACAGGTTTTTTTTTACAATTAAGCAAAGCACAGGGGTTATATTCTTATTTAGCTCTTGCAAACTATGTTTAAGATTAATTCTAACTAATCCCATTTGTTTTCTACCTTAGGTGCATCAGTAGCAGTGGAATGCAAGAAAACCAGTTCAGGACCAAGTTTTCAGCAAGAAGTGAAAACAAACCAGCATGGAGAATTTGAAGTCCAACTCCCTTTCTCAGTTAGCAAACATGTGAAGAAGATCAACCAATGTTCTGTCAAATTAATCAGCAGCAACGAGCCTCACTGCGCCGTGGCTGCATCGTCACCATCATCAACCCTACACCTCAAATCCAGAAAATCAGGGACACACATTTTCTCATCAGGATTCCTCTCATTCAAGCCATTGAAACAACCTGAAGTATGTGATAAAAAACCAAGAATCGAAAATTTCAAGAATGTTGAGAAATTATCTCCAATTTCAAATCCTAATGATCCCACATTTCTACCACCAATTCAAGATCCACCGGCATTAGGCGGCGGCAATCTACCTCCCCTGCCTCCTCTACCGGAGCTTCCACCTCTGCCGCCTCTACCTGAAATTCCATATTTACCCCCAGTGCCTATAAAGGAAACTGATGCAAAAGCATTCGAGTTTGAGGACAAAAAGGTAAATCATCCAATGTTTTTTCTATTCCCCCCTATTATTCCTCCCAATCCATTGCTGCCACCACCTTCCATAATTCCTCCAGTTATTCCTTCCCCACCACCTTCGCTATTTCCTCCACTTATCCCTACACCTCCTTCACCCCCATCCCTCCCCTTGCCACCGATTCCCGGTTTAGTTCCATCTCCACCTCTGCCACCACCGCCAACTTTACCGATTCCATTCCCGCCAACTTTACCAATCCCTCTACCTCCTGGTTTTCCGGGAGTGCCGCCTGCTGAAGTTTCTTCTCAATCAAAAAAAACAAGAACCCCTTGATTCAGCAGCTAGCAATGTATAATTATACTATAATCTTGTTTGTCTTTACCTTTTCACAATGTTTGTTAGTAAATTCTGTTTCCTGAATTGAATAATTTTCATTGCTTATGTCAAATTGGAAGGAAGGAAGGAAGACTTTGATTCCTCAATTTGAATGAGTTTATACAGGGGTCGATGTACTAAACTTTACAAACAATCATATGTAAGAACTAAGAACTAGTAAAATATTTATTAGCATAAAAAGTGCACGGCTTTGTTCTCAAAGCACATTTTCAGTGGGCTTTTAATACAGTTTCGATCTCCTCTCAATAATAAATAAGTGTAAAATAGTAAGAAACGAAAAGGATTCAATAAATACAACAGCAACCAACATGTAATTGGTCTAGTAGAAGGAACTAGTCACTACAAAGTAGTGGACTCAGGTTCGGAATCCCTGTTGGGAGAGGTACCCACTTAATATGCCCAACCCGCAAAACAAAAAAAAATACAACAAAAGATGTACTACCAGCTAGCAAAAAATTAAAATGCAGTTTTGATCCTAGGGAATGGAATCTATTTCCTGATATCAACGGAAATGACCATTAATATCAACTACAATAAATTTCTTCAAATGAAGTAAAGCGTAAATTTGATGGTCTCAATGCTCCAAATTTGTAAGAGATGTGCAAATGATACCTTCTTTGCCATTTAGTTAAAATTCTTGATTTTTATGTAATAAGTAAGGGTGTCAAGATAGGTCGAATCAGGTCTTGGCGTTCCTTTATGATGGAAAATTCGGGTGCTTGTTTCAATTTGGAAAAATTGAGGTAGAAAAGAAACCCTAATTTATGACTGAGAGAATAAATTGGGGAAAACAAGAGGAAATTTTCTGTGTGGGTGGTCTACGTGAATAAACGAATTGATTAAAAACAAATGGGTTAAATACATTTTGTCTCTCTAAAATATGAGGATTTATCAATTACCCTAATATTACCTAAGGTGGTTGGGCCAAGTGGTAGTGACTTGCGACCCCCATAGTCGAGACTCAAGTTCGAATCCTATTGGAGATACCACACTGGAGATGACCTATACCCTTTGCACTATTCGATCCAAGCTGTATATACACAGTTTAGTAGATAAAAAAAATTACCCTAATTGTTTGCTATAAATTTGACACCGATCGCCTCGATGTGCAAATGGCTCGATATGATGTGTAATGAGTGCGGGCGTGCCAATGTTTGTGCGTGCAAACATAACGGTTTAAAAACTGGACATATTGATATCGATGTAAACATAATTAAAATGTCCTGATAAGGACATATTGATATCCATGTAAGATGTCCTGATGAAACTGACTTCTAATCAATTGATTATGGCAGAGTAGGCAAACACTACCCCTAGTTCTTTTCCATGCCTGCCTGGCCGCAGGACTTAAATAATTTATGATAACCTTCCTGAAATGCCAAAGTTTTACAGCCAATCGATGGCTTACTCAATACATCAATGCATTCACAAATCAGCAATTGAGTTGATAATCAATCAGTTTAATTTATATCAGCTTGATTAACATATTGACCATGCCTCAATGAAAATCATTTGACGTAAAACATGCTTTAATAAAATCAAGAGATATGGGTCAAATACTTCTATTAATTGAATTGTAAAAGAAACATATGAGTCTTAGCCTACAATGAGTTCCCCGATTTACAAACATTACAAAGCATGCAAAACGATAAATTAGTCTCCTGTGTCGGCATATGTTTGCCAAATGAGTTGATGACTACAATAAGTTCTGAAAATTACTCCTTGATTGGCAGGTAGACCCACCAAATGAGCTGATGATATATGATAGTACAGCTTGTTGACAGAAAGTAACACTGATGACAGAGAACCATCATCAATGGATCGCCCAACCTTGGCAGATGGCTACCAATCGGGCTCCTAACCAGCGGATGACCACTGGAAAGGGCATCAATTGAGCAGATGGCTACTCAACCGATTGCTATCAAGCAGATGGCTACTTGACAGCGGACTCATCAAGCAGATGGCTACTTGACGAGGTTGCCATGTAATTACGTGGGCACTTACATGACGTTGCAGCGTGCTATTTTGCTTGATATCGAATGGTTTCGCTCGAGACAGCTTCGCTGACGGCGGAAGCAGCTTTGCGGCTTACTTTGAGCGGCGGTGCTAGACTTCAGGCGGCCATGTCCTGCTGGTTGCTGAGGATTGACGATTGATGTCAAGGAATTGGCAGTGCTGACTGACTGACAGAAGCAGCGGATGCTGGACTTCCGGAGAGGCGTTGAGCCGATTCAGTGAAGACTGAGTTGATTGATTGATTGAGTTGTGTGTTTTTTCCGTATGGCAGCCCTTCTGATTTTATAAGCTGATTATCAATCTGATCGGTTGATGGCAGTTTTCTCCACTACCTCCACTACTGCCACAACCTCCACTAATGGTGGTTATTCTCTTTATGTTCCACGTTTAACTTTCAGCAGTAATTGGCAGTTGAATTTGAATTAAAATCAATCTCCAGCTTTTATTGTTCAACTAACTTTGAGATAATTAGGGAAAGTGGTTTGTATTAAAACCAACTTAGCTATTTATATGCCCTTGATTGTATTTATCTCTTTAATTAATTATCTTTTGATAATTAATTAATTTTGTTAGCTGATTTTACTACTGGGCCGTTACACGTCGACTGGGCCATGTACGGAAATGTACTTGGGCCATCCACTAATCCTTGGCCTAATCCATTAATTAATCTACTTAATTAATTTGATTAGTTGACGATTATGGCCTTATAGATTTAACTGGGCTCGTTCTACCATTGTTTGGCTCTATCCATCATTTTCGGCCCTAATTAATTAATTAATTTATTAATTAATCCGCATTAGGCCAAAATTAAACCTTGATGTCATTGAATTTGATTTAAATTGGGCCTGCGGCCCGTTCATCATTTCCACTTTGATTGGGTCGAACTTTGGCCCACTATCGCCTATCATCCCATCATCGAGCCAATATTCCTCGACAATCCGAGGGTGATTTTTTGGGTACAAACACTAATATTACTTGTAAGTTGTAACACTTATCTCTTTGTTAACTGTGAATAAGTAACTTTGTTGACGTGGCGATGGCCTTCTACTCATTTAGTAGTGCATTTTTTCTGTCCAAGTGATCCTTCCTCGTTTATATAGGTAAACGGTCGTTTGTTTTTTTAAAACTCAATTAAATTTTTTCATAAAATTATATTTTTGTTCCTAAAAATTATTTCCATTATTATTTTAACAATTGTTATTTAGTTTATTATTTCATCGACTATTATAATTTTACCTCCATTACCAACCGAAATTGTTATCTCTCTCCAATATTATTTAAAATGTTTAGTAGCTTTTTGCATTCTTACTCAACCCGAGATTCATTTCATCATTCTAACCATTATATGTCAAAATTTTCAATTTTTATTGTAAGTGTTCAGAACCAGCACAAATTTGTATGACATGAACGATGAAAATGTTCAATCTTAAATATGTGTTGTTGTGATAATTTAAATGTAACTAACTAATATCTCAATCTTTATTCAACTTACTAATATAAAAAAAATAACTATCATTTTCTTGCCTGATTTACCAAGTGTAATTTGAGTTTTATATATTTGAATTGCAGAAGACCAATGAATACAATTTTTACCAAATCATTGGAGCCTTAAAATTGGTGACAAATGACTTTAGATTGGTCTATAATTAGTGGTCCATGTAGTTTTATCAGTAGATGCAATTTCATCACACTACAAGAAATATTGTATTTGGGGACGAATTATTTTAGCTACGGTAGAAATTTCATCACAAAAGCTCACATTAGATGACGAAATTGTATCTCGTGCTCAAAATTGTTCACCTACCAACGGAATTCGTGCCCAATTGTTTATATTAATAGGCGACGCACTTTTTCATCCCTTAGACGCACTTTTTCATCCCTTATAACAATATTAGGCTACATTCCAAATTTTTCGTCCCTAAATATTCACATTTGGGCACGCTTTAATTTTTTTTCGTCTACAGTTATTTGAGCACGTCTATCTATTTCGTGCCCAATTGACGTTTAATTTTAATTTAAAAAATAAAGTAATTTATTTTCTCATTTCATTTATTATACACAGCTGTCAAATTTTTTTCTCCTCTCTCACTCTTGTACATTCCACTTTCACGCAGATTTTTGCACAATAGCTCGCTCTCCCCGTCTCACCGCCGCTGCCTCTCTCTGTCTCACCGTCGCAGCCTCACGCTAGCTTTTTCTCTCTTCCCACACCACCGCCGCTAGCTCGCACTCCTTGTATCACCGTCGCTGCCTCACCAAAGCCATCGGGTAAATTTTAACCTAATTTTTTTTTCCCATTTTCTTCTTCTTCTCTCTCTCTCTCTCTCTCACTCTCTCACTCTCTGTCTCTATCTCGAAAAATTGCCTGAAATTTCTCAATTGTTGGATCTATACTTGTGATTTGTGTAAATTGCTCTTGGAATAGAACGTAATCACCGTTAGCTGAGGTAGATGCGAAAAATTTAGGTCAATGTGGGTGAACTTTGATGCTGCTTTATTAATGTAAGGTCATGTGCATCTTTAATTGGATATATCTATATCATATCTATCTGCATATTTGTTTTCGTCAGGAAAGTTTGGAACGTTTATATGTGGTGTTATTCTTTACGCTTTTCAGATACAAAGAAATTCAAGTAGAAATGGAATATTGATGGAGCCTATACAATGTACAACAAATATGTGTTTTATCTGCTTGCATGATTGAAATGTTCCCAAAAACTGCTCTGCTTCGTTTTGGGAACTTTTGAATCAAATTATGAGGCTTCTTAGCTACAAGGAAATTCAAGTACAGTGAGATATCTAACTTGGTATTGTCTTCATGATTTATTCCTGCTTTTTGCTTACATGATTGAAATGTTTATGAGAAGTGCTACGCTTTGTTTGGAAACTTTTGAATGAGACTTTGTGATCTAATCAAGATGTTCTTTTGAAGCAAACCTTAATAGCATGCCTGTGTTCCGAGTACCACGTAACTACCAGCTTTTGGAAACTTGGCAACTTGATGATCTTTTTTTTTGAAGGAGTTTTTTTGCCTATTTGAAGTTTGATGAGGGTGTTTCTAGCCAAAAAAAACATGGAATAATGATATCTGGAATTCTCTTCTAGCATCATTTTGAGTGATTACATTTGATCTATTTTTTTGCAGGTGTTGTTTTTCTTGCTCTAGAAAATATCGAGTATCTGCATTCTATTTATCTCTGGAATAATTACCTAAAGCGATGTTTAGAAAACGCCTCTCAACTGCACACATATCCATATATATGTAGGAGACACTGCTTTTGGCATAAATGATCGAATGTGTTGATGTAAGTACTATCCAAACATTGCATATTAATAGTTTTATAATGAATGTAAGTTCTCTGGTAACTTATTCATTGAATCTGGATATTGCAGACAATCCCATATATGGATAGGTAAGTATACATACTTCTCATCTTATGCAAGCATGTCTTAAATTCAACTTTTCATCTTTTTGGAGAAGCTAAATTTCAGAGTTCATTGCAATCTTCATGCTTAAAATACTTGATCATTTATTGCTTTCCTACTGCAGTTACCCAATGGTGCTCCTAATTTCTACTATTCTAATGCAATGTGTGACTATATACTTGGTAAGAATGAAAGTGAACTTAATCTATTAACTCTGCCATTATCTGGATGTTCATGTAATTTATTTTGATTTATTAAAGATGTTGACTTAATTATTTAGGAGTCAAGCGCATGAGGGGGCTGGATTTGGCACAATACCAACTGAAAAGGTATATTGACCCTTTTACTAATATCACACTTCTGTATCACATATATGATGTTTGGTGTCCATCAATTAACTTTCTTAGGCATACGATTAACTTAACTGGCTATATGATTGTTTCTTAGGATAATTTTGCTATATATAAAATTTCGTTTCTGATGCAGTCAAGAAAACAGAACTTGTACATTTTCTCCAAAGTGGTATTTCCTTTTGCAACCACTAGTTTTGACTCCAATTGCTTTCTATTTTGATTTATTTTCAAATTAGGGACAAAATATGTAATTTAATCTAATATTTCCCCTCATTTCAATTTCAGATTACGTAAAAATGGTTCTTCTATTTCCCCCTCCACTTCCCACTTTATCTCTCACAGCTGCCATAAGTCAGATTTTCAAGGTACCGATATTTTATTTTTTCTTTCTCTCTCCCTATTACAGAGCTACTTTTTATTTCTCCCTTTGAAAGGTTTTAGTTGGATTTTCTATTCTTTTTCTGAACATTTTTTGGAGTTTGAACTAGTGAAGATCTTTTCTTGATTCTTAGCATAAGTTTCTATATAAATCAACTTTTAGATCTTCATAAGTAAGGTTTGTTGTTCGAAGCCGATGTATAAGGCGTAATTGCTTACTGATTCTCATATCTGCTTCATTATTGCTGAAAATTCCAGGTGTGACCCTAGTTATCAAGTAAGACGTACTGAAGAGGTTTGTAGACTGTGATTACTGACTCCCTTATACTATGAATTGATGCGTAGCATTGTTTACTAGGATAATTTTGGCTTATTGTGCAGTGCCAGTTTGTTGATTTTTTATTTTTTTTGCTCAACCACTCTTTAAATAGGAGCACAGAGATTTAGGTAGAAAAGCAATAATGAAATCGCCTGTGCTTTTAAAGAACTTTAAATGATTATGCTTGTTGAGCATAAATAACTTCTACTTATCTCTTACTTTGTTGTTATAATATTTTTGTCGATCAATAATTCGGTTTCAGTTTTCATTTTTATTCAGCATTAATTATCTCTCAAATCAGAGATGTAAGAATCAGGGATTGATAGGTACAGCTAACTTAGTACAAGTAGCTAATTTATTTATGGCTATAATTAGGTTGATGAGCTCAGTTCTTTTTGTGTTTGTGTGTTTGTGTGTATTAGGTGTGGGAAGATCTGATAAACAAGGCTAAAGAAGGTGTGGATGTATTGAGACCTATGTATTTTGGAATGTTCATGAGCATTCTCCTGGTAATGTACTTATCTTTCTCTTGATTTTTTTTAGGATTGGTGGATTTTTCTAGCCTATTTTTACTTAATATTTTATTATCTAATTAGTGATTTTACGTGTGCATGCCATGCTAATTATGAACTTCTAAAGCGTAATAGTTCCATCGATAATGTAGCAGCCTTATACCAGGAGAAGGACATAAGTTTTTTGGCCATGTTGATGTATTCTGCTTTCTAGGTTGTAAGTTTTTCCATAACACCGTTTCTTGGTTTTCCTTTCCATTTTCTTATTGACAAGAGGAATAAAATTTGACCCTTGAATATTTCATTTATTTGTTGGCAGTACTTTGAACTAAAGAGGAGCATTATACATAAGGCTTATGGGCATAAATATTTAAAGAAAATACAAAGTACAGTCAGATTGCACCATGGACGAAATATTACATGGTATTTATGCCCTTATTTTTACTTAATAGTAGTTGTTCCATGTAATTGAAGTAATTCTTTATACAAAATAGTTTTGTTGGTATAAATAAGGTTTTTGTAGTTCTGTAAACTTCTTTATTGTTGAATAATATTTCGATGTTATAAATGGAAAACATGTTACATTTTGTCTCTTTAGTTAAAAAGGGAAAGAGTTTCACTTGTCATGCAAGAATTTGAGAAGTTTAAGAAGTAAGATTACAGATTAAAAAGTGAACTCCCTTTTTATGTTCAGGGAGGTCACTGAATTGAGGATGGTCAGATGTCTTGGTTCGAGAAAGGAAATGTACTGTAAGTATGTATATTTCAGCACATACATAAATTTTAATAAGCCCCTCGTTTATGTTCTTAGATCCTTCAAATAAAACTAATAAGATCTTTTTGGTGACTTTGAAACTAGTTTTACCTTTTGTGATTTGCAGATTCCAAAGGACCATATGGATCTTGTCATTGTTATGATCATGAAACTTTTGGTAGTTTAATGTAGTGTGGCATGTTTTTATTTTAGTTGATCATTTCTTATGAATGTGGGTAAAAAATTACGTTGACAATATAATTAATGTTGATGGTGAGTCTTATATATTGAATTGATGTTTGTTGCAAATGTAGAGATGCAGATCTTATAAACTTTTATGGTTGAATTGATGTTTGATGCAAATGTAGAATAAAATTCTTGAAATTGATAATTGTTATAATTTAGATTTAGATTTGATGTTATAATTGCAAATGTAGGGATCAAACGGTTGAACCTACAATAAGTTTGTAATTTTTTCTTCATTTGTATGTATGAAGTTCACTTTTAACACTTGAGAAATGGGGTTGTCTACGGTTCCTCGAGAGGGTACTTGAGGAATCGTTTCGTGTAATATCAGAGCCATTAAAAATTTAAAATTTTCAATCTAAACCATTCAATAATGTACGAGAGTGTACCATAGTCAGTTATTAAAAATTATAGCGTATGACATATGGGTTGATATCATACTTTCTATAATAGACATTGTACACAATTAAAATTACCATTACATCCCTGAATTAAATTAATTTGAAAATATCAAATTACAATTAACCCCTTCTTATCAAATTACAATTAACCCCTTCATTTCAAACCCCTTTCTCCCAATGTTTTCCTTTCCTCTACAATTTCAAACGCCGGTCTCACACCAACCCCGCCGGAGAATATTTTTCGCATATTAACGAATAAACTAAGGGAATCCAGAGGTGATCCAAAGTGGCAGTAACAGTCCATAAGCGTGGTCCAGTCGACAGTGTCTTTATCTGTTATGGGAATTTCGTCGAACAGTTTGCGTGCAGAAATACATCGCCACACGCGGCGTACATGTGCGATATGACGTTGCGGTGGAAGGTATTTGGGAGGGCGACATAGATAATGTCACAGGGGCAAAAAATTTTAAAAAGATATTGCAATTCAAAATCAGTTTTCTTATTCTGTTGTTACAATGTAATTTATATTTTACAGGATAATGAGTTAAATTTATTAAAACGATGGGATGTGCAGTGGAATTGGCAAACAATCTCTCTGACCTCACTTGCATATGGATTAAGGTGCATTACTTTCTATATTTCTTAGACTAGTTCTTAAGATTCAAATGCAGTCTGGATAAACTTATGTTGTTCAGACAGTTTTGTTTTGACAGGACGGATAAATGCGAGGAGGCCGTCGGTAATGGTGGTGGCATGCAGCTGCTTCCCGACATTGTGAAGTGACTGTCGAGCGCGCGATCTCAGCTGGATAATTTAGACATCGATGAAGATAAAAAAATTTATTTAGAGCTGAAGGAATTAAAATTTAATTTATTAAACTAAAAATATTAAAAAGGTTAAAAAGGTCTTTTTAAATAAAATTTAATTTGTTAAATTAAAACTACTAAAAGGGCAAAAATGTCTTTTTATATGAAGTATTTTAAATGTGTGAGTGTTGTACATGTGAGTATGTGTCAAAATTTTATTGGATGAAACGATTCCTCAAAGAATGACCTCGAGGAACCGTAGACAACCCCTTGAGAAATTGAGCAAAATAAACTTTTTACAGAAGTAACAATTTTGTTTTTTTTATAACAACGTTGCACGGTAATTTTCGTTCGGAGTTGTATGGAGGGCGTGTAAAAAGAAACATGTTTAACTTTTTTCTTTCATAAAGTTGTAAAGAATGACAACTTTTAAGGACAAAAATTCCTTTCCAAATTGAAGGGTATTTTGGGGAGTTCATGTTATATTAGTGAGATATTTGGTAATTTCGAAGGTGTTAATTTTTTCAATGTCACCTGAACGATGGAAGATGCTAAGTGTTATGTAATACATTAGGGAATAACTAGTACACCCCTCGTACTTTATAGGGATAAATTGTATTTAACTCAAAATAAAATCATAACAATAAACAAATAATTCACACAACAAAAAAATGGGGTAAATTGGATTGACCTCCTTTAAACTTTGATCAATTGATAATCACATCCTAGACCTAGAAAATTGAGAAATTCACACTCTTTAACCACATGTTTTTGAATTTTTTTCCTAAATAACCTTCATGGGAAACAAATTTCCGAATATGTCTTTGTTGCTAAAGTAATTCCCGGAATGTGCCTTTTGCTTAAACTCGCAGTTGGCAACTGCGATTTTTCAAAATAAACGCAGTTGCCAACTGCGAGTTTACTTAAAATTAAAAATAAAAAAATAAAAAAATTAAAACTCGCAGTTGCCGACTGCGAGTTTTCACTAACTATAGATTAATTAATTAGCGTGTTTAATTAATTAAAGACAACCTCGCAGCTGCCAACTGCAATTTTATTTAAGTCAACTGCGAGTTTAATAAACTCGCAGTTGACTTAAATAAACTCGCAGCTAGCAGCTGCGAGTCATAAAACTCCAAATTTACCGACTGGAGCCCTAATTCCCGTCACTTGCCTCTCTGTTATTTCACTTCATTCCCTCTGTCTCTGTTAAATTTCAAAATTGAAGTGCCCTAATTCCCGTCACTTGCCCGCCGTCCGCCGTCCTCCGCCGTCCGCCGTCCGCCTCCTTCCGTCAGTTGATCAAGTAATTCTCGTTGATTTTTTTTCTTATAGAATTGGATTTATGTATTGTATTTTTTCTCAAATAATAGCTTTGAATTTCATTTTTTATTGTGCATTATATTTCTTAGAAGTAATAGATTCTTGGAATTAATTAATTTTTGAATGTTTTGGTTTGATTGGATTATATAATGTCCGCATTATATAGCTTTGAATCCGCATTAAATTGTTGGGTTCATCATTTGTAAAAGGATATCATTCTCTTTCATTTTTCTTTTTTTTATATTATTGGATTTTTTTATGAAGAGCAGAAAGGTCAATATTCTGAAACAACAACTTTTGTTGATTTAAGTGAATAAGTGTGTTAGTTTAATTATGCAAATAAGAGAGGTTCTGCATGTAATTTTGCTGAACTTCAGGTTGTTGATTTAATTCTCTCCTTTTTACTTTTCATGGGGCATGCGTTTTGCTATTTCATATATTCATATTACCATGCTATAGATTTCTTTGCTTGCCTCTTTAACTTGAGCTCCTGGTGTGAGCAATCCGTCTTCCAAACTAACCTTTTTAAATTACCACCCGTATGGACTTTGCAAAAATTAGCTCGTACATGCCTCAAACAATACCGATGACACAAATTTGTCAATCCACTTGCTCGCATTGCTTTAATTGCATTCAATATACCGTTGTGACGGTCAGAAATCAAGCATATATCACGACCTTTGACAACATGTTCTTGCACAAGGTTCAAGAACCAATTCCAAGTCTTAAATGACTCATTCTTTACAATAGCAAAGGCAAGAGGCAATATACTATCATTTGCATCACAACCCATTGCAATAAGTAAAACTCCCTTATACCTTCCATGTAGAAAAGTACCATCAATGCTAACAACTGGACGACAATGCGTGAAGACTTCAATACAAGACCCAAATGCCCAAAAAACACGACGGAATATACCCATTTGACCAGGTGGTGGACATTTGTAGTACTCGACGATTGTTGAAGGATTATATTGTTTGATAGCTGCAAGTACATTTGACAACCTTTGATAAGATTCATCCCAATCTCCATAGATATGTGCAATTGTTTTTTGTTTCCCACACCATGTTTTTTTATATGATATCTCTTTATTGAAGCTTTTCTTCACAGATTCAACAATGACACGAATCTTCAATTCTGGATCTACCTTAACAAGATTTAGGATATCCCAAGCGATCAACTTATTAGAGTCCAAATGGAAATGATCTTGGCCCAATCCTGCACACAAGCAAGTATGCGTTCCCCGATAATGTGTCACTTCCCACAATCCATGCTTCTTGGCCAATGAACTAGCACGAAGATAGAAGTTGCATGTGTACTCTTTGTTATCACAACATATTACCCATGTTTCATCAGTGCTCTTCTGTACCCTGTAACACCAATTTTTTTGTATGTGATATTTCTTAACAACACACTGCATGTCAGTTTTTGAACTAAAGAGTAAGCCTTTACTAAGCTGATCACTCTTCGACATTCGAGTTTGACTTCCACGAATATCTGTGGCATATGATCCTTCACCAATCTCCCTATAAAATGAACAATCTATTTCACTTAAACGATTTTCAGGTTGATCGTGGGCAACCATTGTGTCGTTCCCAATAGCATTTTCCTCAATGTCACTACTACTACTGCTACTTACATCGTCCCCTTCCATTATCCTGATTTCAAAATTTTCTTCATCATCTTCAGAATCAGTCTCCAAATCATCATTTAGTCTTCCATTTCGATGCACATGAGGACGAATATTTGAGTGTACTACTAAATGGTCTATTTGTCTACTTGTACCTACGTCTGACTGAAAAGTAGATGGAGCAGTGTTACACACATCATGGTTAGAAGGTGGATAATTTAGGTTATCTTCATCCACATGTGAATCATGGGTGCCACCAATGTATTGGTTGTCTATCGAGTCTATCTCCAAGTACAATTGTAAAATGCGCCCAGAATAATAAGTAAAAACATCAAACATAGCTCCAACACTGATATTATCGTTAATGGGAAATGCTGTAAAACTAACAGTATTCCCGAAACAAATAGGATATCTACATGTCACTCCCAACTTGAACTCTCGTTTGTTTAGCCCAGTAGCTCTGTACAACTCTGTTAGTAGCTCATCATAACTCCATCTACTATCCGCCCTAAGGGGATATTTAGGTGGAATATCGTACTCACAACCATTGGATGGGTTCGATATTTTTCCTCCCCAGTAGCACAAAAACGTAACCGTTAAACAATCCATTACAAACCTGATAGAATATGAAAAAAATATTACATAACCTTTTGAACAAGTTATCCAAATTGTCATATTTATTGATTCACATAATATAATTAGAAAACAAAGTTACTTAATTTAAGAAAATATTTTACTATATATAATGATTTAAACTGAGAAAAATATATCATCCATTAATTCAATCAAAAACAAATTTTACAATACTACTTAATTTCGTAAAGGAATAAATTGGTTACTACTAAATACAACTTTGAGGAAAATATTAAACCTTAAACAAACAAAAATAATACTTGGTGTTTCAAATAAAATATGTAGAGAAAATTACTTGAAAAATAATACTTGGAATACATGTTGAACCTTTTTAGAATGCTTTTTACCAAAATTGTAGCACAATTCCTCAAAATACCTAAAATTAGTATTATATCAAGAGAGAATATAAAAACAGAAAATTAGGGAAGTAAGAATCTACATTATGCAAATATATTCATATAAATATACCTGATCGAGAGAGAGTGAGAGAAGAGTCTATATAAATCGCCGGAACTTCTGCCTCTGTGTTTTTTATTTTGGCAAATGGAGAAAAACTAGAATCTGTTTACGCAGCTAGGGCTTAAATAAAATATTTTAAGTTGTTAACTGCGAATAACTTAAACAAACTCGCAGTTGGCAGCTACGAGTTTATTTAAATTCGCAGTTGCCAGCTGCGAGTTTGTGTTTAATTAATTAGCGGAAAGCTAATTAATTAATCTATAGTTAGTGAAAACTCGCAGTTGCCAGCTGAGAGTTTTAATTTTTTTTTGTTTTTAATTTTAAGTATACTTGCAGTTGCCAACTGCGCTTATTTTAAAAAATTGCAGTTGCCAACTGCAAGTTTAAGCAAAAGGCACATTCCGGGAATTACTTTAGCAACAAAGACATATTCGAAAATTTGTTTTCCATGAAGGTTATTTAGGAAAAAAATTCCATGTTTTTCCACTTTTGCTAAAAAAAACAAAAATACTCTTTAGTTTTAGTATTTCCTAAATACCAAATTAAGGTGTAAATTTATAATAATCATAACTGGAGGTGTAAGAATATACACGAGTTGATTATAAAAATTAGGTAAGAACAAAACACTCTTTAACTAATGAGGTTGATGTAATACATTAATGCATAATTGCTCTCTACAGGTAATTTTGTAAATATGCATAACAAAAGCAGGATAGAGGGTGTGTTTTGCTAAAATTTCAGACGTTTGGGGTCTAGTTGCCAATTTACCAAAGTACAAAGGATATCAATGTTATTATCCAAAAATTGGAGAAGTGTTACATGACTTGATCACCAAGAAAAAAAAGGAAAATGAAGTCGGTCACACAAATTTAAAAAATCCCATAAAAAATCATCTAGTGAATTCTTATTTGGTTGATCAAAAGTATACAAATGTATGACGCATAGACTCCGCATTTACCCAAATTTCACTTTACTTTTCGCTTCCTATATATACTTTCCAGTTTTCACCTCCTCTTTCCACTAAACCCCCACTGAAATTTCCACCCCCTTTTCTTTCAGTTCTGTATATTCAATTTTTTCCACAATTCTCGTCACATTCTCGATTCCAATCGCGAGAGCTCGTTTCTGCTCTCCGATCAATCACCTAATGAGATTTTGCTGAATCACGCAATTCGAAGTGTCATGGCGGAGGAGATCGCCGCTCTCGTTTCGGCTCTCTCGTCGTCCGATGATTTCTCTCTAAAGCTGCGCTCCGATGCGTCGGCGTCTGTGCTACGGCTAGGTTTTGAGAAGCTCGACTCAATTCTCAGACAATCCGTGAGACCTGTGGATTCGAATAATGACGGCGATGGTGATGGAAGTGGCAGTAAGTTAGGGCTTGAAGTTTGGGACCAAGCTCGCGTTCATGCTTTGGCTTGTGTCTCGCTTTCCGTTGTTAAAGCCGTCCGATCTTTATCGAGTATGTTATTTATTTTTTGTTTGGTTAGAATACTCGTTTTTTAATTTGTTTGAGTTTTTATGTTGATCGAATGACTAATGTTGATTGTGTTGATGTGGCAGTTGATCAGATGGAGCCAGTTGCTGTGGCAGTGGTCCAGCGTTCAATTGAGTTTGCACTGTGTTATATGGAAAAATGGATTTGTAAATGTGACGATTTAAGTCTTCAGGTTTGTGAGTACCTGCGTGAAGAGACATGGTTTACTGTTTTTCTTTCTTCCTATGTGTTGTTTAATGCGTGATATTATTTCTGGTTGTGGCGAATGCTATTTTTTTCTCAGTGAGGGTTGTCTCAATACATACTTATATTTCTGTTTGGAACTTAATCTACCTGTATTCTTACTTTTTTATTGTTCGGATTTTTGGTTATAAGATTTATCTGTTCTGCTGTATGTTTTCTGTCATTACTCTGCTGTTGGAAAAGAGAGAGCTTAATGGGATTTGATTTCACATTTCAACTATTGTGCTTTTCTTACTTATTATAGTATTTTCTTGGTTTCACATCTCTTAATATTGGGAAACGAGTGAATTGTTACCCTAGATAAATTTGTCACTTAAAAATAGGAAATTGTAGTTAGATTCTATGGTTTCTCATCCTTTTTGAAGGCAATAAGCCTCCTAAATAGTATGAGTTTATGTGTTTATTCTAAGTGGGTGTTTTCTGGTGATTGGGTGGTTACTAGCAAACACACATCAATTTTGAACATTTAAGAATTGACTCGAATTAGTATCTTCCAGCTCCGTTAACGGTTGCATGACAGTTTATGTATAGATTTTACATAAATGAATGTTCATATTTTATCATGTATTATTCTACATAAATGAATGGATAGATATATGTTCATACTTTATCATGTATTTTTATATCCAATATTTGAAGTTTTATCTTGCAATTGAAGACTTGAGTGGTTATCAAATTCTCACTCATATCCCATTCCAAGTGTATAGTTGGTGAAATGACTTGTTTTGAGGAGAATTCTTCGTATATGACCTTGACCTTGATGTTGGATGAAACATTATTACTCTAGAACCTTGTGTTTCAAAGTTGTCATTCTTCTGTTTACGTGTGCATTTTTTACCTTCACTGTTGAAGAAGGCACTATACTTGAAAATTATTTTATCACGTGCATTTCATTCGGTGCAGTTTGCGCGCTTTTATTTTTTGTTCTTTGCACAGCAATTCAACTATCAACCTACGTATCATGGATATGTTGCCCAGTGTGCATACACTAGTAGTACAACTGTTGCTTATGTAACTCATATTCTTGTTTCAGAACATCATGCTTATGTTACAACTACTGGAGGTATTGTTAGTTGATGGACTGGATAAGGAGTTAGATCTTTCACAGTCGCGTTCTACGAGTATTCTTGTAGAGTTGTTGCCTACTGCTGCTGATAAAGATGATGATGTTCAGTGGCAGGACGATGTTAAGTGCATGCTTCAAGGTAGTGCTCCACATATTCTGTCATATCCTAATCGTTCTCTGTCTTATTATGCCACTCACTTTGTTGCATCTCTTTCTTTCTGTGAAGGATCCATGTGCTCTGAGGAAAAGGAAGCTGATGATCACCTGTTTATGGAATTGATATCTGAATATGTACAAGTTGATAATGTAAATCCACTTTCGGTTGGACAGTCTTTTCCCAGAAATGTGAATAGTTTGAGTAGGCTTTCTCAACACTGGGCTATTGTTCATTTGAGATGCATCCACCGTCTTATTTTACTATGCAGAGAACTAATACAACTCCCGGTGTCATTTGATGATAAGCAAGCCTGTCTCAGTTTGCGTAAAAGACTGTCTACTTGTGTGGGAATATTCAAGTTGCTAGGAAATCTTATAAAAGATAACCCACACGTTGATTCTGGAAATATTATGTTGCAATCTGCTGCTTCCTTCGTAGACGCATTGCCTAGCTTATTCAGAGTTGGTATTGACTATGCAAATAGCAATGCTGTGGTTGAAAGTAGTTATGAAAGTCTTGTTGTGCACTTTTTAGAAGAATTTCTAAAAGTAATGCAAGCAACTTTCTGTAAGAACTATGTATTTCTTAATATCCAAGCATGTTTAACGGCTTCTATCTTGGGCAATTTGGATCCTGATGTCTGGAGGGACAACAATGCTGTTGCTATCCCTAAACCCCCTTTGGCTTACTTTCCTCGGGTGGTTATTTATGTTCTGAAACTTGTGTCAGCTTTAAAGGATCAGGTATATCTCATTTTTGAGTTGGGTGACCTGAAGACGGAGCGTAATGATGGTCATGCTGTACTTGAGTCTCCTTCATGTCAAGTCCGCAATGAGAAAGTCGTTTTATTGAAAAAGCACACGGTCGAGGAGTTATTTGGAATAATATTTCTTTCAAAAGTTCAGTGGCTAGACAATCTTATGCATCTTCTTGTCTTCCTTCATTCTGAGGGTATTAAACTAAGGCCTATGCTGGAAAGATCATGTTCCAGTGTGACGAAAGTGTCTGCAACCTCTGAAGCAGAAAATGTTCTTTGTCACGAAGATGAAGCCCTTTTTGGTGATCTTTTCTCTGAGGGTTGTCGATCTGTTGGATCTGCAGATGGATGTGAACAATCTAATGCGCCTGCTAGTTCTATTTCCAGCTTCAGCAATATGCCATTTCAGGCAGCAAATGAATTACTCAGTTTTCTGAAGAATTATGTTTTTTCTCCTCAGTGGCTTCCTCTGATGTATGAAGATGCACGGAAAAAGCTTAGTAGCAACCATATTGATGTTTTTCTTTCTATAATTAATTGTCAGGGTTGTTATCATGAGGAGGAAACTTGTGATGCTAGTCTAAATCTGCATGAAGAGAGGAAGTCGGGACATGTCCATGAACTTTGTTTTCAACTATTGCTTAAGCTCCTAATGCACCGAGCTTTCACTGAATCGCTTGAAGAGTCAATTGTTGAAAAAATTCTAAATTTTGAGAGTGGTACTTATATGTACAATGATCAGACGCTTGCTTTGGTGGCCTGCATACTTGCGTGCCGAGTGGGTTCACCTGGTTCTAACTTGAGAATGAAAATATATGAGATGTTTGTAAATTTTATCCACGAGAAGGCAAGAACAGTTTGCTCAGTATGTCCTGGGCAGAAAGAAATTGTTGAAATGCTTCCTTCTCTGTTTCACATTGAGATTCTTCTTATGGCTTTTCATTCTTCATCTGAAAAGGAGAAGACTGTACTGGCAAATAAAATATTTTTATCACTAAAAACTATTGATATTCCCACCACAAGTATTGACAGTACGCAGTTGTCATGCTGGGCTTTGCTGATTTCAAGGTTGGTTTTAGTGCTTCGTCACATGATATATCATCCCCGTGCTTGTCCATCATCACTGCTTTTGGACTTCAGAACCAAATTGAGGGAAGCTCCTGAGGCAAGCATGGCTAATTCTGCAAACTATCTGTCATCTTGGCCGGCCACTGTGTTAGAGGATGTGTTAAGTTCAAAAGATACACCAGTTAACGTAAGTTTGGTTAATCAGCTTATTGATATTGCTCCCATTCCGACTTCAGTGTGTAAAGACTATCCCGAAGTCAATTGCTTAGGTTTGAATTGGAGAGATATATGTGCCTCCTTTTCATGGATTTTGGGATTTTGGGATGGTAAAATTGCTACCAACGCAGATGACCTGATTGTTGAACGATATCTTTTTGTGCTTTGTTGGGATATTCCGATTGAGGGATCTTCTTTTGAAGATCGACAATTTCTCTCGACTCTCCTGAAGGTTCCTGATATCTTGAATATGGAGAACTTTATTTATATCAGTCATTCTATATTGGGCTACAGGGCAGCTAGCAGCGAGGGTAGTAGTATTCCAGATCTTTTATTGAGTTTGCTTCAGCAATTGCATGGTTCGCTTAGATATGAGGATGCTCAGGAACTTAGTTGGGACTTCTTCAGGAGAGGAGCCTGGCTTTCTTTTGTTCTCTCCTTACTTTGTAAGAGCGCCTGGGGTTACAATAATGAGAATTATGTTCCAATAATGGGTGCTAAATGGCCAGAATGCACTGCTAGGGATGCTGAGTTTCTTGCATTAAGCAAAGGTCTTGTTCACGAAACTTTCAGTTCTGATCAAGTTGCAGTTCTAATAAAAATATTGTCATCTTTGTTAAAGAGATACTTACAGGTTTACCATAGAGCTCTAGCTTCAATTTTTGAGAATGGGCATCACTCTTCAGATAAATTTTCACCTCTCTTGCTTTTCGGATATGCTGATCTGGACAAAAGAATGCAGGACGAAATCTCTGAGAAGATAGGGGTCAAATCGTGTCTTCTGGGGTCTCTTTACGAGCTTCCATCGAGGTTGAGTAATAATGTGGAAAAATTAGCTCTAGGGATTCGATCTAAAGTTTTTTGGGAAGTTGTGCTGCATGGATTTCCCCTTCATCTTCAGTTCCCAAGTGAAATTTTATCTTCTTGTGTCCTCAATATTAGAGGAATTATTAATACTGTAAGTGTACTGTTGGAGGTGAAAGATTCTAAAGTGATCGGTTGGGAGGAAAAAGAGGTAATAGGCGAGATACTTGAATCAGTTTTGACAATAAAGTGTGACAAAGTTTTTGAAAGCCTTAAGGGTCAATGTGAAACTATATGCCAAAGCTTGAAAACAGGCATGGAAGGACCTGATTATAGCAGCTTATTCATTATGAAGCGTATGGAAGTATTTCTACAAAGTGCCAATAAAGGACAAAAAGTTGATAGCAGTATCCATGAATGTATAGTTCTGAAAATGCTTGATATGGCTAACAGCCTGAAGGAAGATCAATCAAAAACTGCTATTTTCAATTTTTTCCTCTCTGTGGAGGATATTTCTGAAAATATTAAGAACTTTTATGCTCCCCAACGGGGAGATATACTAGTTTTGATTGACGCTCTAGATTATTGCAATTCTGAATCTGTCACTGTGAGGGTCTTCAACTTTTTTATAGATCTTTTATCCAATAAATACTCCGTTAAACAGGAGCTGCATAAGAAATTCATTGGCATGGATTTGGTCTCCCTGTCAAAGTGGCTGGAAAAGAGATTGTTGGGATCTGTGACCGAAACACCGAATGGAGCCAGTGCTATAGGAACTTCAGTCTCTGTAAGAGACTCAACCATGAACTTTCTCATGTGCCTTTTGACACCAAGTTCTGAGCAAGAACTTCATTGTCATATACACGAAGCCCTGCTTCTTTCTCTTGACAATGCATTTTCACTTTTTGATTTCAACACAGCAAAAAGTTATTACAATTTCATAGTCCAACTATCCAAAGGCGAACAGTTAATCAAGCCACTGGTGCAGAGAACTCTTGTGTTGATAGAGAAGCTGGCTGGCAATGAACATTTGCTTCAAGGACTGGACTATCTTTTTGGATTCCTTACAACAACTTTAAGTGATTGTGGTTCTGCAAAGTGCATTATGGAAAAGTCTTCTGAAAAAAGTGTTTCTAGCAGTAGTTCTGGTTTAGGTTCATTGGTTTCTAGGTCCTTTGGTTCAAGAAAAAATGCTGACGATTTGGTTCCTTATGCTAATCGAGGGTCCACATCTGTTGACTGTGATGCGACATCCGTCGATGATGAAGAAGATGATGGGACATCCGATGGTGAGGTAGGTAGCATAGATAAGGAAGATGAAGATGATAGCAACAGTGAGAGGGCCCTCTCGTCTAAGGTTTGTACATTTACATCCAGTGGCAGCAATTTTATGGAACAACACTGGTACTTCTGTTACACATGTGACTTGACTGTCTCCAAAGGCTGTTGCTCTGTGTGCGCTAAAGTTTGCCATCGTGGTCATCGTGTTGTCTACTCGCGCTCTAGTAGGTTTTTTTGCGATTGCGGTGCAGGGGGTGTTCGAGGTAGCAGCTGTCAGTGCTTGAAACCTCGAAAATTTACTGGAAATAATAGTCCACCCACTCGTAGTACTGGTAATTTCCAGCCTTTTCTCCCTCTCCCAGAGAATAGTGATCAGTTGCCTGACAGTGATTCAGATGTTGATGAGGAAGCATCTACGGACTTGGATAACTCTACCAGGTTATCTCTTCCTAAAGAGGTTCAAGAAAGGATGCCGCTGCTCTTCGATGAGCTGGAGTTTGAAAGTCGAATCTTAGGAGTTTGCTCGTCATTGTTGCCTTCTATTACTGGCAGAAGAGATTCCAACACTTTGAGAGATAAGAAAGTTGCTTTGGCTGAAGACAAAGTGCTCCACTATAGTTGTGATCTCTTACAATTGAAGAAGGCATATAAAAGTGGATCATTAGATCTGAAGGTAAAAGCAGATTATTCAAATGCTAAGGAACTCAAATCCCATTTGACAAGTGGTTCTCTCGTCAAGTCGTTACTCAGTGTGAGTTCCCGAGGTCGACTGGCAGTTGGGGAAGGTGATAAGGTAGCAATATTTGACGTGGGGCAACTGATTGGACAAGCCACGATTGCTCCTGTGACGGCTGACAAGGCCAATGTGAAGCCTCTTTCTAAGAATGTTGTTCGCTTTGAGATCGTACATCTCCTTTTCAATTCACTTGTAGAGAATAATCTAGTTGTAGCAGGCTATGGAGATTGCCAGGTTCTCACAGTTAATCATCGAGGTGAAGTTATTGATCGATTAGCTATTGAACTTGCTCTACAAGGTGCATACATCAGACATGTAGAGTGGGTTCCTGGTTCTCAGGTCCAACTAATGGTGGTCACGAATAGATTTGTCAAAATATATGATCTGTCTCAAGACAATATTAGTCCTGTGCACTATATAACATTGCATGATGACTCGATTGTGGATGCTACTCTTTTGGTGGCTTCCCAGGGTAGGATGTTTCTCATTGTCATGTCAGAGTTGGGATGCTTGTACAAGTTAGAGTTGTCAATGAAAGCAAATGTTGGGGCCAGACCCTTAAAGGAAGTCATTCAAATAGAGGGAAGGAACAAGCAAACAAAGGGCACCTCACTATACTTTTCATCTACTCACAAGTTGCTCTTCCTGTCATATCAAGATGGGAGTACCTTGATTGGTCGTCTTAATACAGATGTTACATCTCTGGTGGAGATATCTGCTGTCTATGAAAATGACCTTGAAAGTAATCTCCGTCCAGCTGGTTTGCATCGTTGGAAAGAGTTACTGGGTGGATGTGGGTTATTTGTTTGCTATTCTAGTCTGAAATCAAATGGTGTGCTTGCCATCTCCATGGGGGAACATGAAGTGCTTGCCCAGAATTTGCGGCACACAGGGAGTTCAACTTCACCTCTGGTTGGGATTACTGCTTACAAGCCTTTATCAAAAGACAAAATTCATTGTCTTGTTTTGCATGACGATGGAAGCCTACAGATCTACTCACATATCCCAACGGGGGTTGACACAGGCGTAAATTTAATGTCAGATAAGGTTAAGAAACTGGGTTCTGGTATACTAAAAAATAAAACTTATGGGGGCCTAAAACCAGAATTTCCACTCGACTTTTTTGAGAAAACTGTCTGCATTACACAAGATGTGAAACTTAGTGGTGATGCCATTAGAAATAATGATTCTGAGGGGGCTAAACAAACTTTGGCATCTGAAGATGGTTTTTTGGAGGGTCCTAACCCTGCTGGATTCAAGGTATAGTTAACATGTGGTTTACCTTTAGTTCTACATCTTCTTTATGTTGATCAACATTGTCTTTTAAAGTTTTATCTTTACTTAAAATTGCTTACATACCATTTTTTTTCCCTTCCCCTGCCTTAAGACCCCGGTGAACATGACGCTATATGAGGGGCCATGATAAGTTTGAATCTTGTTGTTATAGACAAATGCTAGTGATGTGTTTATCAGAAGCAGGGAACATGTGCTCAATTTGATTTCCTTTTCTGAGCTCATTTCCCACTTCTAACAATACTAAGTTGAAACATGTGTGTTTCCCTCAATTATACGCTGAAAACATTTTCAGAAAATGTTCTGTATTCAAGTTTGAAAACGCATGAACAAGAAATGTTATATTGTTTTCATGTGTCAAATCAACTTTTGCACGTGTCAAATTGATATCTCAATATCAACTGATTTTCCAACTCACAAGTCCAAACTCCAAACACATTATTATGAACAAGTTGTTTCAACATTGGGTTGTTCATTAATCTGAATGCCTTTTGTCTGCCTAAATAAAACAATTTGAAATTCTTAGGATCAGTGTTTGCTTCATTTTATAAAGTCTGAAATGGTTGATGGTAATGGATCCTTGTTGCATCACATAATTATTCGTTCTAAGAATTTATATGGCAGAAAATGATTTTCCTTCAGTATGAATGGTGAAAAATTACCTATGGATCAATAGCAAGATCATTGTGTACCTTTTTTTTGTTTGTTTCAGCTTACTTAGTTGTTCTTTTTATTTATAAAAATGACATTTAATTTGAGTCTCCAATTTGATCATTTTGTTTATCATGTTGAATATATTCAGTTCTTATGTTATTACCCTAAGCTTCTTCAAGTTAGACATTACCTTTCTTGGCCTTTTTCAGATAACAGTGACCAATTCAAATCCAGATATTGTCATGGTTGGTTTCCGCTTGCATGTTGGTAACACATCAGCGAGTCATATTCCTTCTGAAGTTACTATTTTCCAGAGAGTGATAAAATTAGATGAAGGAATGCGGTCTTGGTATGATATTCCATTTACCGTGGCTGAATCACTCCTAGCTGATGAAGAATTCACAATTAGTGTTAGCCGAACCTTCAGCGGATCTGCTTTGCCCAGAATAGACACTTTAGAAGTATATGGCCGAGCAAAGGATGAATTTGGTTGGAAAGAGAAGATGGATGCAATTCTTGATATGGAAGCTCGAGTGCTTGGTTGCAATTCATGCACAGATTCATCACGAAAATCTCGCATTGCACAGTCTGCTTCAGTGCAGGAGCAGGTGGTGGCTGATGGCCTCAAGCTCCTCTCGAGGATATATTTAGTGTGTAAGCCTCAGGGATACTCAAAAAATGAAGAAGTTAAAATTGAGCTGAGTAACCTGAAAAGTAAGCAAGTGCTTGAAGCAATATTTGAAAGTGACAGGGAGCCTTTGCTACAGGCTGCTGCTAGCCGTGTTCTGCAGGCTGTATTTCCTAGAAAAGAGATATATTACCAGGTACTTTCTGTGGCCATGCTTTAGTTTCAATATTCACGCTTCTTGTTGCTGCTCTGTTCTTTTAATGTTAGGTCACACTTGGTTTATAATTCAGATACAGAAACTGTCTGACTTGCATCTTAAAATTTATCATTAGGTGAAGGACACCATGCGCCTTAATGGAGTGGTGAAATCCACAATCCTACTTTCGTCGAAGCTGGGAATGGGTGAGCCTACTGCAGGGTGGATCATTGAGGAGTTCACGGCACAAATGCGTGCAGTTTCTAAGATTGCACTACACCGTCGCTTAAACTTGGCTAATTTCCTTGAGACTAATGGTAGTGTTGCATTTTGAATTATTTGAATGATATGCTTGCGTGAATTTGAGATACTTTCATGGTGCTGGATTATCTTTTCATTGTTCTTTATCTGCATTCCTGGAGATGATCTTGATTTTTCTGAATAAAGCTAAACAGAGTGTTTTTAAGTCGGACTTTGAAGAGTCTCTGGCTGCATAAATTCATGTGTTCTGATTATGCTTCTTATTTGGAATTATGTACCACAATTTTAATTAAAATAATCCATCTATAGGTAGTTTTCCACTCAGGAATTTATTTTGGTTAGTAACTTTTTGTTTGTATTATGTTATCTGACCTCTTGTAGGTTCTGAAGTAGTTGATGGACTTACGCAAGTACTCTGGGGAATTTTGGATGTAGAGCAGCCAGAGACACAGACTATGAACAATATTGTGATATCATCTGTAGAACTTATCTATTGTTATGCAGAGTGTCTGGCATTGCATGGAAAAGATGTGGGCAGGCAATCTGTAGCCCCTGCTGTTTCTTTATTTAAAAAGCTTCTTCTATCTACCAATGAGGCTGTTCAAACTTCCAGCAGGTAAATATAAAGAGGTCGAAGACTTTAGCTTTAACCTATTCTTACTGTGTAAGCACGTATGTAATTTGCTCTTTTGTTTTCCAGCTTGGCCATATCTTCTAGATTGCTACAGGTTCCTTTTCCAAAACAGACAATGCTGGGTACAGATGATGTTCTGGATGGTGCATTATCTGTTCCCCGCCGTACTGATTCTTCAAATGCAGCTACTAGAAATAATGCTATGATGGTAGAAGAAGATGCAATTACTTCATCAGTTCAATACTGTTGTGATGGTTGCTCAACTGTTCCTATACAGAGGCGCAGATGGCATTGTACTGTTTGCCCTGATTTTGATTTATGCGAGGCATGTTATGAAGTGTTAGATGCAGAAAGACTTCCTCCTCCACATTCTAGAGATCATCCTATGACAGCAATCCCAATTGAGGTAGAGACGTTGAGCGGAGAAGGCAATGATATTCACTTTTCCACTGATGATTTAAGTGAGTCAAATTTACTACCCGTTGCTGCTGATGTCAACACACAGAATTCGGCTCCATCAATCCATGAGTTGGAGCCCAACGAGTCTGGGGAGTTTTCAGCTAGAATTGTTGACCCTGTTACCATTTCTGCATCTAAAAGAGCTGTCAATTCGTTACTTCTCTCTGAGCTCTTTGATCAGCTAAAGGGCTGGATGGAAACCACGTCCGGAATTCAGGCTATTCCAGTGATGCAGTTCTTCTACAGATTGTCATCAGCTATTGGCGGTCCTTTTGTCGACAGCACAGAGGTTGAAAGCTTAAATTTGGAGAAGTTGATAAAATGGTTTATTGATGAGATGAAGGTTAGTAAACCTTTTGTAGCTCAAAGCCGTTCATCCTTTGGGGAAGTCGCAATCCTTATCTTCATGTTCTTCACCCTTATGCTACGTAACTGGAACCAGCCGGCTGGTGATGCTACCATATCAAAATCTGGCGGGACTACAGATAACCAAGACAAGGCATCCATCCAAATTCCACCGACCTTGTCAATAACCAGTTCATCCACATTAGATGGCCGAGAGAAAAGTGACTTGACTTCTTGTCTGCATAAGGCTTGTGGCTTTCTAAGACAGCAGGTTTTCGTTAATTATCTCATGGATATTCTGCAGCAGCTGGTCCATGTCTTTAAGTCCCCTTCCATCGGTTCTGAAACTTATGGACTGAACCCTGGTTCTGGCTGTGGTTCACTATTAACAGTCCGAAGAGAGCTTCCAGCGGGTAATTTCTCACCATTTTTTTCGGATTCATACGCCAAATCACATCGTTCAGATATATTTGCTGACTACCACAGACTATTGCTGGAGAACACTTTTCGATTAGTTTATTGTTTGATTCGGCCTGAAAAGCATGACAAGGGTGGGGAGAAAGAGAAGACGCACAAGATTTCTTCTGGTAAGGATTTGAAGCTTGATGGGTATCAGGATGTTCTCTGCAGTTACATTAACAATCCTCATACAACTTTTATAAGGAGGTATGCCAGGAGGCTGTTTCTGCATCTTTGTGGCAGTAAGACACACTATTACAGTGTCCGAGATACTTGGCAATTCTCAAATGATACTAAGAAGCTCTATAAACACATAAACAAATCTGGTGGGTTTCAAAGCTCCATTTCATATGAAAGAAGTGTCAAAATAGTGAAATGCCTATCCACCATTGCTGAAGTAGCTGCAGCGCGACCTCGGAACTGGCAGAAATATTGCTTGAGGCATGGCGATGTCCTACCCTTTCTCATGAATGTAGCTTTCTCTTTGGGGGAAGAATGTGTCATTCAAGCATTAAAACTTTTGAATTTGGCGCTTTATTCTGGGAAGGATACTAATCATGCTTCACAGAAAGCTGAAGCCGGAGATGGAGTTACTAGTTCTAATAAGTTAGGGGCACAATCCATTGACTCTAAGAAAAAGAAGAAAAGTGAAGACGGAAGTGAATCCCCTGTGGAGAAATCTTACATGGATATGGAACAGGTGTTGATTGTCTTTACAGACCGCAGTGATGATTGTCTAAGGCAATTTATTGACACATTTTTGTTGGAATGGAATTCAAGCGCTGTGCGTGTTGAAGCCAAACGTGTTCTTCTTGGCGCTTGGCACCATGGAAAGCAGTCATTCAAGGAAGCCATGTTAACAGCTCTCTTGCAGAAACTGAAATACTTGCCATTATATGGTCAGAATGTCATTGAATATACGGAACTAGTCACCTGCTTGCTTGGAAAATTACCGGATACAGGCAGCTCAAAACTATCGAATGATGAAATTGTAGATAAGAGTTTGACTGCGGATGTGACAAAGTGCATTTTTGAGACCCTTCACACCCAAAATGAGCTTTTGGCAAATCATCCAAATTCACGCATTTATAACACACTGAGTGGTTTGGTTGAATTTGATGGTTATTATCTTGAGAGTGAGCCTTGTGTTGCCTGCAGCTCGCCTGAGGTCCCTTATAGTCGGATGAAGCTAGAAAGTCTTAAATCGGAGACAAAATTCACAGACAATCGTATTATTGTGAAATGCACTGGTAGCTACACCATTCAGAGTGTAACCATGAATGTTCATGATGCTCGGAAGTCCAAATCAGTGAAAGTTCTGAATCTTTATTACAACAACAGGCCTGTGGCTGACTTGTCAGAATTGAAAAATAACTGGTCCTTGTGGAAACGGGCAAAGATATGCCATCTTGCTTTCAATCAGACAGAGCTTAAAGTGGACTTCCCTATTCCTATAACAGCATGCAACTTTATGATTGAGCTGGATTCTTTTTATGAAAATCTTCAAGCATTATCCCTTGAACCACTACAATGTCCTCGTTGTAGTCGACCTGTCACTGACAAGCATGGAATCTGTAGTAACTGCCATGAGAATGCTTATCAATGCAGGCAATGCCGTAATATTAATTATGAAAACCTCGACTCCTTTTTGTGTAATGAGTGTGGATACAGTAAATATGGTCGTTTTGAATTCAATTTTATGGCCAAGCCAAGTTTCACTTTTGATAGCATGGAAAATGATGAAGATATGAAAAGGGGACTAGCTGCAATAGAGTCTGAATCAGAAAATGCTCATCGGCGATATCAACAGCTTTTGGGGTTCAAGAAACCCTTACTGAAGATTGTATCAAGCATTGGCGAGAACGAAATGGACTCTCAGCAGAAGGATTCTGTGCAGCAAATGATGGTCTCTTTACCTGGCCCTTCATGCAAAATCAACCGCAAAATTGCCCTTCTTGGTGTACTTTATGGTGAGAAATGCAAAGCAGCATTTGATTCTGTGAGCAAAAGTGTACAGACTCTTCAAGGTCTCAGACGTGTATTGATGAATTACTTGCATCAGAAGCAGTCTGATAGTTCTGCTGCAGCCTCTAGATTTGTTGCGTTGAGATCTCCAAATAGTTGTTATGGCTGTGCTAGTACATTTGTGACCCAGTGTCTCGAGATTTTACAAGTTTTATCAAAACATCCAAGTTCTAAGAAGCAACTTGTTGCTTCTGGCATTCTACGTGAGTTGTTTGAGAACAATATACATCAGGGCCCAAAAACAGCCCGTGTCCAGGCTAGAGCAGCACTTTGTGCCTTCTCTGAGGCTGATGTTAATGCAGTGGCTGAATTGAATAGCTTATTGCAGAAGAAGGTTGTATACTGTCTTGAACATCATCGCTCCATGGACATCGCTCTGGCGACACGGGAAGAATTGATGTTGCTTTCAGATGTCTGTTCCTTGGCAGATGAATTCTGGGAGTCGAGATTGAGGATCGTCTTTCAGTTGTTGTTTAAATCCATCAAACTTGGTGCCAAACATCCTGCTATATCTGAGCATGTTATTCTACCTTGTCTGAAGATCATATCTCATGCATGTACTCCTCCAAAACCTGATGCAGTTGATAAAGAGCCAATATCTGGAAAGCCCGCTCCAGTTTCTGGATCTAGTGGGCTTGTGAATGCAAACAAGTCTGTATCTGAGTCATTCGAGAAGAATTGGGATGGTTCTTCAAAGACTCAAGATCTTCAGTTACTAAGCTATACTGAATGGGAAAAAGGAGCATCATATCTTGATTTTGTGAGGCGCCAATATAAAGTTTCTCATGCAGTCCGAGGTAGCCAGAAGTCTCGCCCTCAGAGACATGAGTATTTGGCCATGAAATATGCCCTTAGGTGGAAGCGGCGTTGTTCTAAAGCAGCTCAGAGTGAAATCAAATTGTTTGAACTTGGCTCATGGGTTACAGAACTTATATTGAGTGCATGCTCACAATCTATAAGATCTGAAATGTGCATGCTAATCAGTTTGCTTTGTGGCCAAAGTCCCTCGAGACGGTTTAGGCTGCTAAATTTGTTGATGTCTTTGTTACCGGCCACTCTTTCGGCTGGTGAAAATGCTGCAGAATATTTTGAATTGCTTTTCAGAATGATAGATTCAGAGGATGCTCGTATATTTTTGACTGTCCGAGGATGTTTGACTAGCATATGTAAGCTAATCACACAGGAAGTAAAAAATGTTGAATCCTTGGAGAGAAGCCTCCATATTGATATATCTCAAGGTTTTATCCTGCACAAGCTAATAGAGCTTCTAGGAAAATTTCTAGAGGTCCCTAATATCAGATCAAGGTTTGTGCCTGGCATGTTTTGTTATGGTATTATTTGGCAAATTTTGTTTATTATAACAAGTAACCATTTTCCCCCTTTCGTGTGGCAGATTCATGCGGGATCGGTTGTTATCTGATGTTCTCGAGGCTCTCATTGTGATTAGGGGCTTAATTGTACAGAAGACTAAACTAATTAGTGACTGTAATCGACTTCTGAAGGATCTTCTCGACAGTCTCCTGCTTGAGAGCAATGAGAACAAACGGCAGTTTATCCAGGCATGTGTTGGTGGCTTACAAATTTATGGAGAGGAGCGAAAAGGGCGTACTTCTTTGGTACGTTTGACTTCGTTATTCAACTTCTGTTGGCCGAAACCTTTTTGGAGTTTGAAGAACATACTTATCTGCTTGCCTGTTCATCGATCTTTGGTCATTCTTAGCTACCTTTTATATCCATTTTTTTTGGCTTTGGTTTTGAGAAAATTGAGATGCATGTGTGAAAACTTTGCCACGACTGATTTAGTGAGACTGGTCTTAAAAATGTTATCTATCTCAATAGTGATGTACTAATTGTTGCTTTATGCTAAAATGCTGCTTTCTTTGTACATATTATTTACCGAGGATAACTGTGATACTGATGATTTGTTAACTTGTTCTACTGTGTACTGTGCCATCTAAAACTTGACCTTTTATATCACAGTTTATCTTGGAGCAGCTCTGCAATTTGATTTGCCCTACAAAACCAGAGCCTGTATATCTTTTAATACTGAACAAGGCACATACTCAGGAGGAATTTATTAGAGGATCAATGACCAAGAATCCTTACTCAAGTTCTGAGATTGGTCCCCTGATGCGTGATGTGAAAAATAAAATCTGCAACCAGTTGGACCTTCTGGGTCTTATTGAAGATGATTATGGCATGGAGTTGCTAGTAGCTGGGAACATCATCTCTCTTGATTTGAGTATTGCTCAAGTTTACGAACAAGTTTGGAAGAAATCAAACAGTCAAGCTTCAAATACAGCCCCTGGAACAGCTTTTTTGTCCCCTAATACTGCCACATCCACCAGAGATTGTCCTCCAATGACAGTGACTTATAGGCTTCAGGTTTCCATTAAATCTTTATTAATTTACAGTCGTGCAGTCCTACTCATAGTTGTTTGTCTAGTTGTTCTTTGATGGAAAGTTTAATATGTACTTGTTCCTTTTAATCTCTTGAAAGGCATGGATCTTTTTCCCACACAGCAATAATAACATAATGAGTTATTCAAATTGTAGGGTTTGGATGGTGAAGCTACAGAGCCCATGATCAAAGAGTTAGATGAGGACAGGGAGGAATCGCAAGATCCTGAGGTTGAGTTTGCAATAACTGGTGCTGTTCGAGAATGTGGGGGGCTTGAAATTCTCCTAACCATGGTTCAGGTGTGCAAGTTTTCTTAGTAAAAAACCACCTACTGGCTTTTCATTTATGTTGTATTTTTGGGGGGATTTTAAGTAAATGAGAGTAATTGATGGAGTCTTTGCAAATTTCATTTGTCAGTCTCTTTTGGAACTAAATTATTTTTCATGTAGAATTTAATTGTTTCTGAATTATGTCTAACCTTGCATTTATAACACAGCGTCTACGAGATGATCTGAAGTCGAACCAAGAGCAGTTTGTTGGTGTGCTAAATCTGTTAATGCTTTGTTGCAAAACAAGGGAAAATAAGAGAGCATTATTAAGATTGGGAGCCTTAGGATTACTCCTTGAAACTGCAAGGCGTGCTTTCTCCGTGGATGCTATGGAGCCAGCTGAGGGCATTCTTTTAATTGTGGAGAGTCTTACGTTGGAAGCAAACGAGAGTGATAATATCAGTGTTACTCCAGGAGCTTTCACAGTCTCCAGTGAAGATACTGGTAGCAGTGAACAGGCTAAGAAAATAGTGCTCATGTTCCTGGAGAGACTTTCTCAGCCTTCAGGACTTAAGAAGTCAAGTAAACAGCAGAGGAACACAGAGATGGTTGCAAGAATATTGCCATACTTGACTTATGGAGAACCTGAAGCCATGGAAGTTCTCATTCAGCACTTCAACCCATACTTGCAGGATTGGAGTGAATTTGACAGGTTACAAAAGCAATATGAAGATAATCCTAAGGATGAAAAGATTGCTCAACAAGCAGCCAAACAAAAATTTGCGCTCGAGAATTTTGTAAGGTTATCCGAATCGCTCAAGACAAGCTCTTGTGGGGAGAGATTGAAAGATATTATTTTGGAGAAAGGGATTACTGGAGTTGCTCTGAGACATTTGAAGGTTAGTTTTGCGTGCACAGGGCAGCCTGGCTTTAAGTCATCTGTTGAATGGGCATATGCGCTGAAACTGCCTTCTGTTCCCCATATACTTTCTATGCTGAGGGGGCTGTCTACGGGTCACTTGGCCACTCAAAGGTGTATTGACGAGGAAGGAATTCTACCGTTGCTCCATGCTTTAGAAAGTGTTTCTGGTGAAAGTGAGATTGGCGCTAGGGCTGAAAACTTGTTGGATACCCTTACTGATAAGGAAGGAACAGATAATGGATACCTAGCCGAAAAAGTTCTCCAACTACGACATGCTACGCGTGATGAGATGAGGCGTCGAGCTCTGAAGAAAAGAGAACAGTTGCTTCAGGTACCTTCTATATTGATCACCAACATTTTTCTTGTTAATTCTGATTGTTCTCTTTTGAGGGTATATTTTATTTACTTCTGCATATTTGTCTGATAAACAACTTTATGATAAAAGGGGCTTGGGATGCGGCAAGAACTGTCTTCAGATGGTGGTGAGCGAATTGTTGTTGCACAGCCGGTACTTGAAGGTTTCGAAGATGTTGAAGAGGAGGAAGATGGGCTAGCTTGCATGGTTTGCCGAGAGGGTTACCGCTTAAGACCTACAGATCTATTGGGTGTTTATACTTACAGTAAACGTGTAAACTTAGGAGTCGGAAGTTCAGGAAATGCTCGTGGAGATTGTGTTTATACAACTGTCAGTCATTTCAATATTATACATTTCCAGTGCCATCAGGAGGCTAAACGAGCAGATGCTGCCTTAAAGAATCCAAAGAAGGAATGGGATGGTGCAGCCCTTAGGAACAATGAGACTCTCTGCAATAATCTATTCCCCCTCAGAGGCCCCCCTGTTCCTATGGGACAATACATACGATATGTCGACCAGTACTGGGACTATCTTAATGGTCTGGGCCGTGCTGATGGTACCAGGATCCGGTTGTTGACTTATGACATAGTTTTGGTACGCTTCTAACTCTATTTGTTTATATTGTCAGTAGTCTTCCCCTGGATACTCTAATTGCTTGCTTGCATTTATTTAATATAGGGGTGTAAATGAGTCCAATTTTGATTTTCTTATTGAAGCTTAAACTTGAATTTTCTAAGGAACCTAGCTTTTAAGTTTTAATCTAACTGAACACTAGTTGCTCCCGTATACTTTTTCAATTTTTAGCTTATCGGGCCTGAATTAAAACTTAAAAAACTATTAAATCATAAATTTCGTTCATGCTTGGTTTTAATATTTATGGCAAACCAAGCTCAAACTATCATTTATAAATGATAACATGTGCCGAATATCTAGTAGTTTAGTTTGATTTTCAACATAGCACATGTTTGCATTCTTAATCATTTGTTCCTTGTTATTTTTTTACATATTCTTGTGCGTTCTAAACTTGTCTTAATCATTTATTTCTTCGTCTTCTTCTACGTTCTTATGCTTTCTTCTCTGCACAATGATCAAATCTTAACAATTTTCCATTTCCTTTGGCAGATGCTTGCTCGATTTGCAACTGGTGCATCGTTCAGTGCAGATAGTAGAGGTGGTGGAAAAGAAAGCAACGCCAAATTTTTACCTTATATGGTACAAATGGCACAATACCTTTTGGATCACGACTCATCTCAACGGCAAAATATGGCAAAATCTATCTCGACTTATTTGTCGTCCCCTGGTAGTGGGTCACATCCTTCTAATGGAACAGAGGAAACTGTACAATTCATGATGGTAAGCTCACTCCTCTCCGAATCATACGACTCCTGGTTGCAGCATAGGCGCACTTTTTTGAAACGTGGGATCTACCACGCGTACATGCAAAGACACGGAAGGTCAATGCAACGTAACTCTCCCAAACCGGAATCGGGAACCAGTACTGCAAGCCTGTCAGTAGACACTAGTGGGTCAAATGAGTTATTTTCAACAATTCAGCCTATGCTCGTATACATTGGCTTGATCGAGCAACTTCAGTATTATTTCAAGGTGAGAAAATCTTCAACAATCGAGTCTGTCACGTCTAAGGAATCGAAAAAGGAAGACGAAAGTAAAAAGTTGGAAGGTTGGGAGGTTGTGATGAAAGAGAAACTATTGAATGTGAAAGAAATGATGGCTTTTTCAAAGGAGTTGTTATCGTGGCTGGAGGACATAACATCGGCTACTGATTTGCAGGAGGCGTTTGATATAATTGGTGCTTTATCTGATGTATTAGGTTCTGGATATACCAAATGTGAGGAGTTTGTACTTGCTTCGATTAATGGAGGTACAGCTTAGTTTAGTTTAGTTTGTTGTATGAACAAATTTGAAATGTGGTAATGAAATTCTGTGGTGTTTCGTTTCAGTTGTTTTGCAGTTGTTGCAATAGGATTTTTGATGTACTTACTCAGTTTGTGCAGACGTTTTTGCCATGTTAATAATTTTCTTGTGTTAATGGTTAATCTTGAAAAATAAATTACATTTTTTGTGTATAAAAACTACATAAATTAGGATTGTAGTTGGATTGAATTTTGATTTTAAAAAAAAAAAAATTGATCCGAATTCAATTCATTTCGTAGGTATCCAATTTATTAAAGAGCTTTGATCTAGTGTAATTGGAAAAGTGAACTAGATTATTCAATCTATTAAAGATTCGAATGGAATTGATAAAAAAAAATTGGTTAAATTGATAAAAAAAATTGGTTAAATTATCGAGTAGTTTGGTTTGATTTTCGATCCTACAAATGAAAACTATATTTTCACGTGGTTTGATAAAAACAACGGAATTCAAGCAAACATGATTAGTGTATTCAAGCTTGTTTGATTAGTGTGACGAATCAAGCTTCCAATAAAAATCACAAATTGTGAAATTTCCAATAAAAATAAAATTCATTTTTAACAATTGTCCTAAAAAAATAGGAATATTACGAGACTTAATTGGACCTGGAATTGAACGAGATCAAGTTTTTTTTTTTAAAAAACTATCCACGAGACCGAGCCAAAATCCTTCCAAATGAGTTTTCACCAGACGCATGAAACTCATCAAAAACCTATTTAGAAACCCACATACAAACTCTTATAACATATAAAAATTTGATTTGACACTTACCAACTACTTTTTCTCCCCTAACTCTATAAAAATGATATTGATTTAACACTTACCACCTACTTTTTTCCCCAAACCCAATCTAAGTGGAGTTTCAATCAAAACCAAAAAATCCAATATTCAAAACCTAACCAAATGGTGTTTCAAAGATTTCACCGAAACCACCCAAACCATTTTTTTGAAACCAAGACCCACAAAACCGAGCCAAATGTGGCCAAATATTATTTTCATCGATCGAAATACAATTTTTCATTTATTACTGGAAAGTACAATCTTTTAAACTAAATTGCATAATCATGCGGCAGTGAGAAACATGTTATAAACGAAGACAAGTGATAAAGACAAAAGGATAGAATTTCATTGAATTCAATATTTGCATCTGAAATCCATTATCCAGCGAACTTGGATGAAATAAAAAATCCGAATTAAACTAATCTAAATCTATTTAAAAAGTATTGGACTCTGTCCTCGAATAGAATTTGGCTGATCCAATCCAAATTATCTTTGTATTTTGGATTGAAGGTTAAGAATCTCATACAACACACAAAGATATAATAATACATAAAAACAGAAAAGAAACAAAAAAACCAATGAAACAACTAATGGCGGCTGCAGCAGAACATGCACTTCTTATGGACGACTTTCAAGTAACAAGTGCCATGAAAGTATACAACAGGGCCTTACTCTATAATCGTGCTCTTTACGATGGGAGGAACGGTACAGTACACTTCAAAATATTACAGCATTAATTCATTGCATCATAGTCATCTAACTTCTGGTTGTATTCCAATACCTTCCTCCTTATCTTCGATGTATCTACCCATGTAATAAAGTCCTCCATATTCCTTGTAACAAGGAACGCTGGGTCTGTAACAGTATCTGGTCCTACACGAACATGCCCCTGTTCAATATATGTAACTGCTTCTTTCAAGTGCTCTGCAAACTTCAACCGAACCAGGACGGTTGCAAGCCTACGCCTGAAGAAAATGGAAAAAAGGACACCAAGTAAAGCAGTTAGAACCATCACCAAAGCTATGCTAACATACACTTTGGTAGATATATGTAATGTTAAAAAACCATGATTTTGAGTCTGAAATGCAATTGACTGGAAATATCTGCAATTGATTTCAGTACAAATTTTTTTGAAAAAAAAAACAAAACAAAGGCTCGGCACTGCTTCGTGGGCAAAATCATTGTCTTCTTATATATCAATTTTGAGAACCCACAATACTTACAAATATGCAGTATATAATTTTGAGTGATGTAACTAATGATTTGTTCATACCCAACATCTTAGCAGTAAATTGCATTGTACACCATACTTACCGGCAGAAAGATGATACTGACAAGCGCTCGCACAATGTCAAACTTTTACGAGATGGTATCACACCCATATTGTACCTAAACAATGATGGAAAATCGCGTGTCAGCTAACCGAAAAGAAATTTGAAAATAGTAATGTTAAAACATTTCAAAAGAAGTGCTACATTCCACTCAACATGGCATATAGCTCACTTACCAGTCTCACTAACCAAAACAGATAATAAAAGTACGGCCCAGTGTCCACTTCTGATATCTACAAAATTTAACTTCTTGAGACTTCCTTATATTAACCCCAGATAAAAGATCAAACTGCTATTCGCTTACCGAAGCCAAGATCCAACATGGATCAAAGTAAATTTGGTTTTCTAAGCCCCAACAAGTTATCATTAAGGGATCAAGCATTGAGGCAACATAAGTGTGGAGAAGTTTAGATAGAGTAAATAAACTATAGGGAAAAAATGCAGCTGTGTTTTTGCTGGACCCCATCAACATAATTTTTGTACATAGCACTCCTTCCAAATTTTCTGCCAGTATACTAATCCTAAACCAACTCATCTGTTCAAAAAACAACGACAGCCCTGTAACTAAACTAATTTCAAGCATTTTACACTTCAGTTGCAAATGAAGATGATAGAGCACGCAAAGTTGTGCCGTAATCACTTGCTATTAAACATTTCCATGTAAAAGGGATCACATCACACTAATGACAGAATCCAATCATTTACTTACAGAGACTAACAGAAAAAAAACAGAAAATAGCATAATATGAAATCTGAATTTGGAAACTAACAGCTTTTCGAGAAGGGCATCAGTCATCTCAATCCGATAAGGGTCTCTTGCATCCATCTGTTTCAGTATGTTCACTAACTTCTGCGTCATTCTACACAAACTCGAATACCTAAAAGCACAAACACCAAATCAGATACCAAAATATAAAAAGGTACCCAAAATTCACGACTAATTAACGATATAATAATCAAATAAAAATAAATAAAAAATGGATTATGAAAATTACTTTTTATAGTCGTCTCTGCCAGTAACGTGATAGCGATGCATTACAAGGTTTTCCCTCTGCCCGCCTTCTCTCTTCCATTCCAAGAAATTAACTTTCTTCAGTAGTTTCTTTTCATGAAATTTCAGCTTCCTCATCTTTTACAGGTGAATTGGAGATGATATTCGGATATGGAGACGACAGTGGAAAACCCTAGCTTAAACCCTAAGAAATGAAATGAGGGATTTTGTTTTAAATTAGGAAAGACCTTTAGGGCTAATATAACTGAATACCAAATTATTGGACTGAATCAAAAATAAAAATAGAATACCAAATTATTGGGCTCCAACCATTGGCCCAATATTCGATTATACTTTACTAGATGAATTGTGACCCAATAGTGCGACTTGAGGATTTAAAAGATTTTTTTCGGATTTATGGTTTTTTTTTAAAAAAAAAAAAAGGTGAAGATGTCATTGAAAATTTGTTTAACTCACTTTAGTCATTAAATGATCATTATTAAATTAATGAATAGTATAATGGAGGTTGAAAGTTTATAGACCAGGGTGTATAGAAGTTAGATTTAGTATAAAGATATATTTAACATATTTTTAAATTTAAATAATTTTGTTTAATGAAACATGTGAGGTTAGTATGAACTATGACGTGTCAAATTAAGAAAAATAGTAGTAGTATTTTATTCGTTACGTGCCATGATCTGAGTTGTTATTAGTATTTAATAATGACATATAATTAAAAGATTAATGATGATAATATTTAAATCCAGTTTGTATGTTAATCAGATATAGCAAAAGTTAGGAGTTTGAAGAAATTGAAAGCTCTCAGTCTCAGCTAAATAACAAAAAAACTCGAATGAGATTGGGAAAAAGTAAAAATGAGGAAATTACCAAGGAAACCATTTATTTACCTTCCACCTCATTTTCACGGCCAATTATATATATAGGTAGGTGCAGGGGCGGATCCAGGAATTTTAGGCAGGGGGGCTAAATTATATGAAAAGAAAATTAATCAAACAGTCAAACTTAAATTTATTCACGATAAAATATATCACGAGATACAAAAATAGGAGATGAATTTTGGCCAAAATGAACCCTCCAAGGTATATTTGTTATATTATATGATACCTTGTTATGACGAGAAAACCGTATTATAAAGAAAATAAAAAATTATATTCTTTTAAAATTGTTGAGAATTTTTTATTCAACTAAGTACATTGAATAAAGAAAAAATAAAATCGAACAACAAAAACAATGATAGTTCATATTGTTTTTATAATTATTATTAAGGAAAAAATTAAAAAACACATAATATCGAAATATTATTACGAAGAAAAAAATTACTAAAAGCACATAGCACATTGAAATATTATTGAGAAGGAATTTTTTTTGTACATAAAATATTGTAAATATTATTGAGGAATTATTTTGAAAGAAAACATAATTTATTTAAAATAATATTGAGAAAGTCAAAAAAATAAAAGAACAAATTAAAATGGTTTATCAAGGGTTTGAACTCCAAACCTCAAGAAGACTTTTTAAGAGCACTACCAATTGACCACTACAAGTTTTATGAAACAATCTAATCAATACTAGTATATATTCCAGAAAATTTGAGGGGGGGCTATAGCCCCCCCTTGCCCCTCTCTAGATCCGCCCCTGGGTAGGTGGGGTTATGTAATTTCTTCAACCATATGCATAATGAATTCATGGTCCAATATTGCCAACTGTGACTATTATTGCTCCAGAACCTTCAATGTTTGAATTTAATGGGTGGGGTTGGAATGGGATTGGGGGGTGGGGTGGGGTGGGGTGGGGGAGAGTCAAGGAAAGGAATAAATCTAATAGTTCATTATAACTTTTGAAAATATGATATGAAATATCTACTTTTGTAAATTATTAACTTCTTTGTAATAACAAATTTAGTTTAGAAGTGAAAGGTTTTATCATGTAAAATATGACATATAGAGTATTAATTATCTTTAAGACGCTTACTGAACATTTATAACACGTTTTTCGCATTAACGAGTTTCGTTTAATCGAGTGAAATAAGTTAGTTATTTAAATGTAGGGAACTCTAGTTCGAATCTCCATTGGGAGATATGTTCACGTAAGGTGTATAATAGTGCCTCATTAATACATGCGTGACAATTTACTCTTTTATGTTACTGTTTATTGCATGTGTTATATTATGTAAACAATATACCGTCTAGTGGCATTATATGTGTGGATGTGTAATTTGGTCTTTTTTATGGACACCACGAGTTTCAATGTTAGGCGCTTCTACAACATTGCATGATGAAGGGAGGAATGATTTTTTTTGTTTTTTATTTTTATAGGAATAATGTATTAAACTAGATCAGAAAATCAATCGAATTATACTCAAATTACAATGAAAATCTCTAAACACTTGATGCAGCGTACGTAGTGAGAAAGAGGAATATGTTCAAAAACTCGTTGATTCTTGATAAAGAATACCGTGAATTTGAAGGAATTCAATAACTTGTTGATTCTCTAAGAATACCGCGAAATTGAGGAAATTGAGAAAACTCAAATTCTGATATAAATAAAAACTAAATTGAACTGTCTCCCAAGTTTTACAATCACTATATAAATAAGAAAAAAAATCCTAGAAGTAGAAAATAATAAAATTACCACAAAGTCCCTAAAATATCAAAACTTATAAAAGACCTAATAAACTCTTAAATTTGATTTTTTACTGCTTCTTTGTCAATCTCGAATCGCACTACACTAACATTAGCATTAAACTAGAAAAAAAACTCACATTAATAAGAGTTGAACCAAAGATCTTTAAGTCGTGAAACCTCATCCTTGCCAACCTGCTACGACCTAATTGGCGGTTTGTGTAATATTCCTATATTTATGTAGTAAATAATATATAATTATATAATAGTACTTCTATAAAAAATGACTAATTTGTAAACACATTTGTCGTGAGTCGTGTAATTGAATGACGTCAACCAATGAATTTGAAATAAATTTGTTGTTGTTATTATAACTTATAAGAAATAAGGACGGAGTCACGTCCAATTTATGTCTTACTTTATTGTCCCAATCACTTTCATTTTTCTTATTCAACTCGTTTTATATATATTTCAAGCAATTTTCCATTTGAAAAATAAACTAGTGGAAGAAGAACTCTTTCAACAACCAATTGAATTTCAGAAGATGACTAAACATCGTTCCACCAAGTTAAGTGTTTGTGACCACTATATATATAAATAAATAAAAAAAGCATTATTCTCAATCAAATATAATATTTCAAGGTTGTTGTTTATGCATTTGTGGAAGTAAATTATTTCACCTACACTTATCCTATTATGACCAATTCATTTCTACTGGCTATTATATGACTAAATGTGGAATTTAAGTGTCACCATCCATTTTATTTGTCTCCATCTCATTTGTATTTTGGACCATATATATGTATATGTGCATGTTTATGGGCAGATGGAATGAATATGTGCATACGGTATACTTATGTTGGGGTAAATGCAAAATACTCCCCTGTGTTATGTTAAATATGTAAGAAACTACCCAGTGAAATTTTTATTGCGTCAAACTTTCTTGTGTTTTCAAAAACCTTGCAAAAAACACCCAATTTATAAAAAATAGGTCGTTTTGGATCGATTTCAAGAAACCATTTTTAAAATACTTCAAGTTGGTCCCTACAACTAGGGCTGAGCACGGTTCGGTAAACCGACCGAACCGAACCGGAATCGAAATTTCGGTCCGGACCGTTTACCGAACCGAAATTTCGGTTCGGTAAACGGTTCTTGGCCGAGAACCGATCCTTGGGAGTGGTCGGTTCTCGGTAAAACCGGTCGGTTTACCGAACCGAACCGATTGGACCGAAATTTTTTTTTTTTTTTTTTAAATTAGTGTTTTTCAATTAAAATTTTGGAGATTTATAACTTTTATGTTTGAATGGTTTGTATAAACTTAATATTATTTTTCAAAAACTATTTACCTCTTTGTATTTGATTAAGATTATTTTATGTTTGAGACTTTTATGTTTGAATGGTTTGTATGAATTTTGATGTTATATTGAATGTTGTGGAATAAATAGAAGGGGGGGCTTTTTTATATGGTTTGTGTGTTGTAAGATTTTTTTTTTTTTTTGTATATTGTGCAATAAATTGAATTTTTGATTTTTTAAAAATAAATAAAAATTAAACATTCAGTTTTTTTGGACCGAACCGGACCGTTCGGTTTTTTACCTAACCGAACCGAAATTTTCGGTTTGGCAAACGGTCCGCGGTCTGAAAATTACCGAACCGAAAAAATACCGAAGTTCGGTCCGGTTCGGTTCGGTTTTTACCGAATGCTCAGCCCTACCTACAACTTCACGTAATATATTTTTAAAATATGTCGATCCAAAACCACCTATTTTTTTATAAAATGGGTGTTTTTTGTAGGGTTTTTGAAAACACAAGGAAGTTTAGCGCAATAAAAATTTCACAGGGTAGTTTCTTGCAGGTTTAACATAACACAGGGGAGCATCTTGCATTTCCCCACCTATGTTTTTGTCTTTATTTATATATTATTTGAATTTGTATTTTATTATTTTTAGAGGTAAATTAATGTGGTACGTAATTAATTCGTAACAGTTATGAGGATTTGAGAATTAATTAATGCTAGTCTTATGGGTAAACATAGATAAACAGAGTGGTTTAAATGCTGAAACTTTTTTGTTAAATGCGCAGATTATGTGTAACATTAATTACTCCCTCCGTCTTTTTTTATTTGTCGTTTTGGCAAAAAAATTATTATTTTAGGATTTCAATGTAAAATTAATGTTCTTTTATCAATTTTACCCTTCTTACTAATACTTATCATTAATGCTAATTAATGCTAAGATTATTTGATTAAAAGGGTATTTTGGATTTTTTGCTTCAAAAAATTGGTTATTTATGACATGTCTTAATTCATGTGTATTCCTCCAAAACGACAAATAAAAAAACGGAGGGAGTATTTAAAAAAAACAAAAGATTTTGTCATGTAATATCTATATTATCTTGACTCACGATAAGAGCAATGTTTTGTTAAAAATGACCACAAGTCCACAACCTAGGTGTTCTATATATTCTATGAAATTTCATTTTCTTTATTTTCTTTTATGTATTTTCTCTTTGAGATGTTCGAAAACAAATTTGTGTTTCCTAAAAAATATTCTCAAAACTACTTAACAAATCAAGTAATGATGTGTGGCGCTAACTTCTATTCTAATTAAACAAGATTTTTTTTTTTAAATTTCATTTTCCAAAGTTTACTAAAAACTCCACGCAAAAATAAAAGAGAACAACAAATACTATTAAAACGAGGGAGTATTGTATTTATTACTCCTACAACATACTAGTAGTAACATTTTTAGACGTGGACAAATCAATTACTGTAATCTTTAATTGCAGGCATTAATTGTCTAGTACCTAAACAGATCATTACATTAATAAGCATTAATTATAGTGATTTAGAATTTCAGATAACATCTGCAAAACTAAGGTAAGATGATAAAATTACTTAGGAAATACTAAAGAGATACGTAAAATATTGTCAGAGTACCACATGCAAGTTGATCCAATTAACGTACTATAGTCAATGCACCATAAATAATGTAAGGATGAATTATCAAAAAAAAAAAGAAAAATGTGAGGATGATTAATTTCAACAAAGCTAAAAATGGCACCGTCAAGGCTGAAATAGAAAGGCAAGTTCAATTTGCTTTAGATGCGTATATTGCAATTACAAACGAGTTTCTCGAACACTTTATTGCTCATATATATTTGGTTTGAATTTTTTTTAAAGTTTAAAATTGTTTTTGAACTTAATTAATTTGATAACTACATGAACCAAACTTAAATGAGGTTTAATCAAGCCGAGCTCAAGTAATTGATATTTTAGATATATTTTGCCAATATTTAGTTAATCAAGTCGAATTTGAATCGAAGTTCAAAAGTTATCAGAACAAAGATATTATTCAAGTTTGTTTATTATGTACACCGAAGCAAGTTCAAACAAGCTATTATCGAATCAACATGAATCGTTATATTTTGAAACTCAATGGGATTGTGGAAAAAGATTAAACAAATGAGCAAAGTTGATTGAAAATGCAATGTTAACAAATTTGTTGTAGAAAAATATATTAGTGTTAATTTTGGAAGTAAAGATTTTATTGAACTCGTAAAACCCCGAAATTCGCACGAGATTCGATGGATTCTTTTATACATTTTTATTAATAATTTATGCAGAAATTTGATATAATATTTTATAAATTAAATATAAAAAATAATTTTTTATTTATATTTATATTAACCAATTATCTTTTATAATTTATAATAAATTAAATAAATGTGTATATTATGTTTTTCTACTCTGACATTAAAACATGAGTAAATATTTAATTGTTCTTCCCATAGGCGAACATAACAGAGCTAATAAAAAGCTAGTGGGGTTTCAGTTACAAATAAGAAAAATTTATTGCAAATATTTGAAATGCCTCATAAAATGTTGGACCACAAATGACAACATATCACGGGCTATTTGTCAAGATCCGAAACTCCAAATTTGTACTGTGAAGAACGTTATCACAAGTCTTTTTGACCTTAAACACAAGAAAAAAAAAAAAAAAAAAAAAGGTTAAAATTATCACATTCTGATTCTGCATTAAAAAAATTATGGAAAATTGTAGGTCACATGCTCACATATGGTTTCTTACATACCCAGTTAGAGTTAGCAAATTTATTTATATACTTTTTGTGATTAAATTATTGCACAATCTTATGTCGAGTGTATAAATTTTATGGATAATTTAAACGTGACTTTCTTTTTATGTTATTGTTTATCCGATTAAATATAATTTGATATATTCTCACCAGCCTGTTCGACCCAAAATTAGCCTAACCCAATTTATAGATTAAATTGAGTAACACCTTCTTAAATTCTGCACGATCTTTTCATCTTTTAACACACACAAACATTTTTTTTTTTTAATTTGATACATTTATAAATTCAAAAACGAAACAGATTTGGAATGTTGTTTTGTGTTGCCTTAAAATAAATCAAATATTTGTAATTGAGTACAAGATCAAAAGCACAACTTTTCCTTTCAGAATTCTGATTTAAGTGTCTTGAATTAAATAAATCATCAAAAAAAAAAAAAAAAGTGTCTTGAATTAAAGAGTGAAATGAAGTTTTATAATAAAAAATTTTCAGAGCTATTAATTATAATATTTATTGTTATGAGATGGAAATTGTTTTCTTTAACTTTGCCAGCTACACTGTCTATCACCATAAAACCAAGTGGAGTTGGGTGCATAACATTAACTAACCAGGGGTCGAAAGTCAAAACTACTTCACGAAGTCCCCTCTTTATTATTTTTTCTGATAATTTTAAGTGGCCCTTTAACCATCCCATTTTTGCCCAACCAAATTAAAAAGCTAATTAAGGCGTGATTAATGAATCAAAGTTGAAGAAATATATAATTTAGACTAAGTTAGTCTCACATATTGAATATTAACATAAGGGGCCGTTTGGTAGGGTGGATTAGATTGGAGCCGGATTGAATGTCATGTTAAAAATATATTTGGTAGATTTGATTGAGTCATATTACATTAAAAAAATCTACCATAATATGTTTTGTGGAGTTCTGAGTTTAGGCATATACTTTAACTAATTAATTGAACATATTATGTTAGTTAAGATATATATATCAATTCATCGATGCCATTTGTATAATATGTATGAGAGTATGAGTTGATCAAGGTTTGTTCAATGTTTTAGTTCGAATACCTCCATGTTAATTGTAAATTGATATAGATTTTAGTTTGTGGTTTATTTATGTAGAATGTGTTTCCATTTTTAAAGATTTAAGAAGAATTAATGATATTTAATGATATATTAAAATAGGAAATATGTAAATTTGAGATTATAAGTGACATTTCACCGAATCCATATTCACCCGGATTAACTAATCCACCCATGCATGGGTGGATTATATAATCTAGTCTTCATACCGGGTCGTAAGAATTTAATCCATTTGACCCGGTATTGGAGCAATGCTACCAAACATTGTATTACCTATTTCTTATGACTGTACATTCTCGTAAAAAAATTACTCCATAACTTTTTTGAATTTACGATGGTTTATCATGTCATTCATTTTTTTATTATTATTTTGGTAAATGTTTATTTTTATTGAAATATTTTCCATGATCAACATTTATATGGTTTTTTGTTGTTGAAATGTTAGATTTTAATGTACTACATTTTTTTTTCCGATGATAGCATATGTATTCCAATTTCCAAACAAGCATCTAATGCTAATTAAGACTGGAAATCTAAACATGTCACTCAATACTCGATCCAAGCTTGTTTAATAAACACTATCGCTTGAGATTGGTTCATTATACATATATATCAAATAAGTTGGAATGATATTTTTTATTTTATAAATAACAAAACTCAATTTGAGTTGGACTCTATAAGCTAAAAAGTTCATGTAAAGAATTTAAGCTACTCGAGCTCAATTCGTTTAAAAATCAAATTAAGCTCAAACATAACTTTAATCTAGATCAAAAAAAAAAATCAAAGTTGAACATATGTTATTCGATCGACACTACTCAACTCGTTTATATCCCTAGCTATAATTTGTTGCCAAACAAAATTAATTACCAGTTTAAATAACTTCACTATATTTGGAGTATAGTTCACCTATATTTCAAATGGGAGAAACGAACAACTTAAGAAAATAATTACTAAATGACCGATACTAATTAAAGTAAAGAAAACAAGTGAATATTGAATAATTGACCTTGATGTCTAACGTCTCTAACCATGCTTTTTTCCTAAATGTGTACCATTGTACATGACCTTCTAACTTAACCTCTAACTTTCATTCAAAATTATCAATATGAGTTGTAAATGTATGATCATTCGTTGCTCTTGGACATAATATAAGAGTTACATTGATCAAATAATCAAGAAAAATGCTACACTTTTTAGCTTTCTCTTGCCTTGAAATTGATAGTCATACACCAACAAAAACGTGTCAAGTCATTGTTGTGTATCGAAATCAAATCGGCCGATAAACATCTGGTTCAAATTTAATAAAAAAATATTGTTTAAACTTAACGTATTGAATATAATCAAGTATTTACCATATGAAAACTTTCAAACTCGACATTTTAAACAAGAAAAACGACTTAAAATATGAAATATTTGAGTTGGCTCATATTCAACTTGATTAAAACTCGTTCAAATTTGATATTTTTAACAATCCAATCAAACTTACGCAACCTAAATTTTAATAAGAAAATCAAACAAAATTTAAATTATATGTCGATTGATTTGGTAACTTGTGAAGATGACAATAACACTTAACTTTCTAAACATCTTCTTTTCTAGAGAGCTTCATTATTTTTAAGAAATTTTCCCACTTCAACTTGTAAAACCTACTCTGTAAAAGTAGTTCATAAAATTATATTTATTCGAGATATTCATAATATTCAATTTATCCTGCTGTAATTTAAAAAATAGCATTTACGTCTTTACCCCCTTGTGAAAATTTTATAGGAACAATTTACCTCCTTTAACCGGAGAGTGTAACTTACTCGTCGAAATTGGGAGTGACCATGAAAAGTGTTTTGTAACATGGGGGGTGGGGGGGGGGATAAATGACAATATTTATCATAACACATAGGGATAAAGTGTCACATTCATCACAATTCAGGGGGTAAAACGCCATGTTATCACAACATAGGGGATAAAGTGCCATATATAAGAGATATAGTTTTGTCAATTCATTTTTTTTTTAAAGTTTAAAAATGTCAAGGAGACAGTGTGAAACTCTTATAAGATCATAAGAGATATTCTTATTCAAATCATTAGAAGATAATTTGAATATTATGCATATCACATGGGTTAAGTTGTCATTAATTCTTTATTATACCCTAACCCCTCCCCCTACTTATTATTCTCATTCTCGTGGTAGCAAAGTATTTACATACATACCCTCCAATTTCAACTGCTACCACCACTAGCCATGCGCCCCATGTCCACATATACACAATAAATTATCTTTCCATCTAATCAAATATTGATTCTCCATAAATTAAGGGATAATTAAACTTTCTTAATTGCATTTTACATGCCATAACTCCAATTTAATTTCATAATTGCACTTTTCATGCCATAACTCCAATTTAGTTTATTTATGGGGAGAATTCTCCCAATATATTCCTTTTATTCTTCATTCTTTATCATTTGGAAAGCAATCTCTTTTTATTTAATTATTATTATTATTTCTTAAAAGAAAAGCACATCAAATACCAACCATCACCTTATATAAATGGATAAAATTTTCATACATACATATGAAAAAAATATCTTCGATAGAAATAACTACAAAGATTTTTTGTTTAATTCACAATTTTTATTCTAAGTATTTCTGGTTATTTTTTTTACGAAAATTGAAAATTTTATAATGATTAAACTTTAATCCATTAATAAAAGTAATGTGTAGTAGTGTAAATAAAGAAAGAAAGAAAGGGAAAAGGTTAAAACTTAAAAGATAACACACCGACGCCGTAACTACTGCCACTTCCATTTTTTTTCCTCCTTTTTAAACCTCTCTCTCTTTTTCATTGCTTCAACATTTATTCAACAGTTAACCATTCTCAGAATTTTTTTTAGCAATCTCACCACAATCCCAAATCTTAAAAAGGGTCTTCTCTGTTTTGACTTTGCACTCATCCTCAATTCAAAATTGCCATATGTCGGTGCATTATGTTGAAGTTTCGCATTGTCTGTAGATTTTACTGAGATGAAAGTTTAAAGGGTCCTTGATTTCAAGCTTCATTAAATTATTCTTTTAATTATTTTTCTTTTTTTATGCTTTCGAGGTGATGATGCATTTAATGATAGTAAACAACTCAGATTCGCCTTGTTTTGCGTAGAAATGAGTCTCAAGATTATGTTTTTTTTAAAATAATAAATTATAGTCCTATATAATATTCTTCCATCTTCAAAGTAACAATTTTGGGTTTCTATTAGTTTTATTGAATTTTGGAGTGAAGTTTTGATGGTATCACAATGTGTAAAGTGGAGAATAACAGAAATGGGAAATGGGATTTTGGGTTGAATATTTTAGGTGAAGATAAAATGCAAGAGACTAAGTTATTGAAAGCATCTCATGCTAAAATGAAGCTTTGGATTTTGAGGGCAATCACTACTTTATTGTTATGGACATGTATTATTCAATTGGTAGCTATAGGAGAAGTTTGGGGACCTAGATTGTTGCAGAGTTGGCCTTCTTGTTCCACTTCTCCCAGTGTTTCTTTTATGCAACCGAAATCGCATTTTCCTCCAAAGAGTGAGTCACTTGTCTTTGACTTATTATCGTTCTTTCTGGCTAAAAATTGGAGATTATTATGTTCTTTGTTGTTGTTGTTGTTTGCAATTGTAGTTTGAGACAATTTGGATTAGATGTTGGTTTGGTTTTGCTTAGGATTTTGTGTTTTGGGAAATGGTGTTGGGATATTTTAGATATTAATGAAAGTATTGTTATCCATATCAATGCGCTTATTAGAATCTGTCATGTATATTAGCAGTGCTTTTTGTCGAGTTCTAGGCGTGATTACTTTTCGTTTCTTAGATATTTGAGCTCGGGTTTACTCTTTGATAGTGTTGTTATTGTTATTGCTTGCAGGGGTGTATAAGAATAATGGTTATCTTGTTGTTTCTTGCAATGGAGGACTCAATCAAATGAGAGCAGCAGTGAGTTATTTTTTAGTTTTTCATGAATATACTTTTAATGAATATTTTGTATTAGTGAATCGATAGTTTCTTAGTTGCTTTTACGGTTTTTTTATGCAGATATGTGATATGGTCTCGATTGCTAGTTATCTCAATGTCACTCTTATTGTCCCAGAATTGGATAAAACTTCATTTTGGCAAGATCCAAGGTCGATATACTAAATAAACGTTTATATTTCCCCAAATGTTATCCCATATCACCACTCACTATATATTTTGTTGAAAATAAATTTAATTCTTGCAGTGATTTCCAGGACATATTTGATGTCGATCATTTTATTTCATCTTTAAGAGACGAGGTTCGAATACTTAAAGAACTTCCCCCTAGACTTAAACGAAGAGTTGAACTAGGAAATTTCTACGAGTTATCGCCTGTCAGTTGGTCAAACATTTCTTATTACAATCAACAGGTTGGTTTTTTTTTTTGGGACTCGGTTTTTATTTTACACCTTTTCTCTCCCATTTGATTGATTTCTTGTTGCGATTTTTTTATTACAGATTCTTCCTCTTCTTAAAAAGCACAAAGTTGTACATTTAAATAAAACCGATGCTCGCCTTGCTAATAATGGATTACCGGTGGAGATTCAGAAGCTACGATGTAAAGTAAATTTTAATTCTCTAAGATTTACTGCCGGAATTGAAGAATTGGGTCGAAAAGTCGTGAAAATGCTGAGGGAAAAAGGTCCCTTTTTGGTCCTTCATCTTAGATATGAAATGGATATGTTGTCTTTCTCTGGTTGTACTCAAGGGTGCAACACTGAGGAAGTTAATGAACTTACTTCAATGAGGTAAAAATATGTTCTTAAGACAAAAAATTACTGAAATTGTATTCTTTTACTGACTGTGAAAACGTAACTAGATATGCAAATCCTTGGTGGAAGGAAAAGGTGATAAATCCCGACCTTAAACGAAAAGAAGGGTTATGCCCTTTAACACCCGAGGAAACTGCTTTAGTTTTGACTGCACTCGGTATTGATCGTAATATTCAAATATATATCGCTGCTGGAGAAATCTACGGTGGAGATCGAAGATTGAGAAGTTTGGCTGAGGCATTCCCAAACTTGGTGCGTAAGAATCGGTTTCACCTGAATATATTCTCCCTTGATTTAATGCTTTTTGGTTTTTGGTTTTGTTCTGAGCTTGAGTTTTTTGAAATAGGTAAAAAAGGAGACATTGTTAGACTCCTCGGACTTGAAATTTTTCCGGAACCATTCATCTCAGATGGCGGCTCTAGATTATTTAGTCTCGTTAGAGAGTGATGTATTTGTTCCCACGTATGATGGGAATATGGCTAAAGTTGTTGAAGGGCACCGTAGGTACGTATTTTCTCAATTTTCTGCGATAAAAGCATGTATTTATTCTTGATCCCACATATTATAAGTTTGTCCTGTGTACTTTTTACAGGTACATGGGGTTTAAGAAGACTGTTCTACTAAACAAAAGAGTTTTAGTTGGTTTGATTGATCAATTTAACGAGAGATCATTGAGTTGGGACGAGTTCTCATTACACGTTAAGGAGGCTCATGTGAATCGAATGGGGAGTGCAAAGGAGCGTGTTATGATTTCGGAGAAACCAAAGGAAGAAGATTATTACTATGCAAATCCACAAGAATGTCTTGGAGCCAGTGAATGATGTAATTTGATAATATCGTGTTTTTTCCGGAAAAGTTTAGCTCGATTATGCACGGGTGGTGTGTGAAAATGTTACTGCAAATATTCAGTCTGCCATGGATTGTTCAAGAGAAGGAGGACGAATATTTATACATAATGATTCTTTTACTATTTTGATTAATGAGCTTGTACATATTGAACCCTGAGGATTTTCAGGGTTATAGAACATTTTGTAGACAAATGGACTTATGATCCACATGACTCATGATGTACATTGTCCATCATCATTTACATAAGCAAGGATGGCTTTTTGTTTTTTTGTTACAAATTTATATTTCGTTTAATAAATATTAAAATATATAAAAACCTTAATTTCAAGAAAAGGTGATTGATCTAGTGAAAGGGTCTAGTCATTACAAAGTAGCGAAAAATTGAATGTGTTGTAACTCAACTCTAATGCAATCCAATCCAACCCATCAAAAAATAAAATAAGAGATAAGTTGTACTCCGGTTAGGCCACTTCGGGTCAACTCTTAAGTCATAATTCATATTGTCGGTACTAATTCAGGGGAAAGAAATTGTTAAGAGCCAAAACTTATGTAATGATGATGAATTCATTTTTTCACCAAAAAAGAAAAAGAAAAGACAGCTTCTCATAATCAAATGGAAGCCTCTAACCTCAAAAAGTATTGGACATAACTTCTAGTGTAGGCACTCTTTCTAGCAGAGCATAGACATGTACAGTTGATTCAGAAAAAATTGTCTACATGGAAGTTAAAGTACTTCTCATCCTTTCTGCCAAAAACAGAAATAAATTTGGGTGCATTGAAATCCAAAAAGTGATAGACTAGCTTTATTCAGTTCTGAGCCTTTTGTGAGGATGTTCATAGTTCTCAAGGATGTTCTCAGGAGTAACGGAGTTCACGCCAGAGCGATTCTCGTGATCCTGAACAGTCAGCAAACAGAAAAGTGTAAGCAATTATTCTCGTGTTCCATACATAAACAATGCTCAACTCTTACTACGCAAAGACAAACATCTCAAGCATGTCGAAGCCTCTATTCGGAATGAGGAATTTGGAGCTGGGATTACAAATCCTAAATAACAAATTCACTAACACTTTTTGGATTTCAAATCCTGAAGTAACCATTTTGTACTATTATTTTTGAAATCCACCCATCATTTGAAACCCTTTTTCCAAACTCTTCATCAGATCCAAATGAAGCTTAAGAGAAAATTCTCAAGGCAGTGGGACAGGATCATTAAATATGCGGATAACTGGATCAGTCAAGATCTAGAAGTAAGGAAGATGAAAACACTAATGTGAACAAGTTGTGTTCAGCCAATGATTAGTCATCTCTAGAAACCGTTATTTCCTCTTACGCAAACTGCTAATGATAGTGATAGGTGAAATTTCTTGCAAATACTTCAGGGCTGGTCTTGCTTCAGTGAAAATGGAAGGAAAAGCAAAATTAAGGACAGAGAAAATTTGGAGAAACAAAATGAGTACCTAATTTTTACGTGTATATTATGAGCAGTTAGGCATACATATGAGCAATTTGGAAGAGCAGTAAAACAGAACAAAGAAAGTGATTTTTCCCACATCCTGTTATTATTCATCCCTTTTCTAAATTGACAAATAACGAATAGGCTACTATGGGTAATACAGAAATTCGGATATACCTTCACATTGAACATTGTCTCAGCAGCACTTCCAGCATTTGTCTGGTTTCCAATATCAAGTTGCACAGAGATGTTGGCCTGGGACAAATCTACTCCAGATGATTCTAGTGCATTTCTTAGAGAATTTAATAACCTGTTCAGAATCCGGAAAATCCATAGTAAGTTGGAAAACTTGTCACACAACACGAGAACAACAAAATGACTAGGTTAGAATTTTAAATCAAGTTCACAAATTGGTTGACCAAAAAACTTCAAAGAAAAACTGATAAAATATTTTTAACAATGTACATGGTCAGCCTGGAGCTACTAGCATCTCTAATTTATTAATCCTAAAAAAATATATATTGCGTATAAAACTATAACTCCGGAAAAACCTTATGACGGTCCCAAGTTATTCAAATAACTGTTGTAACAAGAGTTTTCATTTGGTTATTTAAGAACCAATCTCCTCGATATGGAGCAGATCCCATCACTGGTAAACAAGCACATAGTTAAGTGCCATGCATCAATATGTAAGAGAATACTGTACCCAATAATCTTGGAGATAAATAATAACATTAGTTATCAGATGCATCCTAAAATAATAACTTCAGGTACTTAGACATGAGACAGAAAATGGTTTCTCAAAGTAGACTACTCTGTTCTAGTCATATTGGGTTTCAATTTGTGATTTATTACACTAGAAAGGTAATAACCACAAAATATAATACCTCAACTTTAAAAGAGATTACTCTAATTTAACGAAAAAAATAAGAACCTAAATTTTCAGTGAAGTTTTAAATTTATGAAATATTATGCATGTATGTCTCAAATTTGATTTACATTTTTTCCAAAATAAAATAGTAGTATTCTACAACAAACTAGGTCCTGTTCCTTGTTTTTGCTTACCTTCTAGATCCTTCCAATTCTAAAACAAAAAACAAAACTGTGATATCTAGAATATTACATCTCCAAAATGATAATAAATTATGTAAACTAATGACTATTACAGAAAAAGAGGGAACCTGAGACTACAAATGAGGCTTTATCACCAACATTGCCCATCAAAATTCAATGAAGTGGAAAACACAGGTAGTGTTTTAAAAATTAAGACTATTGATTAGTTGAACAAGATTTAAATAGGAAGTGTCGATGTTGAATTATCACAAGATAAAACAACAGTAAGTATAGGCTCATGATATTTTCTTCACATAGGAACAAAGCATAATGTGAGAATTTGGTTAGATATATAATGCCATCAAAGATATATAAATGATGACTTAACTGAGAGCTTACAGTACCACTAAATCCTAGCAATCACAAGATGGGCAACAAAGTTATCTGCACTTCAATCTCACGTATCAAGTTAGTAACAGTACAAATGGGTTGTTAAGGCACTGCATTGGTTATTGATGCAAGATTAACAAACATTAATCCTATCAAAATCAAACCAATAAGCCATATTATGCAACATGGTATCAAAACGAAAATTTCTTTTTCTATATTAGCCAATGCTTACCCTTGAGAATAGGCACTTGAAATACTAGCTTCCCCATTAACTTTCTTCAGTTCATCCCCATTTGCAGAGTAGAGAGGAACTGAACAATCATCGACAAATGATCTGCCTCGCCAAAAGTTGGATTGCGGCTGCTGGATCAATTGCTCAGCATCTGGAAAAGATCCCTGATAGAGTTGGCCACGCACACCCTCAAAAACAGGTGGTTGCACAGGCATGTTATCTGTCCCCACGGGTGGGTCATCTTCTTGTTTATACAAGGTGGCTCCAGTCATGTCTAAATCCACTGAGTTTTGTGCACTACTTAGCAATGTTGGGTTGAGAAAATCATTGTGTTCGTGACCTGATAATTGCCTCTCAAGATGAGATTGATCGATGAAGCTTTCAATGTGTCCAGAACTGACAGTCTGTTGGTTATGAAAGAAGATCTCAATTCATGCCAATAAAAGATGACATTTAAACTATTTGCCTCAATTATTCAACCAAAAATTAAACACAAATTATATTTCAACCTCACATCTTCTACCCTTCGAAGAAAGAGAAGGGTAAGTGTTTCCTTGAGCAAGATTGCACATGAGAATTAACTAAACTAAAGATCAGACGTACTGTTCAGTTAAATCACATGCTTATGCAGAGGCGGAACTTATGTACAAAGCTATTATAGAACATCTCAAAAGCACAATTACACTGCAGGAAAAAACTGTAGCAAATTCAAGATATAAAATTGTTTGGGATCAACTTTTCACTAGCTAAATGATGAACATTTCTTCTGATTTCAAGTTTCGTACAGGAGACAACTTTAAAAGTAAAAAAGCACCAAGCGACCTCCAGGCATTCAGCAATAAAAGAAGCACAAAGAGCGCATAGAATACCGATACTTTCAACTTTGTGGGCTCTTGGCTCCAACCTTGACACGACCCCTCGTACATTTGCAGTTTCTCATGTAGAAACTGGATATACTGAATGACCTGCACTAGAAACAATTTAGAATTACGAAATCTATGATGAACAAATAGATTATTTATTTACTCAACAGTAGCAAAACAATACTGCACTAGAATGAGCTAACCAACCTCCAACAAAAATGAAGCTTGATCTCTTTTCTGATCATTTTCAGGTATTAGATCCCTCAATATCTGAAATCTGCAATAAAAAAAATAAAATTGTTATACTAAACTCCACACCTCCAATAATTAAAATGTTAGCAAACATATGAATTGAAAATTTTGCATGGTTGAATTATTAAACACATGTAATGCTGCACAACCGGGAATGACTATTGTCGGTCCAGTGGAAAATTTAATTTCCACGCCTTTGAATTCGAATTACAGCCACAATTGCACAAAATCATAAATAACAACCGAAAAATAAACTAAAAAATTAAGCTTGCCTCTCATTAATTTTGCTTCTTCTACGTTGCTCCGTTTCCGAATGCTTCGACCGTAAAGCGTTCCCCTTCTTATCAACTCTTTTGTTCTCTGCACCAATTCAAGTTCATTTAAACATATATAATTAAAAAAATTAAAAAAATCAAAGAAGAAATATACACACATATATATATATAAGTACCTGTAGGAGAAGAACTATCGAGAGCTTCGTCGTCTTCTACATGGTTTACAGTTCTGACCATTTGCGATTCTGCAAATCTGTAAATACAGATTGTTTGTATGTATATATAACTATTTCTTTCTGTGTTGGTTTATATATGTGAGAATCTTTCTAGGTTTTTGGGCTGTGTTTAGCGGCCCATGTGGATTATTGGGCTTCTTACTTTATCATGAACATTATATTTATATAATGGACTCGTTCGGTTTGCTTTTTGAGAATATATTATTATCAAATTTATATAAGAACTTCTGAATATTTTTAAGAGTATGGATATTTTTATGTTTATTTTTTTCTACCGGAAAAAGCCTAAAATTAAAAAATTCAAACAAGAATAATCAATTGGAGGCAAAATTGTACTATATTTAATCTCCTAATTTTGTGTTAAGAAGGAAATAGTAATTAACTTTTCACACATTTTGTCATTCAGATTATCACATTAGATTATTTATTTTTTGAGTTAGACACATTGAGTTACGGAGTTGTCACTTTGAGGTTTAGTTTATAAGAAAGTGTTATAAAATAAGATAAATGATTAAAATGTTGGTAACATGATTAAATCTATCTGACCAATAAGATAAAGTTCCCAATGTGTTTATACTAAAGAATTAAATCAAAAAGTTAAAATTAAATATGTAATTTTACCTACTGTGTGAATTAGAAACTTATGGATGGTGTATTTAAATCATGGATCTTATGTAACATGAAATTACATGCTACTTGTGGCAAACTAGTAATTTAGAATAATTAATTTCTGATCATTCTTATAGTAAACTTTCTCTAATGACTAATTAATTCACTGTCAACCTATTCATTTGTCAAAAAAGAAAACACAGATTTGTGCGCAGAGTGTACAGCAGTATGGTAGGATCCCGAGGCTTGGTGAAGACACATCCCGCGATTTACATCTTTCAGGGTTCTAGGGCAAGGGTTCTGAAGGTCCAGGATTAATCTGGTGTAAGCTTATCTGGGTTATAAAAAATAAAAAAAAAATAAAAAAAAATAAAAACTGAATTAAAATGTGTAATTATATGTGCAAGATAAAGAGTGTCCTATAAAGTTCCAACAATTGTCTGTTTTTTTTTTTTTTTTTTTTTGATAATTAACATCTTCATTCAGTTATTTACCTCATTTTCTTACAAAACCATACTGCGGACCCCACTACTTCAATCTGACCAGTCACGCTCAGATGCTTTTCCTTTCCAAAGCACAGTAAAGCACGTGACCAACAGCTAAAAGTCACGCGACTTCATGCGGTTCTTTTAACATTCCACTCACGCTCCACAGAAAATGGCAACCATAGGGAAATTCTTATTCAGATCGGGTTTGGCCGAACTCAAAGTAACTATATGGCAATTATAATACACTTGCTTTGTGATTGGATGTAACTCCCAGGAGAGTGATCAATCATAAAGCAAGTGCAATACTTGCTTGGTGGTTGGATGAGTTTGGCCAAACCAGACTTTGATAAGAATTTTCCGGCAAACATATTACATTGGATATTAAAGTCATTCATCTACACTCTCACTTAAACACCTAGCAATAAACTCCTATGTTTATTTTGTTATGGAATTTCTAAACAAAATAACAAACTTAAATGTTCTCTTATTGATGATAGTCACGATATCAGTCATGACTTTGATACGAAGTTGAAACTGCGAACTATGATGAATGTGTTCACTATGGATATGATGCCGGACATAGACTGATATCATATCACTCTTAAATCGTAATATATTAGAGAAGCTAGTAAAATGCTACCCTTTTTTTAATTTTCATTGTACCAAATTTTTGGTTTTTTTTCCTTTTTCAAATGAAGTATTAATATAGGTTTTATGAAACACAGGTCTCAACTTACACATTCAAATATAATAAACATCAAACCTATAAAAGACAATGGAGTCAAACGTACCACCTATTTTTTCTCTATAAAAAATAATGATTTGACACATATCTTCTCTAAACCCCAACATACAAACTCAATCCAAATAGGGTTTCAATATTTCCAAAACCTAAAACCCAACATCAAAACTCAATCCAAATGGATATTCAAAGGTTTCATCACCCAATCAATTTTTTGAAACCAAAATTAAGCAAAATCGAACCAAAACCTAACCAAATAGGCCATGTATATTTGTCTTGAAAGTTTAACAAAATTCAATAAATCACACGACAAATGCATACACAATAATTACGTGACAAGTACACATACAACTTTACTGGTGTAATTCTAAAAAAAAAATCTAATAAGAGAAAAATACTTTTGATATCAAACTATTGTCCATATTACATATTTGATACCAAACTTTCTGAAAAAAACACATTTGATACAAAACTTTATGAAAAAATACATTTGATACCATGATTTAGGCTTTCTTGATACATTTCATTTGATCGTCAATTTTTTTTAACAGAATATATCACGTGTGCATCACGTATCCATTAAGTGGCACGGGTTTTGCACGTGCAGGCTCGGGCAAGTGGTAAAATTTCATTTTTGATACCAGATTTTTACCTATTTTATACATTTGGTATCAAACTTTCGAAAAAGACACATTTAATACCAAAATTGAAGGACTTTTGTCACATTTGCTTTGGCCATCAATTTTTTGGACGTTAAGTCACCAAAATTGCACGTTTTTTGCACATAATGTGCTCGGCCAGGGAATATTTGAACATAATCTTAATTTTGTCATAACTCATTCTTTACAAGGCCAAATTTCATGTTCTTTATATGGCTGAAAAACTCTTGGCAAGAGCTACATGTTTCAGTTCATGAAACACAATAGATAATTCCCAGAAAATTAACAAAGTTTCAGTTTTTTTCCAATTTCATTGAGTTAGAACTGAAATTTTGGTATTAAATATGTCTTTTTCGAATGTTTGGTATCAAATGTATAAAGTAGATAAAAATTTGGTATCAAAAATAAAATTTTACCTCCTGCACGTGAAAATCGTGTCACTTATCAAACACATATTGCGCACGTGATGAATTTTGTTCAAAATTGACGGTCAAATGAAATATACCTAAATTATGGTATAAAAAAATTAATATCAAAATTATTTTTTCCTCAAAATCTAACTATGGATTTCGAGATTTATAACAAACTAAAAAGTAACCAATTGCATATGGAATTATAAAATCTAAAGACAATCCTATGAAACAAATATTTGACCGATTAGACTCGTCTAAGTTTTACGATGGTAAGAATCACCCTATCGTGTGACATGCTAAATCGGGCATTGTCTGTACTTCACGCGCCGCCAGCGAGTGTGGTATAGCTCTGTAAATAAAACGACAAAACAAACCCAAAGGACTAGAAAGTATTTCTCCGTTCCTCTTGTCCAACTCGTCTTCACACGCGTAACCATCACTCTCGTATACTACCTCCTTTTTGACTTCCATTCTCCACTTCTCTCTCCCACTCTCACTGCGTGAAAATTTCCCACCATGAAGTGGGTTCTCACCACCAAAGGCGGCGCCGGTGGTGGCGGTGGTGGTGAATTGAAGGCGGGTGTTTTCAAGTCGAAGCTGAAGTGGGTCGGGCTATTTGGCCTAGTTCTCTCTGCTTTTTCACTCTTCACTCACTTTCTTTTAGCAAGATACAGTGATGATTTTGCTGTCTCTGAGTACCAATCTTCAGTCACAATCTTTTCTTGGAGGCCCATTTTTGAGAATGCTGATCTTCCCAAATATGTAATGTGATAAAGATCTCACCTTTATTTGTTATTCTTGTGCTTTCTTCTCTGATTTGATGTTTTTAAATCTGGGTTTTAGAGTTGGTGTCATTAGCATAACTTGTGTTAAGATTCTTGATCTGGATTCTGCTTTTGGAGAAAAGAATTGTGGTGTGGTGAATTATGTAGCCGAAAAAAAAAAATCAAAGCACTTTTTGGTAAAGAAAAGGGGTTTTGCTAATGCCATATGAAGCTAACCTTCCGGAATAATGTCTTTGTTAAGTTATGTATAGTGGGACCAATCTTTTGGATTAGCTGCTAATTATTGTTCTTTTGGGTTGCTTTAAACTGTCTTTGTGCGGATTTTTATATACTTCTTGCTCCTCCTGGTTCCTTTTAGAATTTCATAGTTTTGGTACAGTTTCTTACAATTTACCTCAATTTGTGATGTAATCCTTTAACCATAATAGTATCTGCTGTTTCATTTTGGGGGTGTGTTGAATTTTAATATTTCTTCATTATGCAGACTACATTGCGTAGAAGACTTTGGGGCCCCGTGAGGCGTCTTGAACATATACACCCTTATGCAAATCCCAGAGGAAACTATGTAGGTTAGATCTACTGCTATGTACTTATGTATATAATGTCATAGGCTATATTATGTGAAAAGACTTGCCAAAAGAAGTATGTCCACGACTTCGTTCATTTTCCTATTTGTTTGTTATTGAACTGTGATTTGATACTTTTGCAGCTCCAGATTTGCAAACCAACGGATATATTTTTGTAAGAATACGAGGGGGTTTCCATGAAATTAGGAACTCGGTGAGTGCCACATGTGTGCATCACGGTCTACATAAATTCTTTCATTTTACTTGAGAAGAAAAACCCATCAAAGATTTTTTCTTTTTTACAGATTTGTGATGTTGTTGTGGTTGCTCGGCTACTCAACGCTACACTAGTCATCCCCGAGATTCAATCCACAACTAGTAGCAAGGGAATCAGGTTCGTTTGTTCCTCAGTAATTTATTTAAAAAGAAAATTATATGATCGTTTAAATTGACATTTCTATTATTAAATTCTGCGTTTATGTTATGCAGTACACAGTTCAAGAGTTTTGCATACCTCTACAATGAGGATCAGTTTATGGAATCTTTAGCTGAAGATGTCAAAATTGTCAAAACACTTCCAAAGAATCTTAAAGGAGCAAGGAGAAAGAGAGAAATCCCTTCTTTCAAAGTGCCCAACTCAGCTTCTCCGTATTTTTATCTCCATCATGTTCTTCCCGTGTTGAATAAGCACTCGGTTGTTGAGCTTGTTGTACCTGATGGTGGATGCTTGCCGGTAGTGATTGCTACTACAACTGTTATTCTTTATAGTACTCGTTTGGTAGCAAAGATTAGTTAACATTATGCATGTTATCACCCTTTGATATCTTTTGTTTGGTAACGTATAGATATAAAAAATGTGTTGACCCATAAACAAGTGATAACCCGCCACTTTCAATTATGATTCAGGCTCTACTTCCTCCACACCTTGAAGAATATCAAAGGCTGAGATGCCGAGTTTCTTTTCATGCTCTAAAGTTCAGAGACGAGGTCCAGGAACTCGCCACAAAGATCCTGTACAGGTTAAGAGCATCTGGGAGGCCATTTATAGCCTACGATCCAGGGATGACAAGGGATGCTTTAGCTTATCATGGTTGTGCTGAACTCTTTCAGGTGTCTTTTAAGACTGTTCTATTTTCTGATTTAAATATTTAATGATATCAATAATTTCCTTACTTATGTCAAACCCGATTCTTTGAAGGATGTACATACTGAACTCATCCAACATAAGCGAGCATGGATGATAAAACGTGGAATTGTCAAGGGGAATCTTACTGTGGATTCAGCTGAACAACGACTTAGTGGTTTATGTCCACTTATGCCAGAAGAGGTATTATCCGTTCAGTTTTTCTCAAAATGTATAGAGCAAAGATGTAAAACTTATTATGGTCATTAAAATCCTTTCCACAGATTGGTATTGTTCTTCGAGCATATGGCTACTCATGGGACACAATTATTTACGTTTCCGGTGGAGAGGTCTTTGGGGGTCAAAAGAAACTGATCCCACTTCACGCCATGTTCGAAAACGTTGTTGACCGAACTTCACTAAGCATGCCGTGGGAGTTAAACCGTGTGTATGGCCGTGAAGCTAATCTCGTAGACAAATCTCCTAAAACTTCACCGCCGTTTAAAGAGGAAAAGAAACCCAATGCATTGAGAACTTCTATTGCTCGTCCTCGTCCCCTCCCACCACCCCCACCACGAGCAAAGTACCCTTACAACATTGAAGGTTGGTGGGGTTGGGTAGCTGAGAGCGACAATGAACCGGAAAGTACGGTTATAGAGTTGAGGACAAATGCACATAAGTTGCTATGGGAAGCTATAGACTACACTGTATGTGTAGAGGCCGATGTTTTTGTGCCGGGATTTGATCGTGATGGTAAAGGACACCCAAATTTTGCTAGCTTGGTTATGGGCCACCGGCTTTATAAATTTGCTGCCTCCAAAACGCTTAGGCTAGACAGGTATGCATTCATTCACTTGCTACACTAGAGAGCTTTATTGCTAGCATGTGTTTAATCTTGTCGTTCGAGATGGCTACGCCATTTTTTTTTGCAAAATTATTTAAAGTCCGCTAACTTTTGAGTCCTGCCAAAACTGGTTATTTATCTTTCGAACCGACACATTGGACATCTCTGTTGAGCTAGCAAATTTAGTCCTCTAGTTATAATAAGTTATTAAAAAATTACTTGTATATAAAAAGCTATTAATATTAATAGCATGTAAAGTCGTTTTAACCTTCATTGAAACTTGCTCTATCAGACCATATGTGTATAAGTGCCAAAATAAATTTATTTAATGTAATGCAAAAATACCCCTGTACTTTGCCTACCAAAAACCCCTCTGTTTTATTTTTAATAAGCAAAAAAACCCCTCCTACCTAATTTGCATAAAAAATGAAAATTATACCCCACCAAAAATATGCAAAAACACCCCTATTCATAACAATAACCCCCTTGTTAACTTTGAAAATTTGCAATGACCCCCCTGTTCACTTAAAATTGGCAATAACCTCCCTATTGATTTATGAAGGAATTTCAATGGGGTTTTTTTGCTAATAAAAAGAGAACACCAAGGGGCTTTTGCTAATAAAAATAACACCGGGGAGGTTTTCATCAATTAAGCAAAGCACAGGGGATATTTTCTGCATTTAGCTCCAAATTTATTTGACCCAATAGATAGAGGATATGTCTGACTAGAGGACTAAACATGTCTGACCGGGAAGATCCGATGTGTGGAGTTTAAAGGATAAATGATTGAGTTTAAGTCTGAAATAATCAAGAGAAACTGTGTTGAGTTCTAATTATAAAAGACAACTTTTGCTGCGAACCAAAACTTAAAGGACTAGTATGCAATTTTGCCCCAATTTTCCTACATTGATCGTCTCGTTTTCTATAATCCTGACAACTATCATTATTTATTTTGCACTTTGTGATGTAGAAAAGAAATCACAAGTTTTTTAGAAGAGATCCATGACCACTTTTACCAAGCAAATCATACTTGGGTCACATCTCTACGTAGACATATGCGAAGAAACTTACTCGATGGACTGAAAGAGGATTTCGCCAAGTCAAAACGGCTATCGTTTCTATCCTTCCCCGTACCCGAGTGCTCTTGCTTAAGGGACGACCCAAGTAAAGTATTGCCTCACGCTTCAAGCCCTTCGGGTAATTCGTCACAGTTACACGGTATTTTTGGAGCAATGCACCAATGTCCATCATGGATGGATCGTAGTGATGTGGTTTCTCGACTGGAGGAGGTAAAGGAAAGTGAAGAGGATCTCGACGAAGATGATTCTGATTCGCCGGCTGCTACACCACTTTTCCGGCAGAGTAGCGAAACTCCGGAGGGGGGTGGGGTAGAAATGAGCAATAAAGAAGATACACAAATCGAAGATCAAGAAGAGCTTGAAGGTGTGGAAAGGTGACAAGAATGAAAATGCTCTCGATTTTTCAGCATGCTCGTTGACGTTGTATCAACTGACGTACATATACCTAGTAAAGAGGATGGCTTAGAGTTGTTCCGAGACGAACCTATGATGCAAGATTATTGGATAACCTACAAGTCTATGCTCCGTGTTTGTGCTAATTAATTCAGATTGATCGATGGAGTGGCACAGTTTGACGGCGCCCACCCCCCTAACCCAGCAGCTTACCCAGATATCATCAGTTTTGATTTGAACTTAGGCTATGTATTTGGGACTCAAAAGGACAATAGAATGGCTTTAGCCTTTGTTATTGGTGTTTGGACCAAAAGAATAGTGGATTTGTTGCTCAATTGAGTTTATTATGTAAATTAATGTTGACTTTATGCCAACTTCCTTTGAAACTGTAAATCAAACATGATATGGAGGGTCTGATACTGATAGTGTTCTGAAATGGTACTTGCAGCATTTTACAACCCCAAATTGACCAAGATGTGAAATACTAGAGCTTGACTCGATTAGAGCCCGATCGGATCCATCCGAAGAGGGGGTTTTGGACTGGACAATTCAGCTCGTGGAGGAAGTTAGAAGACTTTGGGACATTTGGTCCATACGGAAATTTAAATTTTTATCACGACTCTCAAATTGTGACGCCTATAATCTTGCTGCTTGAGTTTTTTAGTCTAAATGAGAGGAAGGATTTTCCTTTGATGCCCTCATGTCGTGCTTTATTAGTGACGGGGTTTATCCTATCATGCATTCTTGTAATTTTTTGAACGTCTTGGGGGAAAATGCAAAAAATTCTCATTTATTATGCGAAAATTGAACAAAACTGCAATATGAGATATTTATTGCATAAAATTCTCTTGTATTATTAAATGAGGGAAAAACACTTTTGATATCAAACTTTAGTCCAAAAAACACATTTGGTACTAAGCTTTTTGAAAAAACACATTTCATATCATGATTTATACCCTCTTGAAACATTTTGTTTTGCCGTTAATTTTCGGATGGAATTCAGCACGTGCCGCTCACGTGCCCGTTAAATTGATAGTGGGAGGTAAAATAGGCACGAGTTTTAAAGACTCCATAATTGTTAACTTAACGGGCACGTGCTGAATTTTGTCAGAAAATTGATCAGAAAAATTAAATGTGTCAAAAGAGTGTTAATCATGGTATGAAATGTATTTTTCCGAAAAGTTTGATACCAAATATGGGTTTTGGACTAAAGTTTGGTGGTATCACAAGTGTTTTTCCCTTATTATTAAATATTCAACAACAAAAAAACCCGTCTGTACAAAATATGTCATCAATGAGATGTTTTATGCCAAATATTTAATATTACAAGAAGATTATACGAAATAAACATTTCATAGATATATTTCGCACCAAACATAGAAGCATCTTGCATATATAATATATTCCTGAGTTTTCCTTTATGAATTATATTAGAAAAAAAAAAGTGGAGCTTCGCTAAATTGGCCACAATCAAGAAAAGTATATTATTATGAAGGAAATTGTAACAATTTTGATAAATATGAATGGAAGATATAACTCCTTAATTAGAAGAACGCCTAACAAGAACAAATATGAATTATCGAGATGATCAATGGGGCTATTCATCTTCATGCATGCTGTAACGCCCCAAAAATTTCGGACCCTTTTGATTGGATTTTTTAACCAAATTTTATGTGCCACGTTTTATTTTTGAAGTTAAGCATTATTTGAACTAAAATATACAATTTAATTAAATCTTGTGACCTTATGAACTTTAAAATAATTCAAAAATATAAAGTTAATTTAGAATAATATTAAGACCTTTTTGAAATTTTTGGGCTTGGTTGCGCGAAAATTTTATTTTTGGGGGCAAAAATGCACTTTCCCAAAACATCAGGGAGCAAAGTGCAAATTTGCCCCAAGTTGCAGATTTTCTGCAGGAGAGTAATCATTTTCTCTCTTTGCACACTCCTAGGGCTGTCAAGCATGCCCTTGGGTAGATAAACTCATCCACCCAAGGTTGACATGCATTGGTGGATTTAAAAAATTAAGCATTATGTCTCCCTCTCTTCCCAATGTGTATATACTTGTTATACACACTTAAGATCAGATTTTTATCCTCTCAATTACCTCATTTACACACACATTATATAGTATAAAGAAAAGAAACAACACAAGAAAGATACAATTTTCGGATTTTCACTATACAGCCTCGGTTTTTCAACCATTCCGTCTTCTTCCACCGTTGGATCATGCCAAAATTTTGCGTGGAGGTCCTACACACATGGGGCTACATATTGACCGTTCGGATCGTCGTTTGGATCACCCGGAGTGAATCGGCAGTCGTCAGAAATTGGTAAAAAGTAAGGATTTGAGGGCTTTTGTTATGAACCACCACCGGAGCCGCCACCACTGCCACCGGAGCCACCACCACCACCTTCGGAGGTCTGAAAATGAAGAGAGCTTCATCTCCTTCGTTGCTTTGGGTAAAAATCCGTCTATGCATGTGTTCTTTAATATTTGTGATTTTACTTTCTTTTCTTCAAAGTATATATTGAAGAACTTTAGTTTATCCATGTAGTTTTTGTGAAAAGTTGTTAAGTTTAATTTTATATAAGATATTTAATGTGACTTCACTTTGGTTTTGTTTATATATTGCTTATATGTTTGGATGATCTTGATTTATTTTTGTAAGAAAGTTAATGTTGTTAAATTTCAAAACTTTGGGGGTATTTTTGAAAGGTTTTAAAAGTTTAAGGGTTAGGGCTATGATATTTTTTTGGGAGTAAAAATGGACTGAAAATCTCTATTTTGTTTGATATTTGGTATGAGTTTACTTAAAAATGATTTGTTTTAAAGTTGCTCCGAGTTGTTTGCAAAAAGGGAGTTTTTGAAACTTTTGGGGTTATTTATGTAAATCCGAAAATAAGGGGGTAAAGGCGCTGTTTTGTCGCTGTTTTTATAGTTACTTTTATAAACTTTTGATTTGTTGATTTGATGTAGAGCTTTGTTCACTTTTGTTTTAAGATTGAAAATTTGTAAATTTTTCCGAAGAAAAATTATGATTGAAGAACTTTTTGTTTCTCAATGTTAGTTGGTGAAAAGTTATTAAAACTTATTTTTAATCTCAGTTTTATAGTGAAATTATGCTTAATTATTTTTAAATATTGCTTAGATGCTTGGACCTTGAATTATTTTTCAAAAAGTTGATTTTCTTAAGTTTTCAAAACATAAGGGTATTTTTTGAAATTTTTTTAAACTTGTGGGATTTTTAAAGCTTTGATTTTTGAAGTAAAAAGATACTTAATACTCTGTTTTTATATAATTTTCGATATGGGTTTAGTTAAAAATCATTTGATTTAAAGTTTGTTCCAAATTTTTGCAAAAATGGATGTTTTCAAAAGTTTAGGGGCTGAATTGTAAATCTGAAAAATGAAGGGAAAAATTTGCTGTTTTGGCGCTGTTTTATGTAATTAGTATTTTGAGTTTTGAAAATAATTACTCTTAATTGAAGTGATGTCGTAAGTTCTAAGCACTTTTGTGCGATGTATTAGTTTAGGAAATCCTTGTGTAGGATTTTCATTAAGGTTGTTAGATACATTCTAAGTCGTATACGTACTTGCTCAGGTTTCGGATACGCTTCATTTGTGGATTTTGGTCGCTATACTAAGCGACAAAGGTGAGCGTTGTGTGTTGAATTTGTATGTCGGTCCGATGTGCTAGTAGATCGAGTCAAACATTTACTTATGCTCTTAATAATCAAAGCATGTGTTATATTATAATTTCTATTGCATGTTGTTACAAAGAGATTGGACTTGTTACGTCGACATTACTCGCATGAAATCCTTAGTATATCAACATGATAATCCAACGCATGCTACATTCATATCTACTAGTTGCGAATATATTTTACTAAATTATCATGATACCCAAAATTTGCATTTGATAAATTGTTAAATGTTGATAATATGTTAAATATGTTTGATATGTTATGTTTCCGTTTGTTTCCGATTTTGTGTGGGCCCCTTTTGATTGGTATATGGACCCGATGCCAACCTGGCCGGCAAGGGCCGGCAGGATTGTCACGGTTACCCGTAGGCCTGGCCTTACAATCCAAGTGGGGAGGAACACTTGGGGAGTAAGGACAAACTTTGGCAAAGACATGTCGATGCATTTCAGATAGTAAGGTCGCTCCTTACTCGGTGTGTTTGGATGGACATCAGAATATGGATGGAGGGTAAGTGGAGGACGGCATCAGCAATTCTTGGTTATGTGAATTCCGTGTTTCTTCCGTCTTGAATATATGCTTAATTTGCTTGATAACTTGTTCACGTTATATAATATGTTGCATACACGCATTACCATGCAAATTTCGTACACAACCTCACTAAGTTGGACGATCAACTTATGCGTTCCATGTTTCATTTCTTTTCAGTTTCAGGTGTTCTGGAAAATAATAGTCGGGTTGCGGTTAGGTCATCACGGTTGCGGTCCCACCCTAGTATTTGGGAGAGTAGTTACATTTTATTATTGATTTATGTTCTTTCTCGATTTTCTTTAAGACCTTGCTTGGAATATTTAAATCGTTAAAGTTGATTTATATTTTCATAAAAGATACAAGATTTTCATAAATTACTTATTTATCTCTTTCGGTTAATTTTGTTCAAATATTTTGATATTTTGTGACTAAATGCTTCCGCTTTAAACCTATACTATGAAAATTGATTTTACTTTTTCGTCAAAAACTTCATAATTTAAACGGTTCTTATTTTGTTTTAAACCGCTTCCGCTTAAAACTTTTGATTTATCGATTCTGTTTAAAAAAAAAAAAAAAAAAAAAAAAAGTTTCGATATTTTAACTCTTTTTCAAAATTATAACAAATTTTTCGACTGTTATTCGACGGACCCGCGGAGTCGGGCCGTCACAGATGCTCATGCCGTAACGTATGTTTTGTTGATTTTTTTTCTTTTTCTTCTTAGTATTATATATTATCAAGATATGGGGAGGGTGTAATTAACAATAATTGAGTTAGCTTAGCTAGTATAATAATGTAGAGAGAAAACATTAAAAATAAAAAAAAGAATATATGGTTCAAATAGCAAAGGAATAGAAAATGACTAGTAAATTCTTTTTCGGACTAATTATTAGCATTAATTACTTTATAATAAGCACTAAGCCTCATGACCGGAAGTAAATCGAACTGTACTTATAATGTCTTTAATCATTTAATCCGCACTAATTCTCACGAAAGGTTCCAATTATCTGTCATCCCAAAGCAGCAATTAAGTATGTCAATAATTTGGGTTGACTTTTGAAGAATAAATAATTCATGTTCAACGAAGATTGTCAAATTAATGTATGCCACGTATTTGAATTATTATACTAAAGAATTACGAGATGCATGTCGAAAATTCTAGATGGATGTCAATAATTCAAATATATGGAAGGAATGTGAATTTAGTTTGATCTAATTAATCCGTTAAATACTAAAACGAATGTTGAATCCTTTAATTCAAACTAAAAACCTCTTATAAAGATATAAACAAACTAGTGAGCAAATTGCTCAAGAATAATTCAGCTTAAATTAAGCAGCTAAGCTCTGGTAAATATATAATTATATAGTAAAAGACAATAATGGCCGTTACAACCTGGCACGTAGTACATAATTTAATTAATATATATATATTCTGGAAAATCTTACTTAGTACAAAAGAATTAATAAAGAAATTAAAAAAATTACAAAAGACGTGGTGCAACACAATCATAAGCTTCCCTTCTTATCTTTCAACGATTTTGTTCACACTTAACAAAAAGTTGAAAAAAGTACAACTGATCATATATATAAAGAGGTATTAGTGTCTTCAAAAGATTGAACTTTTCATGCATGAATTTAATTTCCCTTCTCCTCAAACTCCATTCACACTTTAATTATTTGTCTTAATTTCCTTTGCTCTTTATCTAGAAAATTATTAATTAAAGATGAAGAAAATAATGATGATGCTAATAATTATTATTATATCAATAATAATTATGGCAAAAATCCCTTCAGGAAATTGTTCTCAACAACTTGCACCAGCATTATATGTATTCGGTGACTCGTTATTCGACAGCGGAAATAATAATTTGTTACCAACTTTAGCAAAAGCAGATTATGCACCATATGGTATGAATTTTGATAAAGGACCAACTGGGAGATTCACTAATGGGAGGACCGTCGTGGATTTCATAGGTAAAATTTTAATTTTTGTGAATATGTATGATTAATTAATTGTCATAATCATAATTATTTTAATAGTATTTATTTAATTTTGGGATGCAGCTGAATTTCTTGGATTGCCATATTCACCCCCATATTTGAGTATATTGAGAGCATTGCTAAGATCAGATCAGTTGACGGGGCTTAATTTTGCATCTGGGGCATGTGGGATTTTACCTGAGACTGGCAACGACTCGGTAAAATTTTACTCCTTAAATTTCATTTTAGTTAATGGTGTTACATTCAATATTAACATTAATTTCAGTCCAAATAGTCTAGTTTTGGAAAGTTGGTTCTTGATTTAAAATCTTGATAAATGCCCTAACTTTTGGTTTAAGCAATTAACGTCCTTGAGATATGCTTAAACGATGTATATCTAAAGAAAAATATACAGAGTACCTCCTCGTGAGTCGAAGAAACTGGGGATATGTCTTCTTAGTGTGCACAATGTTATATTGAAACTTTATTATTATGTTGAAAATATAATTTTATTCTCGTCTATATTTCATATTTATACATTGACACATTGACATGAGCGGAGCTAGACACGACACCAAACGTTGACACAAACTTTCAAAATTTACAAAACATGACACGACACGACATATATTAATGTTTTATCACATAACAAAATAAATTCTATTAAATCTCATGGGCAAATAAGCCACTTTAAGTACATCACAGCAATATTATGTCTACTAAGCATTGAACTATATAATTATAAACTACTTTATACAAGAAACCATTAACTATTAGAGTATTTTACAAGATTTATCTTTTCCAAATAATTTATCCCTCGTAAGAATTATTTTTTGTTGCTCAAACAAATTCAATCCTCTGCCCTTCTTCAAGCTATCTGTTTTCTTCCTCATATTATTGTTTTTTAGCAATAATCCGTAATTCAACAAACACCCACAGCCACCTCCGGATCGATTCAAGGCACATCAATTTGAAAACCAAATCAAAATGTAAATATAACTTAATTTGACTCACTAACTAACATTGAGGTCAAGAACTGCCGATGAGGCCTTAGCCAAGTGGTTAAGGATGAGGTTTTATGATCAGGAGGTCATGGGTTCAACTCCCACGAATGTGGGTATTTTCTCTAGTTTTATACTAGTCTTTTTCTAGTTTAATACTAGTAATTAGTTTACTTTGATATCATTGGAATAGTTTCGATTCGATATAGTGCTTGTTATAACAATGTATTCACCATCTATAAAAAAAAAAAAAAAAAAAGGTCAAGAACTACATCAATTTGAGGACTGTTTGTTTGACATCTCCCAAAAAAATTTCAATTTTGAAAAAAGCGAGACAAACACCATTTTTACTTTCTGAAATAAATTTATCCTCTCTCAATTTTCTCAAACTACTCTCCCAAAAGCAAAACAAACAATTTTATTATCTCCCAAATAAATCTACACAAATTCTACTTTAATTTGACATAAAGTAATTTATCTCTTACATAACTTATCTCACATAACAAACTTGATTTGACATAAAGTCTTAAACATCTTACACCTACAACATAAACTCTTTCGAGTCCCTTATTTCCTAAACTACTCTCTCAAAATACAAATAAACAACATTACGCAAATCGAAATTATTTCGCAAACTCCCATCAGTCTCAAACTACTCTCCAAAATGTCAAACAAACAGACCGTGAGATTTTGTTCACACATGGTAAAATAGATTTACATGTTTAATATTTTAAAAATAACAGAAGATGTAAAGAAGATAATGGAACTTCCTAAGAGAACGAGATTAGAGAGTTAGATTAACAACTTGAAAACTTTAATTTGAATCAAGGGAGAATTGGATATTGAAATTTAAATGTTAGGGTTAGGGGGGAAAGGAGACAACAAAAATTGGGAAGACAACGTTTTTCTAGCGTACGTTGAGATAATATGGGTTAACTTTATGTGTTGTTTTTTTAATTTTATTTTGCACCACAAACTTTTTAAAACTGCAAAAAAACGACCTTGATGATGTGTTCGACATGCGTGTACCAACTTTTTTTAATTGAACTTTCTTCGACACGCCACGTAGCGTGTTAGGGGAGTGTGAAGTGTCAGGAAAGTGTTCAACACTGCATTTGTTCATTTTATGGAGTGTATGTGCGAGATATTTAACTACCTCAAATATATGTCTAGTGAGCAATATACCTCTTTGTGAGAAAAAGAATATGAGACAATGTAACTCATCGTGAAATCAAAAAATGGTAGATAGTGGTGATGATAATTTAATTGTTTATATATATATATATATATATATATATATATATATATATATATAGGGGTGTTTTACTCTTTCACATAGAGATAAATTGCTATTAATCCATCTAAGTTTCTCCCAATTAGTTTTCACAATATGAAGTAATTAAAAACATAGTTTGTTTGAACCAAAAGGAACATGTTTAATTTTTTTTTTTTGGTTTACCAAGGGTTTGACCCCTTTCGAGTTGTGTCAGACACATTATGTGGAAACCTATCCCAACAGGGATTTGAACCTAAGTTCGCTACTATATAATGACTACTCACTTCCACTAGACCAATCACATGTTGGTGAACATGTTTAATTAAAAGATCTTAACAAGTGGTATAAATTTGGCAGTTTCGTCCATTTTCTCCAAAATACCATGTGTAACACACAAAAGGTCACTTGCAATGCACCTCAATTTGGTAGTTAAACGACAACTTGAGTAATTTTCTCCGTCATAATTAATAGAAATATCAAATTTGCAAACGCCTATAGATTTAATTGTGGTTTTTTTTTTTTTTTCCAGGGAAAATGCCTCAATTTTGCAGAGCAAATCAACTTGTTTGAGAGAACAGTGAAAAGGGACTTGCCAAGGCACTATCAAAGCTCGAATGATCTATCGAATTATTTGTCAAGATCAATATATGTGATTACTATTGGGAGCAATGACATCAACAATTATTTTAAACCACAACACCATGATTTAAGCAGTCGTTATACTCCTCAATCTTATGCTCAACTTCTCATCAATCAACTCTCCATACAACTGGAGGTAATCAAATGCACATTTTATATTTATCTAACGAATTTGGACCAATTGTACTTTTTGTTTAAGTGCAGAGCTTGTACCAATTGGGAGCAAGAAAAGTGGTAATGTTTGAGATTGGGCCACTTGGATGTATTCCTTCAATTACAAGAACATTGAAACACATTGGGCGATGCCATTCGGAGGTTAACAATCTTGTTGTGCTTTTCAACAATTTATTAGCCCCAATGCTTCAAAACTTGACATCTACACTTGAAGCCTCATCCTTTATTCTTGGTCATGTTCACTGGCTTGGCTTAGATGCAGTCATGAATCCATCTAATTATGGTAGTCATTTCTAACTCTATATATAAACTTAATTTTTTTTTTGAGTGAATAGCAAATTAACTCCATGTGTTTTTCTAAATAGGCAATTTAACTCCCTGTGATAAATAAAAGGGCAAAATACCTCCCTGTGATATTCTAAATAGGCAATTTAACTCCATGTTATAAGAAAAATGGCAAGATACCTCCCTGTGTTTTTATAAAAGAAGCACATTGCCTCCCTCTAAATTGCTCATTAATTCATATCATATGGAGTTAAATTGCTCATTATTTCATTTCATAGGGAGGTAAATTGCCTATTTTTATATCACAAGGAGGTAAATTGCTCATTATTTCATTTCACAGGGAGTTAAATTGCCTATTTTTATTTCACAGGGAGTTAACTTGCAAAAAATCCTTTCTTTTTTTCTTTCACCAAAATTGATGATTTCTAAGTATATAGGGCCTGTTTGTTTGATTTTGGAATAGTAATTTGAGAAAACTGAGATATGATAAATGATTGTCGCATTTACTTGAAAACCTAAATCTTTAAATGAATAATTAAATTTTCTCATCCATTTAATTTTTCTTTTTCTTTCTTGGTGTAATATTTAACAGGTTTGACTGATTCAAGTAATCCATGTTGCATGACATGGTTAAATAGGACATCATTGTGCATACCGGGGCTTGGGCCATTGGCTTGCCATGACCCAAACAAACACTACTTCTGGGATGGCAGTCATCTCACTGAGACTGTATACAGAACCATTGCCTCCCTCTGTTTCAATGGCACCTCTGTTTGCCAACCCAAAAATATTAGAGACCTTGTACTACAAAAATAATGTACATTTTTATAATGAGTAAATGCGTCAATTTATCCACCCTGTAAAATGCATAATGTTCAATTTACCCCCAATTGACAACTATATTTAGTACATTTTATTTGCATAAAAATAAAGAGAGAATTTCACTTTTGATACCACAATTTATTTTACTTTAATTATTTCGTCCGACACATTTGGTACAATTATTTGACGGGACGTTATACATTTTATACCTCCGTCAAATTAATGACGGAATTAAACACGTGAGGAACACGTTCCCGTTAATTCTGATTTTGGAGGGAAACTCGATCCAGGTGGCTTTGTTTTGAAGGGAAACTTGCCCATGCCTCAATTTTGCAGAGCAAATCAATTTGTTCCAGAGAAAAGTGAAAATAGACTTGCCTAGACACTATCAAAATTCGAATGAGCTCTCGAATTATTTATCAAGATCAATATTGTTATTTCTATTGGGAGCAATGACTATATCAACAATTATCTTGAACCACAACGGTATGATTCAAGCAAACGTTATACTCCTCAAACTTATGCCCAACTTCTTATTGGTCAACTCTCCCTAGAACTCCAGGGAGTCAACGCACCTTAGCACATACACTTTTTACATTTACACATGACGTGATGCATCAAACTTTTTATCTAACAAAAATGTTGGGATAAGATCGTGGACCTTTTGTGTCGTGTAATTTTGACAAAAAAAAATTATATGGCTAACGTAGTTTATTCTCGTAAAATAAACAAAAGCAATATTAAAATATTATTTTAATCAGAATTTGAAAACAATAACTTTGAATTAATTCCGAATTACAAATGAATCAACTGAGGCTCACAAAAGTAATGTCCTTAAGATGATATTTTTGGGTTGTCTAAGGTGCAATAGTTCATCCAAGTAGTCTTCCAAGATACAACAGTCGGATACTTGTTTCTTTGCACAAAGAACAAGTCCACGACGAACTTTAACAAACAAAATTATTTAACAATTTAATACTGAAGAATAGCAAGAGAGAAGATATAATTATGCTTTGATTGCTAGAAAACGGGATAAGAGAATTGACAAGATTTTCCTCTTATTTATAGCAGGAGAAGGGATGTTTATGGAGGTACGTACATGTTCAGATTTAAGCAGTAGCACTTGTTCGGTCACCCGTTCGATTAAATTTGAAATGAACATGTGGCGGATCCTATTTTGGTATGGATTTAATTCTTGGGCTTTTAGTTTTTTGCAAAAACTTTCTTTAATTACATTTTCTCCAAAAAGTTAATATCCGTCAAAGACCCAAGTCAGGTTGTCGACAACGGCACACGCTCGTGTGGTGAACCTATAGTCAACCAGGTCATCTCCCTTTTAAAAGCATAGTACCTCCAAGAGGCACAACTCTATAGTCAACTAGGTCATTCTTACTCCATGTGGAATGTATTCATTTTTCTCTCTTTTAATTTCATTCATCTCTACTTTGTGGACTTAACTTTAATTGGGCTCAAATCAATTGAATTATTACCCATGGGAATCCAACAATCTATACATTCTAGTCACTTTGGTTGATTTTGTCCAATTGATGCATGATCCGAGGACATTAATGTTGGACTTATTAGATTACTTGCAATCCATGCGAGGAATGGTCATTGGAGATCTCTAGAAAGTCGTTAATGTTTTTTATTCATGATACTCAATTAAATTCTACAATTATATTTGATTTGTTACTCACTTGGTCCAAAAGAAAATATGTGGTACAACATAACTTTTTATAATCTTGCTGCTTGAGCCTTTTGTCTAGACGGGAGGAAAGATTTTCCTTTGATGCCCTCATGTCGTGCTTCATTAGTGACGGGGTTTATCCTATCATGCACTCTTGTAATTTTTTGAATCTCTTGGGGAAAAAATGCAAGAAATTCTCATTTATTATGCGAAATCACACAAAATTATAATGTGAGAATCTTGAAGACTTGAGACGTTTATGTTGTGTTTATTTTGAAGTTATTGTGTACAATTCAATGTTTGAATTCATTTATTTTACAATTATACATACATATATTCTAAAAAATAAGATTTCTTGTACATTTATATATATATTTGGGTACCCGTCAGATCGGGTCGGATTTTGTGTGTGAAAATTCAATACCCACCACATCGGGTCGGGTTTTGTGTGTGAAAATTCAATACCCGCCACATCGGGTCGGGTTTTGTGTGTGAAAATTCAATACCCGCCACATCGGGTACCCGATCCGAAATACCCAAAACCCTAAATACCCGATCCATGCCCAGCCCTATGTGAGATGTTTATTACATAGTTTTTTTTTTTGTATTAGTACTAAATATTCAACAAAAACTCCGTCTGTACAAAATATGTCATCAATGAGTTGTTTTATGCCGTCACAGACATATTCGCACCAAACATACAAGTATCTTGCATTTTTCTGAGTTTTGAAGAGACATATTTGCACCATGATTTGTCTCTCCCCCCCCCCCCCAATCCCCACACCCTGCGCGCGCGCGTGAGGGGAAGAGACTCTTGGTATCTCGATTGTTATACCACTATATTGTCAAATCATATATAAACCTCAAGATTTTTCCTTCCAATTCCAATGTGGAATAAAACTTATTTCTTTTTTTCCATTTCAAATGGTGATCATTGAGAATCAATTTCTCATGCACCCGAACTCCGATTTGGACATACCATAAACCGTTTTAATCTATTAACGGGGTAGAATATAATTCCGGAAATCAAAATTATTTTATTTTAATTAAAAATTAAATAATTTAATTACAATATTTGTGGCTATATATTTATAAAAATATCGAATAAGTTGAAATAATAATAAAACACTTAGACTAACTATTTAATTTCCTTCTTGTTTTTGTGTGTGCCGGTTATTTAATGTTGTAGCTTGTGTTTTGAATCAATTTTAATTTTATTATCAACTCTCTTTGATTTTAATATTTAAATATTATTATTATTTCCATTATTATTAATATTAATAATATTAAAACTATTATTATAAAAGTGAGAGTAGAAAAGAAAGAAAAAGTGGAATTAAATGGGGCTCGAAGCCCCTGCCATTGGAGACGACCAGGCAGGGCTAGGGGCAGGGACAGGGGCAAGGACAGCCCCCGGGCTCCGGAGTCCTGGCCCTGCTCCTACCATTGGAAATGGCCTAACAGCTCCCTAAATTAAGAACGCCTAACAAGAACAAATGTGAATTATCGAGATGATCGATCCATGGCAATGGGTAATACGTCAATTAGGTATTCATCTTCATGCCGTAACGTATGCTTCTTCTTAATATTATATATTATCAAAGATATGGGGAGGGTGATAACAATAATTGAGTTAACTGAATTATAATAATGTAGAGAAAAAAGAATAACAAAAAAAAAATCGTATGGCTCGAATAGCTAGCAAAGGAATAGAAAATGACTTAATTCTTTTTGGGGCTAATTATTAGTATTACTTTGTAAAAAGCACTTAGCCTCATGACCGGAAGCAAATCGAACTGTACTTATATTGTCTTTGATAATTTAATCATCACTAGATCTCACGAAAGGTTCCAATTATATATCTGTCATCCAAAAATCGAAGCAATAAGTATACCAATTATGGGTTGACCCTTGAAGAATAAACTATTAATGAGAATATCAATTTAAACCTTTTATAAAAGTTTTTTAATTTGTTCTTGAGTTCTTTTAGTTACTATATTCACTCTAATAATTTATAATTTTGTTTTACATTAAGGATATGGTCAATTTATGTTTATGAAACCGAAATTCAAACTACCTAAATTTTTATGTAAAACTGTATGGAAAATTAAACATGTACAAGATAATAGCAAATGGGTACATGCAAATGAGTTAAACATAAATTAAAATATAGTTATACTAGTTTCAAAGACAGTTCAAATAATCGAGTTTGGTTGTACCCAATTATATTAATAAAAGGTAATTAAAAGTTTTACAAACCAAAATTTTTAAAATTCAGCTCAATTGTTATATATACATATATACTAAATCTAACATGAAAATTTTTATCGCCTTTAAATTCATAATATATATAATTCTAGTCAATTTGGTAATTTTGTGTTAGAAAAAAATTACATTAAGTGTTAAGATATTCAAATTGGATTGGTGTAGAATGAAGTACATGACAGATATTGAATTAAATATATGCTACATACGCATGCTTTTTTAATTGATGAGAAATATAATTTTAATAAAATAAATAGTTTTCTTCTTGGTCTTGGATGAAGCTAAAAAATTACGAGAGTAAATAGAAATGCCTTCCACCACATATATGTCGGATGAAAATTTCATACATTTGGATAAGTTGGGAACAAAGGAGAAATTGTTACCAATTTTTGGGGTAAATTATATAATTGGAGAAGTTGAGGGACAAATAAATAAATAGTAAAGGACAAGAATGGCCGTTACAACCTGGTAGTACAGAAATCAATATATATCCTCTGGAAAATCTTACTTAGTACAAAAGAATTGATAAAGAAATAAAAAAAGAAATCACAAAATACGTGCAACACAATCATAAGCTTCCCTTCTTATCTTTCAACGATTTTGTTCACACCCAACAAAAAAGTGTAAAAGAGTACAACTGATCTTATGTATAAAAGGGTCTTAATTTCTGCAAAAGATTGAACTTTTCATGCATGAATTTCATTTCCCTTATCCTCAAACTCCATCCACACTTGCTTTAATTATTTGTCTTTCCTTTGATCTTTATCAAGAAAATTAATTAAAAAATGAAGAAAATGATGATGCTAATAATTATTATTATATCAATAATAATTATGGCAAAAATTCCTTCAGGAAATTGTTCGCAACAACTTGCACCGGCATTATATGTATTCGGTGACTCATTATTCGACAGTGGCAATAATAATTTGTTACCAACTTTAGCAAAAGCAGATTATGCACCATATGGTATGAATTTTGATAAAGGACCAACTGGGAGATTCACTAATGGAAGGACCGTCGTGGATTTCATAGGTATTAATTTAATTTTTTTATTACGATTTTTTTTGTGTGTGAATATGTAAATTAATTACTTAATTGTCACAATTAAAATATTTTGATACTTATTTTATTTTTGGGATGCAGCTGAATTTCTTGGATTGCCATATTCACCGCCATATATGAGTATATTAAGAGCAGTGCTAAGATCAGATCAGCTGACGGGGCTTAATTTTGCATCAGGGATATGTGGGATTTTACCTGAGACTGGGAACTACTTGGTAACATTTTCAACAGTTAACTTTTATTTTAATTGCACCCAACTGAAAATTTAGAGTCAACAAGGGGTTATCGTCAATTTTTTTAAGTGAACAAGAAGGTTATTACTTTAGTTTTAAGGAAACGGAGGGGCTTTATTGTTATATTTTGATGAAAACGGGGGTGGTTATTGTCAATTTTTAAAGTTAAAATGGGGTTCTGCCAATTTTTTAAGCGAACAGGGTGTTTTTTGCATTTACCTCGAAGAAATAATACCATTTGGAGTACAATTATCACTTTCCCTACAAATCATGAAGAATTCTCGCATTTAAAGTAAGTGAAAGCGACACTGGGGGTAAATAATTTTGACTTGTAAACATAGAAAGGTTTTGCTAATAAAAATAATAAGGGATGTTTTTGCATTTAGTCCATTAGTAGTGGTTATAATACAAAACATGGCCCCACATAAAGCCACATGCACCTGAAATTTTGGAAGTCGAATAATCAAGACAAATATATACCAAAATTGCAAGCATTTATCGACTTAATATATATTGTGGTTTTTTTTCTTTTATAGGGAAAATGCCTCAATTTTGCAGAGCAAATCAACTTGTTTGAGAGAACAGTGAAAACGGACTTGCCTAGACACTATCAAAATTCGAATGAGCTATCGAATTATTTGTCGAGATCAATATATGTGATTTCTATTGGGAGCAATGACTACATCAACAATTATCTTGAACCACAACGCTATGATTCAAGCAAGAATTATACTCCTCAATCTTATGCCCAACTTCTCATCAATCAACTCTCCATTCAACTGCAGGTAATCGATGCACATTTTATATTTATGTATGGCGTGATGCAACAAATTTATTATCAACATATGGCGTGATGCAACAAATTTATTATCAACGAATATGATAAAGATAAGATTTTAGATTTATGTATGGTATAATTCAGAAAAATTAAATTGTTGATTGGTCTACTAGCTACACTAAACGTGCAACTCGACTGTATAAAATAATTTTTTCGATGGACTATTATTAAGTTATGTCACAAATCACTTTGGAATGGAATCGTTCACTTCAGTTAATACTAGATTTGTGTCCTTAAATGATGAAATATTTTTCCAATATTACGATATATACACTCAAGTCGCTCTGGTTGTTTTTGTCCAATCGACACATCTAAGGGCATTTAGGTTGGACTTATTAGATCACTTGCAATTCTTGTGAGGAAGGACATCTCTAGAAGCCATTTTATAAAATTTTGGGTGAAAGATAGTTGTATGTATTGTGTAGATCATAAGAAATATAATTTAGACCCTTATATTTCTTTTTTTTTTTCATGAAACTCAATTAAATTCTAAAAGTATATTTAAATTCGTTTCTCACTTGGTCCAAAAGAAATGTGTGTTAGAAGAATTTGTTTTTCATAAATTCATTACAATTTAAGATATATAGTAATATATGATGCATGAAATAAAATTTGTCTAGTTGTACTTTTTGTTTGAGTGCAGAGGTTGTACCAATTGGGAGCAAGAAAAGTGGTAATGTTTGAGATTGGACCAATTGGATGTATTCCTTCAATTACAAGAACAATGAAACACATTGGGCGATGCCATTCGGAAGTTAATAATCTTGCAGTGGTTTTCAACAATCAGTTAGCCCCAATGCTTCAAAACTTGACATCTACACTTGAGGGCTCAGCCTTTATACTTGGTCATGCTCACTGGCTTGGTTTTGATGCAGTCATGAATCCATCCAATTATGGTAACTATTTCTAACTCTATGTATAAACTTAATATTTCCTTTTTCTTTCACAAAAATTGATCTATGACTACACTTTGTTTGCTTGAATTAGACCAATCTACTCTAATTGATTATTGAGTTTAATAAGACCGGGTCTAGACTGAATTAAAATTGCCTATTCAATTAGGTATAATATGGATAGATCTAAGAGTGTCATGTGATTCGGCTAGACGGATCGAGTCACGACAGAGATGTTGCTTGGGGGGCACTAGTTGGTTGGATCGGATTGTCTGGGCCCAAATGTGTTGCGTTCGACTCTTGCTTTTGAATTATTATTAAATTTATTTTTATTTACTTGATTCGTCTTTTGACAAAGTGAAAACCAGATTCATGAATCCATCATATCATTATTTTATCACTTTTTTTTTGTTTCCCAAGGGTTTAATACCTTTCGAGGCGGGTTGGGCACAATAAGTGGGTACCTCTCCCAACAGGGATTCGAACCTGAGTTCGCTACTTTGTAGTGACTAGTCCCTTCCACTAGACCAATCACTTGTTGGTATATCATTATTTTATCACAATCCAATATGATATAACCAAAATATAGAATTAAGGTCAGGAAGGTCCATATTAGGTTCAGATCAACACCAATGTATGTTGCTAGCTTTGGTCGGACATATGTACACGAATAACACCAATGTAGTGTGTCATTTGTTATGTCATCTAAATATACTGACGTAATACGGGCTCTCCCCACCCACCTCCCCAAACACACACAATTTATATTTTTTTGTGCGTGTTATGTTTTTAGCTTCAATAATAATTTAGTACGCAATCTTTCTCAAAAAATGAGCCTCAAATTATAATCGGACAGATTCACTAACTCTTTCATCTAAGATATTTCGACCGGTAATGATTAAATTTTCTCATTCATTTAAAGATTATTTTTATCTTGGTGTAATATTTGACAGGTTTGACTGATTCGAGCAACCCATGTTGCGTGACATGGTTAAATGGGACATCAGCGTGCATACCGGAGCTTGGGCCATTGGCGTGCCATGACCCGGACAAACACTACTTCTGGGATGGCTATCATCTCACTGAGACTGTATACAGAACCATTGCCTCACTTTGCTTCAATGGCACATCTGTTTGCTTACCCAAAAATATTCAAGACCTTGTACTACAAAAATAATCAACATTTTCATAATGTATCAAAAATGTACTATATGGGTGAATAAATCAATGTTATTTATTATGACTTATGAGCATCACACATGTATACCCAAAATGTTCAATTAATAATGAAATGTTATCTAATAAAATCTAACTAGTCTATACTTCATTGACATTAATAAAGCAAACGTATTGTATAATGTACAATACTATGATATAAAATCATAAGAACAAAAAGAAATTAAATTCCCTATACTTTTTTAACATAACTAACTAATTTCTAAATGGAGCAGAGTATATATTTTAGTAGGATATATGACTTCACTTGTGGGACAAAATTGTGAAGCCTAAAACTATATATACTAATGACCAAAAATTTATCCTAAAGTATTAATCATTTGGCTCGTGATTGTTGATCGGTGGCTTCCTTCGAGGCTTGGCTCCGGATGCCCCCTTATAGTCCTTTTGCATCAGATTTTCAACCCCTATAGCCTCCTCAAGCCACGTCTTAGAATCATCGCTTTTATGACCGTTTTTCGAGGCTTGAACATCAAAAGACTCGTGTGAACTATGTTCGTTTACACCATTTCGAACACTTAGTACTCCTTCAGATTTGGAATTTCCCTTTTGCAACATTTTTCTTCCTCCAAGAATTAATGTTCTCCCATTAACATCACCAGCAGCAGCAATAGAACTCATCAAAGCATCCTGTTTTCAAATTTACATAATAATTTATTACTAAATTAGTATAAAAAAAATTAAGTTAAATAATTAAACATATCATGAAGAAGCTTATTAATTACATTGTGATCAAGGAACACATCTTTTCTTGTTATACTTCCCATTAGCCACTTTCTTTTTATTCCTTTTCCTATAAAAAAAAAAAAAAAAACTCAAAATAAGATTTAACAAATAATTAATCAAGCATTTTGAATTTGAAAAAATAAATTGTATAGAGGATATAAAAATATATACTATACCTTCATGAACAATTGCATTAGAGTATTCTAGAGCAAGCAGAATGATTATGACACTCAGTAATAATCTTGCATAATTTCCAGACGCCATTTATTTTCTTTAAATGTTTTCAAAGTTTTGTTTTTCAAAAACAGAACATTAAGAATTTGAGAAGCTACAATATAATGTGGACTTTTATAGAGTTCAAACAAGGGTCAAAGCTAGGTTCCCGACAACTAGCCTAGTTCCTTTCAATTACATTTTTTAAACTTAGGTTCTGTTCACAAACAAGACTTAGGAGAACTCAAAGATTAAAATAATGACATATAAGTAAACCAAACAAAATATGTAAGTAAATCAAATCAGAAAAGATACATTTTTTGAAATAATATTGAAAGTAATTTTGCTTGGTTAAATAAACTTTATATGTTAATATGATCAATGTTTTTAATTAGATACCTCTGTCTATTTGGTAAAGGAAATAAAGTCTTGAAATGATATTATTTCATAATAGAAGATCTATTGGCTAGGTTCATGCAGCAATTGCAGACAAACGCAGTGGACGTTTGTGTGTGTGAATGCACTATAAGGTTATTATATGCGATTTTTCCTAACACTAATTAATTTTATGGCAATTGGTAGCGTCAGTACTTCAAAATCTATAAAGGTAAACAAACAACAACAAAAATACTAGTCCCTCCATTCCAAAATAATTGTCGCTTTAGAGATTTTTTCCTGTTCCAAATTAGTTGTCGCTTTAGGACTACAATACATCATTAATAACATATCTTCCTATTTTACCCTTATTTACTCCTTGTTTTTTTCTCTCTCTCTTCTACTTTAACCAATTGTTCTCTCTCTTCTAATCAAATAAATATGGGTATTTTAAGTATGACTCTAACTTTTTCCTAAATTCAAGGCTAATTAATAGCTTTTTTATTAAATGTTCAAATCTCTAAGGCGACAATTATTTTGGAATGGAGGGAGTAACTTTTCAGATTCATCAAGTTAACTTTTGTCGAGCTAAATTTTATTGCACTACAGTATTGACTACTATGTATCCGTAACGGCTAATTAACCATTTGTCCAAATACAAACCACAGCTTGAAACAATGGTGGAAACATCTACCACGACTCGCGCGCAGACGTGGTGGATGTTTCCACCATGACTACAAGTCGTGGTGTATATTCCCACTATGGCTAAAAGCCGTGGTGAATACATTCGTCACTTCTCCATAAACCAAGCATGAAAACCGTTGCAAAGCCCTAGTGGTTGAGTTTTGGCAGCGACTTTGAGTTATTCGCTACTACATTCTATGCGTGCGTGGTTGATACTCCTATTTCTTGTAGTGTTGGAAGTCGTGAATGAAGTACAAGGTCAATGTTTTACATAGTTAATCAAGATGCAGAGGTAATTATTCATCAACTATGAGCTGTTACCTTTTTATCATATTCATATCTATGAGCAAAAGATAAAACAAGCTAAACAGACAAAACAGTCATACCACCATCCCTTTGGATACTATATTTGATCTCTAATTAAAATTACTATCAAATAGACTGGAATCTTGTAATATTTAAGATTTGATTTAGTATTTTATCCAAGATTTAGTTGTTAAATCAGCTTTTTGCTCTGTAACTGGAGTGTATGTATAATGTAGCTTTGATTCTGGAATTTAAATTCAGGGAAACGTAGCCAGTTTCTGGACCACATTGGAGATCTTTGACTAGGGCCACTAGGCATATTTTTACTTAAAATATTGTACATTTGCACTTTGAGGGTAAAGGAAATTTAAAATTATATGGCCTCTACTTTCAAAATTATTTGTCTCCATCATAATTTTTATTTTGAATAAAATGCATTTCAGATAACTAAAATCTTAGAAGTATATATATATATATATATATATATGACAATTGTGCACAATTCATTGATTTTCATTGACCGTCAAGTGGTTAACGTGACGACCAATACTAGTACCAGAAATGTACAATCGATTATTAACAAGAAAACCACCTTATCCTAAAACCCATCATTTTCTCTATAATCGATACACCATGCAATTATCCATTATTGAATGATAAAAGAGGAATGTAAAATTTAAATCTAAACTCGATTTTAGTCACACCCAAGTTAATGAAATTAAATTAAATGGAGTATATGATTGATCAATGACCAATTACAAGTACATTATGTTTTAAATATATATATATATGTACTATATATAGGTACACTTGTACATCATTCTTGAAAGAAAGAAAAAAAGCATGCAGAAGCACAACAATATTTAATTTATCATGAAATTGATGTGGCAAGAATATTATTGTGAATTAATTTCAGTTACCAACAAAATAAAGGAGGCTGGTTGCGGTTAACAAGGCAAAATGAATTCCCAGAAAGAAAGAAAGAGAACATGAGCATGAAATGAAGAGCTTCAACAACGTGGGCAAGTGGAAAAAATATTTCTGCATAGAATTGCTCAATTTTCTTCCCTTTTTAACAGTTTGAGGAAAATTAAACATTTTTTTAAATAAATTAAAACCTGTGGGTTTAATATTAATTGCAGCTGAGTTAGGACACGATGATGATGATCTGTACTTTCCAGTGGTTACTTCTTGATATCAGTGTTGTGTTTAGGCTTAGTCGGTTCTATTGTGCCTTATTTTAATTAAATTGATCAATTAATGAAATCTAACTAATTTTATAAAGAAAATATTTTTTTTTTAAGAAAAAAACAATTGATCCTCAAAAAAGTATGTGAAAAGCAAATTACCCAAGTGTTATTTTTAAAATAGAAGTTACCCTGTAATAAATGAAATGATAATATAATTAGACGAAATATATATAAGATGGGATTAAACTTATTAAAGTGTTCAATAGGTATATCACAAGCAAAATTAAGGTCGCGGGACCTTTTGGTCCTGGGTTCAACTCCTAATATGGGTATATATTCTTGTTTATTACTAGTATTTGGTAGTTGTCTATTATTGGCAATTCTTTGTACTTTGACGGTTATTGAAATGATTTTTGATGTAATGATTAATAATGAATATATGTATTCTGAAAATAAATAAATAAATAAAGGGGGTGGGGGGTTAGATTATCCAGAGAGGGTTAAATTGATTATTTTTCGCATTAAATAAAATCTCAGTTGCAATTTTAAGCGCGTATGCAATAATTTGTCAAGGAACTAGGTGTAACATTCGTTAATATTTTTCATATACAGTCGTATGATCATTTTCAACTAGTACTATTTTTCAAGAAAAGAATGTAAATAGTATTGCAAGAAATAAATGCATGTGATTGAGAAAAATAAATAAGTATGAACACATAATTAATAAAATTACGACATAAAACATCTCTATATATAAAGGACAATTAGAAGTACATATGGCTGGCCAATTAAACTACACAGACGTAGGCTATACAATAATAAATGGAATAATATATACTTCCCAGTCTCTACAATTTTGCTTCCATTTGGTTTGGTGCAAAATCTTAAAATATAATTAGTTGCAAAAGTAAGACCTTTTAGTTATGATCGATTCCTTTTTTTTTTTTATTTTTAAAATTCAGGCACTAACAAGTAACAAATTAAATTCAAGGACCCAATTTCTGAAACTATTTTTTTTTGTCTTAATGAAAGGAGTGAATGAGTTAGTTGTTCATGTGAAGCTCTAGAAAAGAGGGTGAGAAACGTGGATGCAAAGTAATGCTACGAGTACCAATACCATGTCTCCTTTAGTTGTTTGGTTATAAAGATTAATAGAAGCATGCATTTACAGAAATTAATTTTTAATTAATCCAAAAGAAAAGAAATAATTATTTTGGGGATAAGCATGTATGGGTGCACATTTGTCCTCCATTTTGTACGGAATAATTGGGGAGCTTTTGAGGAATTAATGAGAGATTCTACAACACCTTTATGTGAAGAAGACTTGAGGAAAAAGCAGAGAAGGTTCAGTGTGAAAGTGGGCGAACTTGGGTCTCATGTAGGAGAATCAAGAAATGTCCCTTATTCAATTCACCCCGTGTAATATTTATAATGTTTAATTTACCTTCCTGTGATTTGAAAAAGAACATTATATCCCCCTGTAATTTTATAAAAGTTTCAAACCGCCTCTTTGACATTTTTATATGTGGCACTTTACCTTCCTGTATTATGATAATATAGCAATTTAGTCATCTGTGTCATAATAAATGTGACAATTTACCAAACACTTTTCATGTCCACTCTCAATTTTGATAAGTGAGTTATACTCTCTGGCTCAAGGGGGTAAATTGCTTCTTTATGATTTTCACAATGGGGATAAATTACTCTTTTTTAAATCATAGGAGTGTAAATTGTCCTTAACTCTAAATTATGATGTTGACATAAGGTTAGGGGTGTTTTCAACCCTTTAAGAAAATCATTCTTATGTTTTAATTTTTCAGTTCCAAAAGTGATTATATGGCGTTTGCAAAATTAACTTTTAAGTTCATTTTTTTAAATAAAAGCTGAAAAAAACAAAAAAGCAGAAGCACAAAGGAGGTTGCTTTTGATGATGTTATTTTCATTTAAAATACAAATACACATTTTTTTTTAGCAAATGATATTTGTTTTTTTTTTCTTTTTGCAAAATATTAAAAATAATATATACTATGGGTGTTGTAAAATTCGTATTGGGAGCAACATGATTCTTAAGGAAGAATACTTTTATTTTTAAAATTTTTTTAATTAATATATGTGAGGAATAAATTTTCACTTGGGTAAGACTGTACTTCTTATCATTTTAATGAAATGACAGTTTGGTATATAAAATTCAAAAAACACTTCACACTGGGTATTCAAAAGGATGCCAGCTGAACCAACAAAGATGAGAGGATCCAAACATAAAAGCAAGATAGTGTTATGTTTTTTATTTTTTTTATTCAAGATAGTGTTATGTAAAACATGCATGTAAATATTATGTAAAACATTTATTCAATAGAATCTCACAGTATTATAAATATTCTACACGAAACTTTACAAATTTTAATGGTCTATTTAAACAATTCGGGAGTTTCGTGCAAAAAGTTAAATAGCACAACAAAATTTTAGACAATAAATTATTCACATGATGATTCCATATAAGTTTTACATAGTACAAGGGGTGTCTTGCATTTTCCCCAAAGGGATCTAGGTAGATGGAGAAGAAGACTTAGAAACAAGCTATAAAACTATCAAAAATTAAAAATTAAAAGCTATAATGAAAAGATAAAAATGAGATGGTATGCAGAAAAATATAGATATACCCCATCATTAAAGGCATATGTGTCAAATATGTAAATATAAAAAAAAATCATAAACAACTAAACATGATATTAATTGAAGGCCCCATTCGGTTTTCCCAAAAAGATTAGCCCATATATTCAATTTCGGCCCGCAGATTAGTTATAGCGAAATGGGGTGATCCATATTTTTCGCTCCATTAAGACATGGACTAACCCATAGCCAATGTATTCGGTCATATTCTAGTATTCTACCCATCTCGTCGGACTTAATTTTAACCAAGATATTGATTTGATATTTTTACCCATTTTCTTTTACAAAAGTAATTGATATGATCTGACACCTATCAATTAATATTTCCAATATTCAAATTTAAATTTGATTCAAATTACAGGGTGAAATACAGTTCTCTCTTAAAGTATAAGGGTGGTATCAATTATCCCCTTGAAGTATCACTTGTAACACTTACCCCCTCTGTTATAGTTTTTAATATTTTATTCCAAAACTACGTCTGCCCCTTTTTATAACAAATAAATTATTTCTTTATTAATTTATCAAAAAAAAAATATTTATTAATTATGAATGAATCCATCCACCAAAAAAAATTTATATTTCAATTTCTTCATGTCTTTTGTTTTCTACGGTTTTCTGGTCTCAAATTTTTTTCTTCATTTTCATCTAATTTTTTCCTTTATCTTTGTTTCAATTTATTTTCTTTATTTTTTGTTCAATTTTTTTATTTATTTATATCTCGATTTTTTCGTTACAATTTGTCTCAAAATTTATTTGGTGATAATTATCTCCTTTGTTTTCGTTACAAATTATAATTCAAAATTTTGAATAATTCTCCTTCAAATTTTTATTGTCATCATTAACCCTAATTAAAAACAAAGTACAGAACTTGGTAGTAGATAACCTTAACAATGGTTTGGCTTCAATGACCTTATTAACATCTGGAACCAAAATATTAGACACTAATCAATAGATTAGAGTATCAAATATCGGCTCATATAAATTCTTTGAAGAATCTCACAACACAATCCAATTATTCCAACTAAAAACAGACGTTTTTTGGACCCAATCAGATAACTTCCCAACAAAAACCGTGGAGATTTTGCATGTATAGACATGTTCCCATCTACCTGTATCAAATCCATACATATTTTAACCATGTGGTGAAGGAGTTTTCATATACAATTATTTTTTGTGTTTTTTTTTTGCTAATTTTACCATTTTACCCGTCCTCGCACATTTCATTCACGTGATGTTATTTTTTGAAAGAGTGAGGGATGATATTAAACAGAAATGGATTAAAATAACCTCCCAACGGTGAGTTAAATGGCCGAAAAAGCAACTAGGCAAAAACATGATTTACAAGTGCAATTTGCTATTAAAACTTTTGAGGGTGCAAAGTGCAAAATGTGTCCATTAATTTCTAGGGTGCAAAATGGGATTAAGCAAAAAAAAAAAAAAATAGATAAATAAAAAGATTGGGTTGAGTATAGGGCTATCCGAATTTGAGGCACATCCGAACTGACCCAGATTAGGTTCCACTTATATCGGATCGAATCGGGATCTGGTCCTTAAATTTTCAAAACCATCATATTTTGATGGGCAGATGATTTTTTCGGACTTAATAAAATTTTCAGTTATAAAATTCTCAGAAAAAATTTGCATTGATCAAGTTTGTTAACATTATATTTTCATCCAACTTAGCTCTCATGTTCAAATATTATTCGTAATTCACTAACTCTAATATAGAAAAGATTAACTCTCGATATATTTTACCATTTAATTAATTTACATGATTTAATCGATCACTTTATCAAACAGTGAAATTAAAATTAAAATATCGAAATTAATTCATGTTGTGTGAAAGTATGCATGAAAAAAGAATTTTGGATGAAACATCAACATATGTCTTGTTCAGATTTACATAATTTTTTTGTTTTAGGATTTGAATTATTTATAGATCGAATCAGATTAGATCCATATCCACGTATTCTATATTGCGGATCTTCATAAACGAATCCGTTCCATCGGATCTCTAATCGGGAAAAAGTCATAATAAACCAGTCGGTTCAATCCGAATCGTATAAAAATCCTCTATTTGAGCTTACGAGGCTAAAATTTTCATATAGTCATTGTGCTAGGGGCTATATATTCACTCATATCGATCCAACTCAAACAAGATCTCTTTTGAATTTTGAATTGAACTCAACTCAAACAAGATCTCTTTTGAATTTTGAATTGGAGTTCAAGTGCAGGCTTGGACATTTGTACTACGATAAAATTTGCTTATATAAATTGTCAATCATACATGGTCAAAATTTGGACGAAGTTATTAGATTTTTGTACTAATTTGGACATTCTTATTCAGTTTTATTCAATTTTTGAGCGAAATTTCCCCCGAATGCCCCTTTGTTGCAAAAATTCGGTGATCCGCTACTAGAAAAAGGTGAAATTTCAACGGAAATTTCGACGGATTTTACAAAAAATCGGTTGAAATTTCAATATTTCGACCGAATTTTCGACAGAAAAAATCCGTCACAAAAAGGCTCGTCGAAATCAAAATTTCGACAGATTTTTCGACAGAAGAAATTTCGACCGAAAATATTTCGACCGAATTTTCAAAATTTCGACATATTTTTTCTGTTAAAATTTCAAATTTCAACAGAAAAAAATCTGTCGTAAATGTGAAATTTCAACATAAATTTTTCTGTCGAAATTTGGAAACAATTTCTACAAAATCAATATTGGTCGAAATCTTTAATTTAATTTGTGTTTACACTAATTATCGATTTTCCACACAATCTAAATTGACGACAATTATACATTAATTCTAATTAAGCATTAATTAACCAGCATTAATTATCCAACATTCATCGAAATAAAAAAAAATCCCCAAATATTAAATACATTCTAATTAAACATCAAACAACATTCAAATACCCAAAAAATCCCTAAACATCAAACAAAAGTACCAAAATAAGTTTGTCAAAATATGATCATACACAATAAATGAACGAGCACTAATTTCTAGAATTACTAATCATCATTCTGTGTTTTGGGAACTTGAGTGTCATTGGGCCCTTGAATGTGGCCCTGTTGAGACGGTTGTTGAGCGGTACCGGGCACATTATAAAACATCGGGAAAGTATTTGGTTGGGACATATGCGGAAAGTGAGAATATAGCATACCCGATTGCATCATATTTGCCATGGGCACTCGCCTGATGATCAAAAACTCCAAGGTTGAGATCAAGTCTATCATACATCCATCTACGTTGTAAACGTATATCCATATTCTACGTACACAAAATTTACATTCATCAACATTACTATTAATTAATTCATCATATAAGTAATTGCCTTGCGATATGCCAATTTCAATATATAAAAGTAAAAAATAAAAGTCAATCAATTTTCATGCTCCATTCAAAATTTTAACATTTTAAAGTCAATCTATAATGGAAAAATATTTAATTATTGAAGTGTCGAAGCATGTCTTTTCAAAAAGGAATAAGTGATACTATAAATCGATACATATATTAGTTGACCCATAAACTTGCTAACATAATAAATTTACTTGTAATTGATGACATAATAATTTGTTGTCGTTATGCAGTAATTGTTAGCAAGCAAGTTCCAGGTAGAGGAGCCAACCAATGAGAATACAATTATATTGGATACAATATATAATATTTGTAATATTTATTTAAGAAGTTAAAATTACTCTAAAAATAGTTTTGGACTCAATGTAATTAAATAACTCGATCCTTGCATAATTAATCTTGAGTTCTTGTGTAATAATCTCAACCTAAACTTTTAAGCAAAATTGTAACATCCCAAAAATCTATAATTGAATTTACCATTGGTTTCTTTGAAAATAATTACTTAATTTAGAAGAAATAATATAATTTTGGGGTCAATTGATAAAACTTAAAACCTTCTGGGCTTAATTGAATTGAAGAGTTAAATCTAGGAGTCCAATCAACTTATAGAATAGAGCAAGGACTTCTACGCTAAACTTTTTCCTATAAATTGAATCAAACCCATTTTCTTCTCCACTTTACACTCACACGAATACAGTAACACACATACATATACATATGAACATTTATATATGTACACATATAATATATATCTCTTAGGCAAAAATTAAGAACATGGTAAAAAATTAACAACGTGGTAATAATATGATTATCTCTTAGTAAACTTGAGCTAGCTAGCATTCAATAATTAACTTAGTGTAACAATCTAGGAAATATCTACAGCACATATCAAAGAAGAGAAAAAAACTTAATTAACTTAATTAAGTTAAGATCAAATATCAAAGAAGAGAAAAAATGTGCTTTAATATAACTGAAATTAGTCCTCATTCATACCTCCAAGGCACGAAAATGCGGCGTCGGAGGCGGAGGCGGGGGCGGGACGACAGATCTGGATCTGGAGATATGGAGCCGTAGCCGACGTCGGAGCCGTGAAGATCTGGAGCCGGAGACGAGCTAGGACGGAGGTTGAGCTGGAGATGACGGCGTCGGAGAGAGAGGCGTGGTGGAGAGAGAGAATTGAAGGGAGAGAGAAAGAATTGAAGGATGGGTAATGGAAGAAAGAAAGGAAAGAGCTATATACGTATTCTTTGAATTTTAGACAGAAAATTTCTGTCGAAAAAGTGAAAAATCTGTATACGTATTCTTTGAATTTCAACAGAAAAATTTCAACGGAAATTTTCAGTTGAAATTTTAAAATATTTCGACAGATTTCAAAATCTGTCGAAATTTTTTGAATTTTCGACAGAAAATTTCTGTCGAAAAAGTGAAAAATTTGTATAAGTATTCTTTGAATTTCAACAGAAAAATTTCAACGGAAATTTTCAGTTGAAATTTTGAAATATTTCGACAGATTTCAAAATCTGTCGATTTTTTTTGAATTTTCGACAGAAAATTTCTGTCGAAAAAGTGAAAAATTTCGACAGATTTACCTTCCGTCGAAATTTCTATTAATTTTTTTTTTTTAATTTTTTTCCTTCAAATAATTGCGACGGATTTTTTTTCGGTCGAAATTTTATACTCAATTTCAACTGATTTAAATCGGTTGAAAATAATCCGTCGAAATTTCACTTTTTTCTAGTAGAGAATTTTCAGTTTTTCTAGTAGTATATATCGATATTCATGTTTATATCCGTCATTATAATCCAATTTTAATATAGGTATCCATTAATAGGTCTAACTATTAACTTAGTCGATTTACACTATAGAATGTTTCTAATTATTACATTAATCAATTACATCATGTCAACTGTGACAAAAGATTGATAATCAACTTTAATTTTTTCTTTTTTCTTTTTACGATTATAGATAATTTATCTACTGAAACTAAATCACAACAAAATCGATGTTGATTATGTCGCATTTGATCAATCCGACAAATATGATAAGATGAGACTGAGTATTTAAAATAATATACAATGAATGTGAAATCTCCAAATACGATTTCTCCTTAAATTCAGAAAATATGTTATATTACATTATCCGTGTAATAGATACATAAAATAATTTTATTTTGCGTCAAAGGACAAAGGGCTTGTTTGTTTGGTATTTGGGAAAGTAGTTTGGGAGAGTAGTGGAGGTTTGTGAAATAATCTCGATTTGCGTAATGTTATTTGTTTGGGTTTTGAGAGAGTGGTTTGATAAATCGAGTAGATGTAGGTTTTTTTTGGAAGAGTTAGGTTGTAGGTGTAAGAAGTGTAAGACTTTATGTCAAAGCATATTTGTTATGTGAGATAAATTGTGTAAGAGATATATTACTTTATGTCAAATCAATGTAGAGTTTATATAAGTTTTGTTTAGAGATAAGAAAATTTTTGTTTGTTTGGCTTTTGAGATAGTAGTTTGAGAAAATTAATGTATGAAAATTTTATTTCAAAAAGTAAAAAATATGTTTGTTTGGCATTTTCCAAACACGAAAAAATTTTGAAAAACACCAAACAAACAGGCCCAAAGAGCTCGTGAAATTCCAATACACGAAAACACCCATTGCCCGGTGATTAAAGTACAAAACAAAAATCATTCGTTGTCAATAGAAAAGTTATGTGATCATAAAAGAAACACACATTGTCCATTGTCCAATGATTAAAAAACATAACAAAAAATCTACAAGGGAGCAGGTGAACACCCCCACACACTATCATTCCAGCCGTTATACAGCGGAATATAATCCAAACAATCACTTGGATTCCATTTTTCCGTAAAAAAATAAAATGTCCACTTCACCCCGTACACTCAGACCCGACCCTGCTTTCCCCCGTTCGCCACGTGTCCATTTCCACGTGAAATAGATCCCCGTCGGTTAAACACACGATTTTCCTTTTTTTGATAGTTTAAAACAACGATTTTAGTTGTGGGAGGACAATACAATTAAAGCGAGTTACCGTACACCTTCCTTCAGCCTTCCTTCTCTCTCTATCTTTTCTCTCACACACACACGCACACGCACGCACTCGTATATACATACACATTTGCGTATCTATCTATTAACTTTTCCCACGTTAAATAATTAAACCTAGATTTTCAAAATACGGTGAAAAATCTATCGATTTGTAACGGAAAAAGGAATTGAAATTAGCGGGTATATGAATCCCCGTCTAACCTTACGAATAGATTGAGTGAGGGGGATTTTTATTAGATAGTATAAACAAATAAATTTATAGAGTTTTTTTTTAAAATTATTTATTGTTGTGGATAGATGGGGGCGGTAACGTCGTCGATGGCGGCGAAATTTGCGTTTTTTCCGCCGAATCCGCCGTCGTATTGTGTGACGGTGGAGGAGGGTACGGGGAAGCTGAGGATGACGGAGGTGGCGGAGAAGGAAAACGTCGACGTATTAAAAGTGAAGACGAAGAAAGGGACGGAGATCGTGGCGCTGTATGTGAAAAATCCGACGGCGAAGCTCACGCTGTTGTACTCTCACGGAAACGCCGCGGATCTGGGGCAGATGTATGATCTCTTCAGTGAACTCAGTCTCCACCTCCGAGTCAACTTGATGGGGTATTTTCCTTTTAAGTTTTTTATGGATAATTTATGTAGATATTTATTTTAAAATTGAAAAGGATAAGTGTGTTAGTATGAAAATAAGGTTGCGACTTTTATGGTGGTGTATGTATGTATTCCTGGCAAAAAGAAGAATGTGTTGCTGAATGAAAATTATGAGGTGATCTGATATTGCAATTGTGAAACTTGCTTCAATGTTTTTCTTTAAGTGGATATCTGTACATTTAAGCAAAGGGAAAAATATAATTTGAATACAACTCTTGATTGAGAGATGAGGTTATGTTTGTTCCTTGTAGTTGAATGTGGTCACTGGTAACTAAATTGGTAAAAATGACGATGAAAGACTTGTCATCTGTGTGATTGTTATATTAATTGGTTGGGAATATGCAAACTGTCTTATAGACTACTTGTGTCGGAAAAAGCTACTTTTGAATCTTTTGATTGGACAGTTTCAAACATTTTTGGTTTACCGACACGAGGCATGTATGAAATTCACACAGTACTAAGTCTATCCTTTCTCTTAGATTTTCATTCTCGGTTAACCGTCTTTTACTTTATCATATAGACTAACTTAATCGCATAATGACGAAATGATGCAAATGAAACCTTAGTTCTAGGTAATGACTTCTGAGTTTCATTTTTCATTGCAGGTATGATTATTCAGGATATGGACAATCCACTGGAAAGGTACGAAAGAGGGAACAAGCTTATTACTTTTGTAGTACTTTGCAATTGAAAAGATGCTTACTTTTCTTTCTATTTATTGTTTTGTAGCCTAGTGAGCAAAACACTTATGCTGACATAGAAGCTGCATACAAATGTCTTCAAGAAACTTATGGGGTGAAAGAAGAGGATATAATATTGTACGGGCAGTCTGTTGGTAGTGGGCCCACTTTGGATTTGTCATCCCGTTTGTCTAGATTAAGGGCTGTGGTTCTTCACAGTCCAATCCTCTCTGGACTTCGCGTTATGTATCCTGTTAAGCGCACATATTGGTTTGACATTTATAAGGTAATGAAATTCCATCCAAGGATTTGCATGTGGTTATTATCCTTTTTCTTTTTAAAGATTTGATGATATTATCTGGGTGAATCTTTAGCACTAAATGACAAACTGTTTTTCATGTGGTACAGAATATCGACAAAATCCCACTAGTCCAGTGTCCTGTCTTGGTTATTCATGTAAGTCTTTATCGGTTCACCATGTTCTAAAATAGTATCCAGTGTTGCACATCTTTTCTTGATGCTGCTGTTCCTTTGGCTGGAATATTTTATTTTTATTTGCTTATTGTAGTAGTTAACAGCTAGAATAACTGTAATTAATCACATTTTGAAGCTAGTTATATTTTACTGAATAAGTGAGATAAATATATGCGCTCTAATTTGGTGGTTATCATCTGCACTTAAATGACTTGATGCATCAACAAATGTTATTTTCCTTTAAACAACGTAATTATCGCGGAGCAACTTTGCTAAAAACCTACAGATTTATTTGATTTCAGCTCATGCTTCATATGACAGTTGTGGAATAAATTCCCCAAAATCAAATATTCGAACACCACCAGAATGCTGTTGTATTTAATATTTCAATATATGAATCATGTATAATAATTTTTGAAGACTTTCTCAGAAACAATTTGATTTCCCTGCGGTTTATCTCTCATACAGTATAACTTGTTCTGGTAGCGGGACCCGGGTTATACATGCAAAAATAACACAACTATGTCACTGTTTTGAGAGTTTCTTGGTTGAAAATTTTCAGTTTTTATAGATCTCAGTTTCAAAAAAATAAGAGTGAAATCTACATTATCTATGAAGCTTCATTGACATAACCATCAACTCTCTGAATATCTGGTCATTATATTCGTCAATTAAATAGGAATCAATCAATGTCAGCTGAAATATGACTTCAATGATCCTTGATACACTATTTACAACTTTGTTGCAATGAACCTCGGGTGACTGATATATGGTTAAGAAACTGCAATTAACTCGAAGTAAAAAGATTCTAGAGTGAAAATTTGGATCGTCTTGAACTGGATACTCTAAACTCATGTACCTAACATGATAATCTGATAATTATGCGTGTTAGTTATGTTGAACCATATACATAGTTGCGACTAGTGTTGGATAGTTGAGTGCTAGGTGTAGAACAAAGTATGCACAATATTGCCCTCATTCTATTCTTCAACCAAGAATGTTCAACATTGGCTGTCTATTGAATTAATATGTTTCTTTGGTTTATTTTGCGAGTAGGAGCTTTGTCCTGCATCCTTGACACATTTTTCAATTTGACTTTAACAGGGCTCTAAAGATGACGTTGTAGATTGCTCTCATGGAAAGCAACTCCATGCGCTCTGTAAAGAAAAGTATGAACCATTATGGGTTGAAGGTGGTAACCATTGTGACCTGGAGCTCTTCCCACAATATATTAAGCACTTAAAGAAGTTCATATTAGCTATCGAGAAAACAGGGCCTTTGAGAAATGGTTCTGTACCGTCTATGGATCAGATAGACAATTCTCGAAACAGTACAGATTACCGACCCAGACAAAGCACAGATCAGAGAGAAAAGTCAAGATCAAGTACAGATAACAGAGATAAGCCTAGAGGTAGCACTGATCAAATAGAGAAATCCAGAGCCAGCACAGACAAGAGAGAGAGATCACGAAAGAGCGTAGATTATGCCGATAAAGCCAATATAGCAGAACAGCCAGAGAAAGGAAGAAACAGCATAGACCGGTTAGATGTCTAAAAATATCTTCAGTTACACACCCACACTGTGAATACAAAGCGTTTTCTATATCGATAAATTTTATTTCTTGACTAATAAACTTGTATCGTGGCAGGTTTGGAGATATGATGAGATCAGCTGTTTTGTGCAATATCGACTGTTTCAAGCCCGTGGGAACGAAGGTCTGAGGAGAAGGGGAGGTTAGACCAGTTAGATAGATGTCACTTCGGTTTTTCACTTATTGGTTAGTTAGCTTCAATGCCATTGGGTAATTTATTTAATTTGTTTATTGTGGGTTCATGTCATGAAGATGTAATCTAAATTTGACAGATGATGAAGTTGATTCTTTAAGATTCAATAAATTCAGCCTTTTGTTTCTATTGAACTTACTGTAACCTCTATTTCTCTGTGCCATAGAAGCTGTCAAGCTGATTGTCTTAAAGAAAGGATGTAGGATTATGATTATTTAATTTTAGTGTTTTTTGCAGTAATATTGCAGTAATTTTAGTGTTGTTTCTAGGATCAAAATTTCATTTTTAATATATGTTTGGGTCAGCTAAATATTACAAACTTTTCAAGGAATTTTCGAAAACAATATGGAAACACCAGGGGAAATTGTGAAAATTCAGAGAAATAAAAGAATCTCGAGGCAAATAAATAGTTTTAAATTCATTTTCTTAATTTTCATTTCTATTGACTCAAAAATTGGAACGTTTTGATGCTTTTAACAAAAAAGATGGAAAGTTTGATTGTTTCCAAAAGAAGAAGAGAGAAGAGTTGTCTTATCGTGTTCCATCAATTTATAGGAAGTGGAATATTTTTTTTTTCCGCATAATTTGTTGTCTTGTTAAAAAAGATTTTTAAAAACAATATTACAGTACACTACATACTTAATATTAGTGCTATGTATTTAAGTTGTAATCAAATCTAGTTCATGTGTTCCGAAATAATTTTATTCTTTTTCAATTTTCTCAAAAGTCAAACAAACAACAATTTTCTTATATGTAAAGAAAATTTTATACGAACTCTACTTTGATTTGACATAAAGTAATTTATCTCTTATACTACAACATACTCACATAACACGATTTGACATACAATCTTACACATCTTACATTTACAGCCTAAGTTCTTCCAGAAAATCTACATCTACCTTATTTTCCAAACCACTCTATCAAAACTCAAATAAACAACATTATGGAAATCGAGATTAATTTACAAATTTTCACTACCCTCCCAGACATCAAACAATCAAGCACTTAGGGCCTCTTTGGAAGGGTTCTAGCCCCGGTCTCGTTGGGTCTCACGAAATCGAGTCAGAACTCTTTCAAATAAAGTTTAACAAAACACATGAAATTCATCACAAACCTACACCCACTCTTGAAATCTATAGAACTTTGATTTGACACCTACTACCTTTTTTTTGTTTCCTCAAACCCTAACATTTAAACACAATTCAAGTGAGGTTTCAAAACCACAAAATCCAACATCCGAAATCTAACCATATGGGGTTTCAAAGGTTTCACCGATATCAATCAAACCATTTTATCTTAAACGGATACTGGCAAAAGCGAACCAAAATCTTTCCAAATAGAGGTTGGAACAGAATTTGTTGAACTGTTTTAAAACGTTTCGGTATCTTTATTACAGGAAGCAGAATGCACGTAAACCACTAAAAGCTATACTTAAAGCTTGTGTTACTTTTTATTATCGAAAAAAAAAAGCTTGTGTAACTTTCTAAAAGTACCAATGAAGAAGATTTTTAAGGAGTTGAAATAAAAATAATAGACTGAATTTTGTTTACCAACCTTATGGAAAGCGAAAATTTGGGTGAAGGAAGAAACCAAACTAAATCTGTCCAAAAACAACTTATAAATTGGGTGAAGGAAGCATCCTTAGTTTGCATTTAGGCTTATGACCACAAGGTAAAGGCATTACTGCCCATGACTTTCCAGAAGCTACACAAGAGCTTAAAAACCTTAGCATACTACACTTTAACTGCTCAAGTCATGAAATTTTTTTCTACCACATATTTGAAGAAATTTACCCTTCATAAGATCATGTTAATACTCTATTTAAAACCAAAGACACACATTAATAAATCAACAAAACGCAACTGCTTTATAAAACATCTCCATTGATAACTCTTGCAATTTCAACTATCGCTTCACACACCCTACCTCGCCTCAGTTGAAGATAAACGGAGAGAAAAGGAAACAATTTACTAAGTAAAAACTGCAGGGGCAAAATACATATTCTTCTATGTATCATCACAAATTAGCCTAACCAGTTAATCTGCACATGTTGAGTTTACAATAACACTGTTGCAGCACTTAGGGGCAGTGAATTTGCTTGGTATTCTTTTAATTTATCCACGAATGATTTACCACCAATCAGTTCATGGAAATATTTGATGAATAAAATCTGAGAACACCGAACCGAACCGAACCAACAGCTCCCCGTGTGCATAACCTCATGTATCACTTCAGATCACCAAAGCCCACAGAATCCCGTCTATATTCAGTAACCTAAACGATCATTCAGTGAGGTACGTCCATCACCTGATTGACCTGGGTAAGGAGAAGGATCAGAACACAGAAGTGTGAAAAATTACGTAACATTCAGAATTCAGCAGTCATATATTATAAATTGAAGTTAAATCTAAATTACCCTCAGGAGGCACCCAAGATGTATAATCTGTTTCATCTTTGAGAAACGATGGTCTCTCAGGACCTAAAACCTTTTTAGCCTTTTTCCGATCCTTTTTTACTTTATTATCGACTGGCACATCTTCACTGGTAGGTATCTGTTCTTCATCTGATACATGGTATCCTCTTGAATGTTTCAGTAACAAGGCCACAGCATCTTCTGCCTTGAGCTCAGACCCTGGAGTCTCTTCAGAATCTTTAACCTCACTAACCTTGGACTTATCAACTAGTTTTCGCTTCCTTATTATCAGACCGGGGGCTGCCTCTTCAATTCCCTGGTCCCCTTGTGTATTCAAAATTGTTTGTCTATCTTTGTAGTCCACAAATTGTTCAGTCTCTTGCGTATCTACAGGCGCTTGTTGTGCAACTTCTTGTCCAATTTCTTGCTTTTTCATGCCTTCTACAGCACCAAGCCATTGAGGCTTAGCAACAGTATATACAGTAGCTGTATTCTCAGTCCTTTCAGTTATGGATTCTGGTTCTGGTTCTGGTTCTTCTCCCTTCTTGCCAGATTCTGATGTTGACTCAATAACAACCTTTTCCTGAATGGATGTAACCAATGAATCTTCTACTCCTTTTTGTTGAATCTTTTCTGACGATGGGGCAGACTTTTGATTCTTTTCTGAAGAGGGGCGACTGTGTGCATCTGAGGCAGGAATTTTATTCACAATTGGTTTAGGCATTTGTCCGCTGGATTCTCTTTTCCTAGCTGCTTCTCCTGTCGGATCAGCGATTCTCAGCAAGTAAAGGATCCTATCCAACTCTGATTGGAGAGTAGACAACTCTTTCTGAAGCTTTGCCTTATTATCCAAAACTGTAAGTAAACATAAACCAACAAAACTTGGTTAAGAAAATGATTTGTGGGATATCAAATAAAAACAACACTTATTTGAGGAAAAACATTTTTTGTGCTTTAATTAGGCACACCAGATGTTTCAGTATGGAAAAACCAGACAGTTTGGAGGAGAGATCAAACTTTCTATTGGAATATAGTAAACTTCAACTTATAATATTGAGGAAAACCCACAAGTTGTGATTTGAGTATTTTCATTAGGATGAAGCTTCAATAAGTTACAGAAAAACAGCCAGTTTAGAGATATTTATCTTTCAATTCCAAACTGTTATACAAATCTTATATTGATTACATGAAAGTGGCAAACAATTTCAAGTTGAAATTCCAAGAGCAAAAATAGTTTCCAATTTTCAAAATCAGAATTCAGGGGCGGGGAATTAGTGTTTACTCATCAAGATTTGTTTTCCTCGACACCACCAAACAAGAGACCGATAACAACTCCTGACAGAGATAGGTGAATTGGCAAATTTCGAAGTCAAATAGTCAAATGCATGAAAACGAAGAAAAAATACAGCAGCAATTGATGACCAGTTTACAAGGCACACAATTGTTCTCTAGAATGTTATAAATTGCATCATTGAACAAAAGATTATTCAATTTCCAGTAATACAACCAAGCATACACTTCTATAAATCATCCAAAGAAAAGGAGATAGAGAGATTTTCATTATATAAACTAGGCATTAGGAGGATTAGCAATTTCGCATACCTAACTGGGACGAAACTGCTGACATGTATGCATCAAGTGCATCTCCAGCTTCAACAACTTCATTTGTCTCTCCCAGTTTGTCCTCATCCAGAAGTAATTTTTCCTTATCTTCTATCTCTTTGGTAATGGCATCCTTCTTATCAAGAAGAGTATCTGCTGTTTCTACTGATTTATTTTCACCAATCTTGTGCTTTGATGGCTTTTGTGTCCGATCATAGAACTCATCATCATCGCTGTCAATTAAGAACATCAATATATACTATTTCCATAGAAAGTGCCAATTATTTGAATTTATCAGCATAAAATAAACTATGTGTGTCTCGTGGAGAAAAAATACACTGTTTTCGTGCGACTTATTAAAATCTAATCTATCTGAAAGTTGATGTGGGTGATGTCATCGAATCTAACTTTAATAGCCAGAATCCTCTACATAAACTAATAATATCTTTACAGAACTGAAATAATTCTTTCAAAATACCTCATATAATCTTCGTCTTCTTCCATTTTCCCTTTTTTCTTACCAAGGGACAACCTTCCAGATCGTGCACCTAAACTTTCCCGTATACTTTCATTCAAAGTCTCTTCCAAGTTCTCGAGCTCTTCCAATATCTAAGAAAGATTTGAGTATTAGACTTCCTCTTCAGAATTATTGCGTGAAGCGAGCACAAATTGTGGGTGGAGTTAGTCGAAACAGAAGACTAAAGTGGATATTATATGAATGAGAAGGAACAGATTTACTATGCATGCAGAACTTGCAATAACGTATGGGATGGGGTTCTGCCATGTCTTAAGGAATCCAAACTCCTAACTTTTAAGGACTGAGCTTTAATCCTACTATATTAGCATATTTTGCTACGGAGGAATGATGTATCGGATATAAATGCATATTTTCCGTAGGGAATGGATCACAACTAACTTTAATATTCCATCTCATCCCAGAGAGAAGATAAAGAAAAGAGGGGGGGGGGGGGGGGGTAGGACATTTCCTCTAGGTCCCGGTGAAGGAAATGACATATGGTTGAAAGTGCTACATCCAATTACACTGATACCATTAGCGTTTTGTATGTTTTTTGGTGATTTTACAAATTTGTATTGTTCAGTGGACAATACCTGGGTTTTTCATATATCTCTTGACCACATAAAATGCAATTCTCAAATCTATTTGACTAAATAGAACTGCATTCTCAATCCCCCACTAGAAAAAGACAAAATAAAATCCAACATAGGTAAGAGAGACATGGAAGATAAGCTAAGGGCTATTGTCATACCTGTGATATCCTTTGTTCATTTCGAGCGATCTGAGTTTGTTGTCCCTGTGTCAAGCCACCTTGAGCAATATCCTTTGCCCGGATAGCATCAATCTCTTTCTTCATGTGAGCAATCTACAGAAGAAAGATAACACAATTCAATAACAAAAATATTGACTTTCTAAGCTAGAACAAGATGCAAGTCAATTCTGGTCAGAAAACCAGTAATGGAGTACAAGGAGGTGGAACAAGCCATGCTCCCTCGCCAACCCCAAAATGCCATACAATTTTGTGAACTTTGTTTAGATAGATGGCAGAAGGAAGATGAATAGATGATAGTGCTGGTATTTAGTTAAATAGACCTTGGTATAAAAATCAATCAACTTTATTCTAGTACGATGAGACCTTGAGTCCACTATGTCTCAGTGGTCAGCATCAACTTATTAATGTCTTGTAGTAGTAAATTAATTCCATGCATTAGTTTTGAACATGATCAACTTTTTTCAAGAAGATATAGTTTTAAAATGCATCAGTTGTGGAGAATGGTTGCATAAACCTTTTGATTATGGTATAAATATGGAAATTATTTGTAACCTAACTTAGATAGATTAACTTTATTCCCATAAACAAGTTTCTGTTACACCACTGATAATCTTCAAGGGATATGTACAGATGCTTTTTTAGATACTGTCACTAGGTTTGACATAGAAAATACTGTATCAGACTATCAGTATCTTATAAACAACTAATACCAATGAAATAGAAAAAGTATGCAAGATAGCTGAAATATAGATGCATTGACCTGATGTACATGTCTAATGGAACTAGTCATTCTGACTTTATAAATCTGACATTTCATCTCATGAACACAAATTCTGCTGGTCAAGCATATCTTAATTATTTCAGCACAAGTCATCAATTAGAAAATGATCTTAACATCACACGTTTTATGCAAATTCATGATCATCTCATAATATTAAACATTGTCAGTATAATAATTCCCTTATCCATGTTAGGAAATAATTAACCACCAAAAGACTTGTGCTTGTGTGATGTGGTACAGCATCGGTTTGTGCGAACGAAACAAAATGAGACTCAATCCAACCAAACATATTTATCTTTCTTCACCTTTCCAAATAAATTTGCTCCGAGAACAATATTCTTTCAAAATGCTAGAACTTAGTGGCACTCCCCAAAGATCAATTAGGACTTTTCTAGGGCAAAATATAGGAAAAAGCATTAGGTTGTGAGAGTGTCACTTCTGGCAAGTGCTAAAGCAAGGGATGCCAGAAACCCACATTCAATTTACACATCAAGAAAATACAATGTGGATAGTCTGATGAAAGTAAATGTAGAAGAAATATTGGTCATTAATAAAACTAAGCTAAAAATATCATGAAATGAATTCTCACAGCAGAATTCAACTAACCTTTTCAAGTCTTTTAAGAACTTTTTCTCGAGTTTTTTCCTGCTTCTCTGTAAGCTGTCCCTTGTAAGTTTGCCAAGTTATTTCATCAACTTCATCCTAAATGTTAAGAACATCTTTGTCAATAAATACAGTGACAGAAGAGTAAGAAAATCTAGATAAACTGAAAAACTGACAAAACAGACTATAGTTCACGCAAACATGAATTATTGAGACAAAATAACAAACAAATACTGCACGTGACCAATTCTTCGGTATGTGGCAACCAAGAAAAGATTTTCAAATCTTAAAATCGTTGAGACTTGAAACCTTATAAAATAAATGTCTAGCAATTAAAAGCATAAGTGCAGTCCTATTCTATCAGAATAGTAAAGTGTTAATGCAGTGTTACAAAGCCATTGAGCAATATAGAAAATTAAGGGAAATTGACAAACAACAAGGAAAAAAGAGATAACATAGAGCGTGGCAGGGTTCAACTCAAGTGAAGCCTGCATCTAAGGGAAACAAAATGAATTCACTAAGAACAAGAGATCAGAGATTTTGATACTCATAGAAATCAAATAAGTCAGACTGTCAGAAAAAGCACTACTTCAGACTGTCAGAAAAAGCACTACTGAGTCCTGGAGTTATTACCCAACATAAAGCTATATGATACAAACCTCATTTTCCTCAACAGCATCCTCGCCCATGCCCCAGGAAATTCCATCAGCACGAGAAGCTTCTATTTTTGCTCGCAGAAGTGATGCTTCCATGTCTTGCGTCTCTTGTCGAATCTTTGCATTCCTTAACTTCTTCAAGTCACTTTCCTTCCAAGCAAAACAGCACAAATAACTATCAGAAAAAAAAGAGTGATGAAAATACTACAGAAAACAAGTCACACAAAGGAACAAAAAATATGACATCACTTGTTGTTTCTTCGCAAAGTTTATTACTTCCCGAAAAACATACATTCTGGAGATATTTGAGAGTAGAAGTTTCTTTTTTGAAGGACACCAAGGTGCGACTAGAGATTTCTAAAACAAAATCTTACCGGTGGCATCAAGTCAGATGGTCCTTGAAATATGTATAACCTCGAAGAGCTGTACCAAGACAGAAAACAAATAAGAACAAAACCATCCAATTTATAATACAACGAAAATATCAGCAAATAAGTATGACAAATTCAATTTGCTTCAAGAAATTCCATTTTTCCTTCTGAATAAGTTACGTACTTATTTTTTTCCCAGTTTGATCTCAAAAGGTCAAGAATATTCAGTAGTAGTGGAAGAAAAGGTGGCAACATAAAACCAAGAATTTTTGTGTGCTAAAACAAATTTACTTGAGAAAACATGCCCAAAAACCAACATCGTACCAAATTGATGCAACTACTTACTGGCCAAACCGGATGACATCACCGACATGCAAATCAACATAAACCCTCTTTGTCACCTAATACATTAGCCAATATCATGTCAGAAAGAAAATTGAAGTTGATGAATAACGAATAACGAGGTTGCTAAAAGCATTCCTCAAATCCGTCAAGTATTATTTTTGTAATTGAGTAAACAACATGAGGAGATGTGCACGTATAGAAGTGCCAGTTTTCTGTCTACATAAAGCCTTTGATTGGCATCCTAGACAATTTAGGTCCAATACTTACTAAGATCAACATACGAGTTTCAAGAACAACATCTAATCATGCACCTGGATAGAAAATCTTAATAAGTTCAGTGCATGTGGGACCTAAACTTAATGAAGGAAATTTTGTACCTGACTCTTGTTGACAAACGTCCCATGTGTGCTGCCAAGATCATAGAGATATGCATTTCCATTGTTCTTGAACTGAAGAACTGGCATTATTAGGCAGAATTCAAACACAAAAGTCAATAAGCTTCCAGTTTACTCTTCACACTCATATATGAATAGAAAAATACAATCTAACTGTTTACTGATATTAAAACCACTCGAAAGTTTTGTAAGTATTTTATGACCATGAAAGGAAAAGGGAATCCTAAAATCACATCATAAACATGAGATGCTGTTAAAGTACTCCAACAGCCTAAACAGAAGTGCCCGTTTATCAACTTATCCACTGCACTACATCTTTTCAGATTATACCTGTAACCTGCTTCTTTTTTAAATACGATAACTAAATGCATTACAGAAATAACAAACATGAATTACTATCAGACATAAGATCAAAGGTACCAAATTCGGTTTCCGATTAACATGTCTATCACTTGACGAGCAAGAAAGGAATCATGATGAATACTGTCAAGATATTTCACCCAAAAATGAAGATTTCAGAAAAAATTCAAATAAGGTATGTACCAGCGTGAAACCGAGAAATGGTTGGATGGTCGAGCACAAAATCACAAAGATCTACACGACCAAACATGTAAGCCCCCTTCTCATTCCTGGAAAAAAGATGAAATGCCTTGGAACATAACTGTATGTATCAAGTACTTACTCGAGCTAAATTAAAGTACATGAAAATAAGAATACTAATTCGATCACCTTTAAAACCAGTTTCTAGGGTAGCTAAAAGGATAAATTTTTAAAGTAGTATCAATTGAGAGTGAAAGGGAGGAGATACTAACACATCAATTTGATTAATAATGGCTCCGAGTTTGAGGACTTCGAGAAAGAAGTGATGGCACGGTGGCCCACTCCACTCCGGAATCGTGTACGGCACCACCACTGGATTATCATTCCGCTGCTCCTCTTTTTTCCCAAAGGTAATTTCAGAGGCATCAGTTTGAGGAGAGCTTAATTCGTGTGAGGGTTTGGAGGATTCCGATGGGGTTGGGGCGATTCTGGGAGGTGGTGGGCCCATTATAACGGTGTTTGTTGATGATTCTGATGTTGAGGGCTCGGTGGAGGTAGGGTTTCCGGGAAGCGGAGGCGCCATTATGGTGGTGTTTGATGACTCGGATGCTGAGGGCTCGGCGGAGGCAGAGTTTCCGGGAAGCGGAGGAGCCATTGTGGTGGTGTTTGATGACTCGGATGCTGAGGGCTCGGCGGAGGTAGGGTTTCCGGGAAGCGGAGCAGCCATTGTGGTGGTGTTCGATGATTCGGATGCTGAGGGCTCAGCGGAGGTAGTGTTTCTGGGAGGCGGAGGGCCCATGGTGGCGGTCATGATGTGTGCTCGCAAGAGAGGTGGCACAGTTCTGTTCGGGCCGCGAATTGCAATAGAACTTGAAATGAGGTAACTCAGCCTCTTTAATGGGAAATTTGTTTTCTCTCTTAAATGTTAATTTTTAAATAATTGGGCGGTAAATTGAATATTATAAATATTACAGGGAGTAAATTGTCATTTAGGCAAATAGGGTTTGATGTGAAACTTGCAATATACACTTAAATATGTTATCAAATTTGCATATATTATCCAATGATATAAAATTTGCAAGATGACATATTATTGGTTGGGTCAAGTGGTAGTGACTTGCGACCCCCAGAGGCGAGATTCAAGTTCGAATCTCTACTGGAGACATCACACTTGGAAGGACCTATATCATTTGCACTCTTCGATCTGAGCTATAAACATATACCATTTGCACTTTTCGGTCCGAGCTATAAATATACAGTTTAGTTTAATAGATAAAAAAAAAAGTAATACAATCACGTGCCTTTTTAAAAGTAAATTCTTACATCCAAAAGTGGCCTTGTTTGGGACGGCTCTCCTAATATAATCAACATATAATAACGGACCCAAATATAAAAATTGGTTTTTATTAGGGGTGTCAACGGGCGAATTTCACTTTGAATTCGACCTGATTTATTATTATTTTTATCTCCTTATAAGGATCCGTAATTCATATTACATGAAATATGGATATATGTCGATCCAATCCGTTAAAGATCTATATTCAACAATAGATGAATATATATATATATATATATATCATACATAATGTTTTGATAAGTTAGATAATGTTTTACCATCATTCTAATAATATACTATAAGCTAATAATCCATTCATAATTTCATTATTATGCAATTGTCATCTTTTTTATTATTATTATTGAGAAACATGCATATTGTTGTCTAAGAACATGAACATTAATTAAAAGATTTGAACACGTAATCCATTCATAATTTCATTATTATGCATATTGTCATCTTTTTTATTATTATTATTGAGAAACATGCATATTGTTGTCTAAGAACATGAATATTAATTAAAAGATTTGAACACGGTAGCTAAATTAAATGGTGTGAATTTGAAAGTGAATATACTATTGTCTCAAAAAAAGATTTGATATTCGACTTAATCCAAATAAGATCCGTTGAATGAGAAAATGGTATAGCCGAACAAGATCCAAACTTGATCCGAACTCAATTTGATCTAATTGATATAGATATTGTCTTGCAAGTCAATTGTATGGTCATGCTTTATGTACAATTTTAGGAACAATTTTTTCAATTAATATATTGCACCTTCTATTAATGGTCATCTTCTTCTAATGTAATAAATATCTAACATTAGGATTGAAGTCCTTAGGTTATATGACTACGAGACAACTCGTTGATTGATCTCAAATGTTGTGATCTAAAATTGTTCAAGAGTCATGGCATCGAGATAGGACATCGATGGACTTGGATAAACTCTCATGATTGTGTATACTCCAATGAACTGGAGAGCGCTGGAGTCAGCGAACATGACTAGGATAGTCGATACACACGAGTGGGTGGCTAGCTGAGATGGAAAGTGCACTGAACACCTCAATTGGAGATCACCCGTCATGGAAATGCATGTCGCATATCGGAGATGAGGTTACTCCTATTTGCGATAGAGTATGAGGTATAGTCCTCACTACTTGAGGTGATAGGGTTTATTTGGTGCACGCGCATTTATGCTTTGATGTGAGTTCCGACTGATTGACTTGTCAAACCAGGAGGTCTATATGGATTCACGTTTAGTATACGTGGACGTATATGTAGATTCATATCACAAACAGAGGATTCATTGACCATTTGTGATTGATTGGAGGCTTCTCTTATAAGTTATGTGAAAAGTTGATTCTGAAAAGACCTTGACCATGTCAAGTGAGTGTCTCGTGAAAGTAGCTCACGAAATGTAAGTCTAAATTGGAACCATTTCAGGAATAGAAATTATAAAGTCGAGGTTAATAGGGATCCGATGAATATCCATGTCTTGGATCTCGACCGAGAGACTAATTAATGGAATGATCATATCGTACATGGCCCTTGGAAGTGAGATAAATGTCCACTGAATTAATTCACCAGTGATTGGACTCCATGGGCTTGAGGCTAGACATCAACCGTGGAGCGTGAGAGGATTTCAAAATTAGTAGGGATGCTAATTTGAGGAATGACAATTGACCAAGTATTCGATTAATTTAAAGAGTGTTTTATTACTCGTTTAATCGAACGATAGTTAAATTATAACCCACAAACAATTATGTGGTGGACCTACGGAGATGCACACAATACACATAGAGCAAAAACAAAAAAATGAAGAAATGTGAGTTTGACCCATATTCGACGAGATCCAATTGGATTGGATCGTTGAATAAATTGAAGTGAATTTAATTTATTAAGTAGATAATTAATTGGGCTAGGAGCCTAATTTAATTAAATAGAAATTAATTAAAATAATGGATCATTTAATTAATTGCAAGACTTATCTTGCAAGTTCATTAGGACTTAGTCAATTTGGAATACTTACTCCCTTCATTCCACATTAAATGACATTTAAGGTTTTTAATATGGATTAATAAATTAATTAATACCCTAAATTTTAGGAAAATAATAATGTTATTGGATAAAATTATCCTTGAGAATCAATTAATTTTTTTGTAACTCCCCATAATCCATCTCTCTCTTTTTCATACATCTTTCTTTAATAGCTTGTTTGGTTGTTAGGAAAGTGAGGGAAAATTGTTGGAAAAGGAAAGGAAAGGAAAGAAAAAGGAAAAGAAAGTCATTTTCCTCTACATGTTTGGTTGTGAGGAAAACTATTTTCTTGCAATTGTTTGGTTGTTAAGAAACTTTAGGAACATAATATTTTTAATAAATATTTTTGTTTGATTATGAATTACGTTTTCTTTGTTGATAAAATATTGTATGAATAATCACGTTTTCATTAAATTAACTTTATTATAAATTAATTTGATGCTATTTTATATTTTTTAGTCACCGAATTTATATCAATCTTCAAAGTTAACAGGGGGTTGTTGTCAATTTTTAAAGTTAACATGGGGTTATTGATAATTTTTTTAGGTAAAAAAAGTGCTTTTGCATCATTTTTTGGGGGTATAATTGTTATATGACTTGAGAAGGTATTTTTTTGCTAATAATAAGTAAGCTCAAAGGGACTTTCGGTAAGAAAAAATCACAAATGAGGGATTTTGATAGTTAAACAAAGTATAAGGGGTGTTTTGCAATTTACTGTAAAATTTTCCCAATATTTTCCCATCAAATTGGTGGGGAAATTTTTTCTTCATAAAATTTTCCTGCAGGAAAGTTGAAGGAAAATAATAACTTCCTTTCCTGCTATCCAAACAACATGTGGGAGAAAAAAAAAACTGACTTTCCTTCACTTTCCCGACAACCAAACAATACATAAATGAAGAAGAGTAAAAATGTCAATGTAACATTTAAGTTTATCTTGGATTCCTAAAGTGACATGTATTGTGAATTTTTTTTTTCTCTCTAAAAAGACATGTATTGTAGAATGGAGGGAGTATTTTATTGGTAGGAGATAATCTCCCAAAGAAGTTAGGAAATTATTAGATACCTAGATAATCTAACTAGTATCTAAAAGTTAGGAAATTATTAGATACATAGAGAATCTCTAGTATCTAAAGGGATAGTCTCATGGAAGAGTTGCACACTACACAACAAGAATATTCCACAAGTCTTGCAAACACTAAACATTGCAAATATCCTAATCCTACCCACGCCCAAATTGTGACATACAAATCTCGGTTGGACGAGTTAGGAGTCAATTATTTTGTTTTGCTGGTTAATATTAATTTAAATTTTGAAATATACCCGTTTTAATGTTTAATTATTGATTAAAATTTAAATATATCGGATTGTATCATCTCAAAATTCATCATTCCTATTAAGAGCCAACAATTTTATTATCGACTACAGGGGTGTTTGTAAATGCTTTTGGAAGCTAAAAAACAGTTGCTTAAAGTAAAAGTAAAAAATAAGTACTTTTATTCAAAAGCAGGAGGTGTTTGCAAATATTTAAAAAAAGCAAGTTTAATTATTACAAAAATGCCACCTAGAAGAAGCAATGGAAGAAGCACCTCCTTAGTTGCTTCTTGCCAACCTGCTTTTACCTGCATTTCAGTTGAAGAAGCAATAGCAGAAGCACCTACTTGCAAACACTACCAAAGTGCTTTAAGCACAAAAAAAGCAAAAAAATACTTTTTAAAAGCCCTTGCAAACACCCCCTACGTGTGGCTTATTTTTTTTTTGGTTTCCCAACAACTTATTCCCTTTCGAGGCGCGTCGGACACATAAAGTGGGAACCTCTCCCAACAGGGATTCAAACTTGAGTCCGCTACTTTGTAGTGACTAGTTCCTTCCACTAGACCAATCGCCTGTCCGGCTGAAGGGGGTAAATTGCTTCATTAAAATTTTTACAGGGGGCAAATTGATTTTTTTCCAAATTATAAAAGTGTAAACTAAATATTATGTATTTCATAGGGGGTAAATTAACATTAACTTTGTAGAAAAATTGGGTTTGGTACCAAAATTGCAATGAAAACCTATCCTATGGTACCAAATTTATATTTTCGTATCCAATGTTACAAAAAATGCAATTTTCCCTTTTTTTTTAATAAATCTCAACACTTTGGTCGGATTTTTATCGGCCATGATCCGACCATTGACATCCCTAGACTTTATGCTCAACAGAAAACCCACCTGGCCAATAGATGTGTACCAATCACAAGAAAGAGTCACGTGATATCACGTGCAAGACACGTCGTCGAATTTCACCGAACAATCACAGATAGATCAAACAAACTATAATTAATAGCCCACACTCTCTCTCAAACACGCGCCATTCCCGTACGGTAAGTTCTCCATAGATGTCATGTTTTTCATATCCTATAACTATGAATTCGATCTCATGCATATCCATATGTGTTCGGTTTCGCGTTTGCATATGATTTTGTTTTTTTCTTTTTGCTCTGAATTTCATTCCTTTTTAGTTTGCAGTTTAGGGCTTTTCTTTTACGACAATAAGAAATTCAAAAGGAATTTCAGCTTTTCTCGGCACTCATAATATGATGAAAATTCAAACTATGGATGTGGCAATGTATGTTTATATTATGTTAGCGATTGGAGAGGTAAATTTGATAATAATAATGCACTAGATGCATTAAGAGGCAATTTATTGTGATTAGATTTGAGAATCAGTTGTGAAAATTGAGCTTTATAATTTGATGTATTGAAGAGGTATGTAAAATTGAGTTTTTGTATTAGGTTGCGTTTTAGCTTCAGGAGCCTTGAAAATCTTGGGGTTGAAATCTGTGGGTAAAATTATAAAATAAATTAAAAAGCATAGAGCAAAATTGAAAACCATGGTTATTGAATGGCTTCATTTGCTCGCTGCTCCTTTGTGTATGAATTTCAACCTATGAATTTTGTGATGACCTCCTTTCATGGTTCGCTTCTTACATGATTTTACCTTTCATGGTGTTGTAGAAGCGGGATTGCTTGCCATCCGTTTCGGACTCACTGATAGCTACACAGGGTATGGAGCCTATTTATTCATAATTCATAAACACTTAATAATGTCATACATATTTATTAGCATGAGATGTATTTGTTTTTTTTTTAAGTTTTTTTGCTTCTTTTAGGGGAAATTTAAGCAGTCGAAATTGTTTTTCTTTGGTTAGAGATGATGAGCTTCAGTTTATATAAGGTGATTGAAATATTAACCTTTACTTTTTTCAGGGTCTAACGTGAGCTGGCCAGAAGACTTTAAATGGGTTCTGATGCCATCCAAGATGGATCTGCTTCTATTGGAAATGCCAGTTCTGGTGAATTGGAGGCCGAATCAGTTAACATAGATTCACTTGAAGTTGTCTCTTCTGGTGGATACATTACTGGAGAGCTAGAAAGTGCAGCAGAAACTCTAACAAGGGTTGAACTGGATTTAGCATGTTCCTCTGAGAAGTTGGTTAACTTGGATGTACTTGTTATGCATGTGGCCTCAAGGGAAAATGATTTTGAGGCTTTTGCTGGGGAGGAAGATCATACGTTCAAAGGTTCGGTTGAGAAATCTTTAGAATTTGACCTTTTGTATGGGTATTTAGACTCTGAAGTCAGAGAACTGGATAGTTTTCTATCTGCTCTTCAGACTGAGATTGCTAGTTTCTGGTGGGCTATATCTTCGTTCAGGCATATTGATGATTCTTTCAAGCAAATGGAAGAAAAGTTGCAAGATTGTGAGGAATCCTTGAAGCTGTCTTTTGAACAGTTATCAGACATAAAGGTGCAATCTGCCAACTTCCGGAGAATTTTGTTAAGTTCTTCTGGAGATGAAAAATGTAAGTTCTTCATATAATTCTCCTTTTCCTTTTGATACTTATTGAACATGAGATTGTATATGGAAGCTTAATAACTTGTTCAATACTTAGATTGGGAGGCCATATAATGATTGTTCGCCTGATACTCATAAAGAGTTTTTACTGTATCTCAGCATATAATTGGAGTGGGATCCACAAACTTCTCTCTCTCTCTCTCTAGGATGGGTACAGAGTTGGACATCCTGGCTTAATTTGAATGGATCATTAAGTTAAATTTCCACAATCGTAGGATTCTCCTCTATGAATATTTGAAAAAAAAAAATTAATTTTTATATGTATTCCAGTTATCACTGTGTGGGTTTTAAGTCCCCACCTGGAAAGTACCTGATGAACTTTCTATACTATTGTTATTTTGGCTACTCCTGCATTCTTGGGTAATATTAAGTCTGCTATTGCATAAATTTTAATTCGTAGGGGATGAATTTTCCCTTGTCTAACAATGACTGGAAACATTGACAGGGAAAAATGACAATGATCTTGCTGGTTTAGAAACTGGCGACCTTTCAGATATAGATGCAAAGATTAAAATGCAAACAGCAGAGCAACAGAGGCATGTCTTGAGAATGCTGGAGAAGTCTTTAGCCAGGGAAATGGATCTCGAGAAGAAGCTATCTGAGTCAAGACAAACTGAAGAAGAATTAAAACTTAGACTGCAGCAGGAAGTCCTTTGTATGGAAGAAGAAGCTGAAGATCTTTGGGAAAGACTGATTGTGGCAGAAAACAGTGCAGAAATCCTGTTGGGAGTTTCGAAAGAACTTTCTGGCAAAATGCAGATGGCTCAATTCAATATAAATGGCTCAATTCAGAGAGAAGGAGAATTGAGATCTATACTTCAAGATCTATATGAGCAGTTAAAAGAAAAAGACTTCGCTTTGCAAGCCTCTGAAAGTTTGAGTACCGAACTTGTGGAAAAGGTTACATCACTGGAGCAGAAGCTGAGTGAACTTGAGTCTCAATTGCACGCAGTGAAGGATTCTTCAGAGCAAAATAAAGAATTACACTCAGAAATCAGTAAAACCAAATATTTAAGTGATAAAGAGAAGGAAAAAGCTAGTGAAGCTGAAAAGAGGGCTGAGAGCGCAGAAGCTGAGTGTAAATTGCTTGGAGAGTCTAACTTAGAGCTTAATAAAGATCTGGGTCGCTTGAAGAGTAGCACTGATGATGCAACTGAGAGGGTGAAACAACTGGAGAAGCAGCTGAAGGATTCTGAAATTAAGCGACTGCATGCAGAGGCATCAGCTGAAGCTAGTCAAGAGAAGCAAAATATGTTAGATTGCACAATTACGGATATGGAAAATTTAATAGATGATCTTAAATTAAAGGTTGTGAAGGCTGAAAATCAGACTGAAAGTGCTGAAGACAAGTGTATCATATTGTCAGAGTCCAATGCTGAACTCATCGAAGAAATAGATTTTCTAAGGGGTAAAATCAAAAGCTTGGAGACATCCTTGCATCAGGCTGATGAATCAAAGAAAGCAACTGCAAAAGACATTAGCATGAGAACTAAATTTATTGCAGATCTAATATTGCAGTTAGCTCTTGAAAGAGAACGACTTCATAAGCAGGTTTGCAACTTCTGATTCTTTAACAATTCGCAGCCATAAACTTGTTACTACTAGCACACATTTTTTTTATCATGTCTTCTGAATTATATAATTAATGTTTTCTTAAAAATATTAATTTTTCCTCCCTTCTTATCTCTCAATTAAGTTTTTAACTTATTTGGTGGAAAGGCTGATTATGTAGGAGCACAGATCTTTTGACAAGATCTCTCCCAATTTCAAGTTACTTGTTGGTATAGATTAGAGTTCTCAATTCAAGATTGGGAATGGAATTTTGTGGTTAGTTTTATGAGATTTGTCATTATAGCAGACAGATATGAAAACATATGTTCATCTCCCTGATAAAGTTCCATACTGAATGTCAACAACCTAAGACATCCTTTAACTGATTTAAACTACAATTGTAAACATATGGAAAGGATCTGATATAGCTGTGTTGATTTCTTCATACACCAAAATAATGTCTAAGAAAGTGGTGTATGTTTATTGTTGTAGATTAAAATGTTAGGATTATATTCAATATTTGTAGACATTTGATGTTGTTGGTGGGCTTGCCCCATCCCCAGACACCTTTCCCAGGGAGATAGATAATTGAAATAACTTAATAAATGAAGAGTTTCTCCAAGCAGGGCAGTGTCAAAAGTAACCCACTTGAGGTTGTTATAGGAGTGCATATGCATTTTTACAGAAGTTTAGTAGTTTTCTCTTGATGATGTTATAGGATTTAAAATACATTTGTACTGAAGTTTTAGTATTCTCTTTTTGTTTGAAGTCTCTGCTTTTACTTTTACAAAAGTTCCACGTTTAAAAAACTCTCTCTCTCCCAGATCTCATCATTAACCAAGGAGAAGAAAGTTGCAGTAAAGTATTTGCATCAGATAAATAAATACCCATTAGCTACTCTAATTGGAAGCCATGATGCTAAGGTAAAACAATCTGAGAATGATATGAAGAAAGGAACTTCCGTAAAAGAAAGTAATGAGGAAATAATGGCTTCAACTAACAGTTATGAGGTTGGTGCTTTGTTATATGTCTTCTGGTTCTTTGTATTACATGAACCTAATTTGTAGGAAGAGCATATTTGACTTTCTTGCTCTGATGGAGAATCAGGTTAACCCTTTTGTCTGCAAGGTATAACCGGCATAGATGTCCCAGAGATGCGTTAAATCAGTTAGCATATATTCTGTCATGCCATTGAATGCTAGTTCTTTGCCCATATGGCATCAGAAAGGCTTATTCTAGATATACTGACTAAGATAACATAGTTGCTACATAGCAGCTGTTTAAAGTGTATAATAAGGTTTTAGCAATAAACATTACTATAACATCTGGCAAATGCAAATCCTATTTGATGGTTTTATGAAATGGATGGATAAAGATAAAAAGAGCCTTCGTATCTTGATGGTATAACGTAGTGGTTTAATCCTTTATCATTTGCAAGTTTGAAATAACCAGCTTAAGTTTTGACCATCAGGTATTAGCAATCCCAGATAGAAATCATAGTGAGCATGAGTTAGTTTTCCAGTGATGTTCTTTTTATGATTCTCAGTTCTCACTCTTCAGATCTACTCAAAGTATCACTGTGATGGTTGGTACTACTTCAATATGTAACGGTGCTGGGAAGAAGGGATTCCAGCAACTAAGTTATCTTTTTTGTATAAGCTGATCGATTTATTTACCTCACAGACCACAAATTTTATAACTCTTTAGAATTTCTCTATTTTTTTTTAAGCGCCTTTATTAGCTTCTTGCAGTTAAATTTGATTAAGCATGCTCTGGTTTTCAACTTGTTTAATGCAACAGAAACCAGAATTTGGTCAAGACCCAGATTCCCATGTTATTTTTTTGCCTTAATGTTGCTTTTTAAATCCATTGATATTGTCTATTGTAAGGTCACAAGTGGTCAGGCTTCAGTTTTAATTACATTAACTAAGATTTGTTCTCAGATTGGCAATGTTCCTGGAGACTCGTCAACAAATGAGATCAGGATGTATGATGCTGATACCACTTCCAAGTCGAACACTGTGAGGAATATAGATGCAAGGCAGCTCAACTTCAAGTACATCATCGTGGCAGTTCTTGTACTGGCGACTTCTGCTTTTGCAGCGTTTATGTTTCAGCAGTAAAATGGGGGCAATTTTGGTGATGCTTGTGATTTTATTATATCTGGCCCAAAGGGTTCCACGCCCTATTCACGAGAAAAAATCAGCTGGTTTACGTTGGTTGATGGTTATTACGGGTGTAGAAGTAGCCTCGTTAGAGCTGATTTTGCATGCAATTCGATTCAAGCTACAGGTTGTACAATGGTCATTTAGGTTCATACCATAGTTTTTGCATATGTTGTAACTAAAGCAACTCAAGACACATATTTTCAATTCCCCACTCACAGAGACTTCTGGTCTGTATATTTCAAAGATACTAAGGAAAAAAATGACAATCTACATAAACTATAGTCTTTCAACATTTTCTCTGTATATGCAAGATATGAAAATTCCTTCAATTAAATAAAATTCAGCCCCCATCTTGGCTATAAAAATTGTTACCTCAAATTGCTGAAGTTAAGCTTGAAATGTATTACAAAATTTGGGATCATATCACTAAGGAGCATATCCGCCCAATGAGTATACTCTGAAAACATGTCTATTTGAGTTAGCTAAATTGAACATAACCCGTGACATACAAAACCCATCTGAACCCAACCCAACTCAACCTTTTTTTTCTCTTACTTGAATTGGATCCGGACTATAGGTCAAACTTGAGTTGGGAAATAGTGAGCCAGACTAGTACATTTAATAAATCAAGAAAACTAGCACTTGAGGACCAACTCCGACCCGACACAAACCCAATCCTTTTATAGTTGGGACAGTCTAGACCCGACCGAATTTGAACCCGCCAATAATTATTACTATTTCATCGCCCCAACCATCTTAGACCCACTCCGGCCCAATTCAAACGTAATCCTTTGATGGTTAGACCAGTCTAGATTTTGACCCACCATTAACTTATACTCCTTGATTGACCTAACCCAATTCAGCCCTACTAAATTCCACCTTTAATATCAACTGTTCCTTCTTCATTAGTGATGAGCTCACCAAAAGGTACACTACCATCCCATTTCATTTCATCAAATAGCATACCCAAATTATCATAAATCTCTTCACATCTTGGATGAGCTTTATCCCCAACAAGAAACATATGAACCTCAGATTGGATCTCAATCCAACTACAACCTGGCTCCTTTTTCAACCCACTGTGCCTCATAATTTTCCTCATTTTTGATACCTCACTCCACATTCCTGCATCAGCATATATATTTGAAAGAAGAATATAAGCAGAAGAGTCCTGAGGGTCCAGTTCCAGAAGTGAATTTGCCGCTATTACTGCAACCTCAACATTCCCATTCATCTTACAAATACTAAGAAGAGTTCTCCAAATTACATCATCTGCCTCAAAAGGCATTTCTTGAATAAGTTTTAAAGAGTTAACAAGTCTACCCGACCTTCCCAGTATATCCACCATAGACGAGTAATGCTCCAATTGTGGCTCCAACCCATATCGATTTTGCATTAAGTTGAAGTAATGCAATGCTTCATTTACAAGACCAATATGTGCACAAGCTCGGAGGACTGCCACAAAAGTAGCATGGTTTGGCATTATGTTCTCAAGCTGCATTTTTTGAAAAGTCATTAAAGCCTCATTCCCATGGCCGTGGTGAGCATAGGCACAAACCATGGCATTCCATGTCACATTATCCCGATTTGATGCTTTCTCAAACATTAAAATCGAATCTTGCATGTTTCCACACTTTGAATACATGTCGACTAGTGTACTTATAATGTACACATCTGACTGCAATTCTTGCTTGATTATTTGAGCATGAATTTGCTTCCCAAGTCCAACGTTGGCTACATTAGCACACGTATCAAGAACCGTAGCATAAGTGAAGTTATCTGGTTTAATTCCCATTTCCAACATTCTTGAAAAGAACTTCTGAGCTCCTTCACTCTGTTCATTTGATGAGAAACCGGAAATGATTGCGTTCCATGAAACCAAAGTTTGTTCCATCTCCAATCGATCGTGAAGCTTCTCCGCCTCTTCCACCATCCCACACTTACAGTACATATCCACAAGCACGCTCCCTACAAACGAGTCCAGCCCCAAACCAGACTTAACGACTCTGCTATGAATTTCCCTCCCATAGTGCAGAGCTTTCCCCCCTGCACAAGCTTTCAAAACACTCCCATATGTGTATTCATCGGGTTCCATCCCCGTCTTAAGCATAGAGACAAATAGTGATAGGGTTTCCTCTTCGTTTTCATTCTGCTCACAAGCTGCAATGGCTGCATTCCAAGAGACAGCATCCCTTCTCTCCATTTCACCAAATACACAACTAGCTTCCACTAACGCTCCACATTTTCCGTACATATCTAAAATGGCATTTGCCACACAAACATTGGATTTAAAGGGACTCTTAATTGCTAATCCATGTACTTGGATTCCAACTAAACGTTCTTTAATCACCGCACAAGCACTAAAAGCTCCGGATAGACTTATTTCATCAAAACCAAGATCAGACCTCAATAAAAGAACAAATATTTGCAAACTATCGAATCCATAATCACCTCTAGCATATCCAACAATTAATGCGTTATAAGACTGCAAATTATAGTTTGGCAAGAAATCGAACACCTTTCTAGCATTAGCCAAGTCGTCACATTTTGCGTACATGTCCAGCATGGAAGTACCAACTATAGTATCTGCTCCGAAATTACTCTTTAAGGCATGACTGTGCATTTGACAACCCAACCTTAAAGATGATAATCCAGCACATGACCTAAAAAGACTAGCATATATAGATTGGCTTACCCCAGCTCCCTCTCGTTGCATTTCTTTGAAGAGCTCTAATCCGCCCAAAAGCACGTTATTTTGAACACTACCTGCTATCACTGCGCTCCAAGAAACCCAATTTTTCGCTGGCATCGAGTAAAAAAAACTAAGAGAGTCATCCAACCTCCGGCATTTTGCATACATATCCAACACTGCACTTCCGGTCACCACATCACCCTCAAACCCCAATCGGACTACAGCTCTGTGTACCTGACAACCTAAAGAAAAATCTTCTAAACCTGAACAAGCTTTCAAAACAACAGCAAATGTGGTCTCATCATACGCCACACCCTCTCTTCCCATTGCAATAAATACCTCTACTGACTTTAAACAATCCCCATTTTGCAAGTACCCTGAAATCAATGAATTCCAAGAAATCACATCTCTCTCGGGCATCAAATCAAAAAAGGATTGAGCCAATCCCATTTTCCCACTGATTGAATATCCAAAAATCATCGCATTCCACGAAACTGTGTCCCTTTCAGACATTTTGTCGAACACTTTACTAGCAGACTCAAAATGAGAGCATTTCATGTACATTTGGATTAAACAATTGGTGACAAAGATTGTGGGTTTGAATCCGGATACTATCATCCGGGCATGGGCTTGGTGGCCCGGTTGAAGAGCTTTTTGGTTGGAGCATTCTTGGTATATATGAGAAAATGTCTTCCTGTAAAAGGGATGCGTTTGATTTTTCTGTGCAGCTGTAGAGATTGAAGAACGAAATAATGGAAGTTTTAGAGGGGAATGGGAAAGTTTGGTTAACAAATGAGATTGAAAAGCCATCGGCTTTTGAATTCATGCTTGGCGGGTGTTTATGCAATCACTGAATCACATGAACAATAATTTTAGAGGATACCTGGTTTTATTATTTATCTTATTTTTATTTTTAACTTTAACAATTTTTCTGTCTAGATTTTAACACTCCAAATCTAAAATATAGTAATCCATCTTATTAGGTTAAGTAAAGTGTCATAAATCTTTTAGGTCATCTTGAAAGAAATATTTTATGAACCTTTTTTTTTTTTTTTTTATTAATTTCTTTTGAATGAGATGTCCGGACATGCTTCTGCGCACCTTGACTACAATATTTCTCACGGTTGCTACTAAATCAAGAACCAAGTAGGCTACAGGTTATGGCCGAACCATAATGGTTAAACCATCTTATTTTAATGGAAATGAAAAATGCAATAATTGCATATTAAAATTAATAAAAGAATCTCTAAATTGATGGAAAAATATTGAACAAATAACGTCCCTTTGAGATGACTATATTTCGTATATTTTAAATTGAAATATTTAAATATTCGATCATTTTAAGTAAACATGTTACACTACATTAAATGAAGTTGTATATACTTTCTCCCTTTTTTTTATTCGTCGCTTCGGAGAAAAAAAATTGTTTACTTTTATTTATCGTTTTAGGAGTTCATTGTAAAATTAATTTTTCTCTATCAATTTTATCATTTTTGTTAATGATTGTAATTAATGATGTCGTTATTTAGTTAATGATGTTTTGGAGTTTTTGCTTAAAATATTGACTATTTAGTATATTTCTTAATCTGTGTGCAATTCTCCAAAAAGACAAATAGAAAAAATGGATGAAGTATTAGGTGGTGTTTGCAAAAAAATGTGATTGTGCTCATATATTTGAATCTAAAAAGAAAAACTAAAAGTTATAAAGAAGTAAAAGTAGGTGGTGTTCGTAAATTATGCCAAGAAGCCAAAAAAAACATTTTTTGTGTGTTTGCAAAAGAATACAAAATATTTTTTTTTTCTCCCATTTTGCTAAAAATGTCAACAAAAAGCTAAAATCACCTCCTTACCATCTTCAACTTAATTTGTACTTTTTAGCTTTTTTTAAGAGAAATAGAAATAGAATTTCAGTATGACCGCCTATTTGTGACTTATTTTAATTTTTTATAACTGGTCACATACTTGCGATTAGTTATGGCCGCCTATTTGTGATTTGCACCGGCGAGATCGTCGACGCATGGAGTCGGGGAGGGGGAGGGGGTGGCAAGGTGGAGACGGGAAGAGGAAGGGAGGGGTGGGGTTTTGAATTTTTTTTTAAATAAATAAATTAAATTAAAAAATCTAATACTCCCTCCCTTCGGCCTCTTTTTTTTTTCTCCTTGAATTTTTGCATAGAGTTAAAGATAAGAGTTGAAAAAGTGAAAAGAAGTTTTTATATTTATGTCATTAAAAGTAGTGGTCGAGAGTTAGCGGTATCACATCAATATTTTATATGAGAGGATATTTTTTGGGAAAAATAATTTTATTTTAAGAAAGAGAATACTGTTGTCTTGGGACATCCCAAAAACAAAATATGAGCAAAAATAAAAAGGACGGAGGGAGTAAAATTTTTACTTTACATTTAAAAATATATTTCGTTAGGTAAGTAGGAATACAATTTTTAAATTTTAAATAGGTTTTCATTTTTGTAAATTAACATTGATTATGTTATTAAAACTTTATTTACTGAATTATGTTATGTAAATTTAAAATGGATTTCTTTTATATTTGTAAAATTTTATTGAGTTATGTTATTAAAAAATTATTTATTGAAATTTATTTTATTAGTTATTTTATTTTATAGATTTTTTTATGAAAATTAAATTGAATTAATTTTTTTGTATGAAATTTAAAATATCCTTTAATGTAATTTTGGAATACATTTTATTATTTTATTTTATGTAAATGTTTTAAATAGTTTTACAAAAAAAACCCTAAGATATTAACATTGAACCCCAAGTTACTGAGGATAAATTTGGAAAAGACATTGAAAAAATTGGATGATGTCATAATAAATCACCTGAAATTGACGTCGGAAGGGGTGTTCTTGTAATAGGATTTTACCTCAAGGAGTGCCTTGCTAATAATTGAAATAGTAGGGCAAGTTTTGATAATTAAGATATATGTCAGGGGTGTCTGTTTAAATTATTCTTTGAGAAAATAATGTAGTAACGCATGCTTTAGGCATAGTAGCTATCAAACCAAGAGACACAAATTAATTTGTAGAGTAGTGCTAGCCGCACAGTCCACAATCGGCTGTACACATATACAGCCGGTTGTGGTTTTTTTTTTTTTTTTTTTTTTCCATTCATATATTTTAATGTATATAAAAAAAATTAATTATATGATACATAAATAATTGTCAAGAAAATATAAATCATGTTTGTAAATATTAAACCTTAAACTTTGAAATTTTAAACCCTAAACCCTAAATCTGTTAAACAATTAGTAGGTAATACAATTAATTTCAAAAGTCTAAAATATGGGTTGTACAAAAGGCTTTCAAATTTGGGCCGTGATATAATCAGTTTCCTAATTTGTAACAAGTCTTTTTCAAATTAAATGAATATTGTAATGCTAAGTAATAAGTTGGTATCTCTATTTCAAATGAAAATTACCTAAAGTGAAAATGAATTTTTGTAAAGTTCAACAAAATACCGTGCATGTAATTTTAATTTTAGTTGAAAAATTAGAAAAACCAATGGACATTGCAATGTCACCTTGATAAAATCTATAATTAGGTCAGTCTACATAAACGACTCACAACATGCTTCTTCTACACTAGGAAAATTTTCATATAAAAGTAGACATCAAATATCATTGTTTTGAAATGCAAAATATTTATAAATGCACACAAAATTACATAATTAAATAATATCACATATTTCGATTATTATATTTAGGCTGAAGATAAATCATTTGGTTCTAGATTCCATATTTCCAATTGATTTTCACTGAATTTTTTCTAAACTCAACTTTTAAACATATGAAATTAAGTTTTAATAATAATGTTCGATCACTTTCAAAATTCATTATTAAATTGATAAAATTATAAGATAGTAACAAAAAATATATGGAAATTATAACATATTTAGTCTCGACTTATGTACTCGTTTCGATTATTACTCATCCGAACATTAAAGTTAATATGAAAATAAGATCAGTTTCTTCTTTTGATAATTAAATAAAAAAATACTTTTTTGAACTGACTCTTTCTTACTAGTATTAGATTATATACAAAATGTTATTTAACAAAAGGTAGGGTAATTAATTTTTTTTATAAAAAAAAAAGAGTAATAAAATAATCAGAAACAGAAACAGAAACGTTGCACTTTCTCTGCAACAAATTTCTCAATGGCGGAAGTCTCCAATATCCACCGCACGGCACCGTCTACAAGAACACCCATTTCCACCGCCGCCACCACTGTGGTTGAAGAATCCGATCCACAACATCCCAACCCGTTTGTTCTCGATTCCGTTTCCTTCTCTCCGCCCAACAATTCTCTCTTCGAAGAATACACGACGTCGTTCAATTTAGGTTTCGATTTTAACGAAAACCTAGAATGTGAGTACGAGGACCCTAATTGTTTCTTCTACGGTGGCGAAGAGGATAACGAACAACTGAATTTTGTCGCAGATCTGTTCGAGCCGTGTGAAAATCATGTGAATGAAGACCCAATTTTGGATTTTGATGAATTAGGGTTTCGCCCAGGCCTCGGCGGTCTTAGGGAGACGGTTATGGATTTTGATGACGATGTTGGTGGCGATAATCATCATATTGGTGAGAACGTGAGAGAAGAGCTTGATTGGGAGGAGGTGAGTGCGAGATTTCATTTTGATGAGGGTGAATATTTGGATTCTTTGATTGATAGAATGGGAGAGATATCCGTTTCACCTGTTATTTCTTCCTCTGGAGGCAGGGATTTTGGTGGTGAAGAGGAGGTTGAAGAGCGGAGTCACGAATGGGAAGGGTTCTTGGCGATGAACAATTTCAGGAATTATAGGAATTTTGGGTATGCGAATTCGGAAGTAAGTAATAACTACGGTAGTGAAGTTACTCGTAGTAGTCTCCCGGACCCGGAAGATTTGACTATGGATTATGAGACCCTTTTCGAGCAGTTGGTTGAGAATGCGAATTCTCTAAAGGGTAGTCCCCCGGCTGCGAAATATGTGGTGGAGAATCTTCCTTCTGAGGTGTTGACAAAGGAGGCAGTGGCGGAGAATGACAATGCAATTATCTGTGCTGTTTGTAAGGATGACATTGCAGTCGGAGATAATTTGACTAGAATGCCTTGTTGCCATCTATACCATTGTGACTGCCTAGTGCCGTGGCTCATGATTAGGAATACGTGTCCGGTTTGTAGGTATGAGTTGCCTACAGATGATGCAGATTACGAGAGGAAAAGGAGTGACAGAGGTGGTAGTGGAAATGCTGCTCTCTTGGATGATGATTTTGAGGCGAGGTACAATTCTGAGCTTTTGCTTTGAAGGTATATCAGTTCCTTAGAATATGTTTTAGAGATTCGCTTTTATTCGTATGTTTAGCTTTCTTTCCATTTCGCACTGTCGAGTTTGCAAACTTACTTGTGGATATTGCATTGAGAGTTATATGAATCCTATAAGAAAATTATTACTATTGTGCATTCTTCCAGATTTAGGAGATGGGGATCATCCATTCAAAAGCATAGTAGAGATGAGTAGAGCTGATAAGTAGAACAAATCATGGCCCTTGTTTTTCCTTCATATAAGAAAATCATCTTGGCATTTGTGGCCTTTGGTACACTAGTGAACATCTTTTACGGTTTGTTCTTTGTTGGGTGTTCTAGTAGCTTTGTTAATAAATTTTCTGATTGTTCAGTCGATTCAATGTAAATATAACGTTTCCCATACAGGCGGTAATATGCTCTACAATTGCTTTTCTATTCGTTTTTTGATTAATTATGTGCTTAGTTTTCTTTTGCTTTTTATTGATAACTTAGAAAAAGGCATATCCTATTTTTATTTTAAGTAGGAGTGTATTTACTTTAAAAACCATATATTCTGGATTATGTATTGAATTTGTAGAATCAGCACCCGTTCTACTAAAAGAGGATGTTACTATAAGAATGTTCCTTAGAGGAGTAAAACGTTATGTCGACCAAAGGATAATAACTAATCAGTTAAAATCCCATTTCTGCAGTTGGCGACGTAGGTTTAGTTGTATTCTTCGGAAAAATGTAACTAAGAAAGCAAATTAGCCATCATTTCTTTTTGGAAAATTCAAAAGCTTTCAGTACACAAATATATATGTGTGTATATATATGTATATATTTCTCCATGCTTGAGCTATGAGTTTTTGCACTGGTCTTAATAAGTACATAGGGGCATTCATTGGTAAAAACCAAACAGAACCATGCCAGATTTCTGTATTATGGCCGATTTGGTAATTCTAAAAATAGTAAAGAATGCCAAACTGAATAGATAGGTTCCGTTCAGTAAAAAGTAAAAACCGAACAAGATGGTTCAGTCTGGCATGAATTAACGGAAATAAATTCGACACTTAGTCATAGCTGCTGTTTGGCTCAGAAATTGTATAAACATGTAAAAATTTGCTCAAAATCCAGTTTTGAAAACCTGTTCAAACATTCAGACAGTAAACATTCTACCGACGAAAAAATTGGCGAAGGGCAGAAGTCGAATGCGAAGGGTGGATGGCAGGGGACAGAGCAGCAAAGCCTGACTGCTTCTTGAATGACGGCGGCAGTGGGCTAGGGTTCTTTAGCTATTTTTTATTTTTTTTTGGGTTTTTCTGTGTGTGTACAATTGTTCTTCAGGCGTTCAACAAGTTCAGCGATTACTGCTTGGGTGAATTGAGAAGTCGTGTCGTTTGTCAAAATTTTATTTGGCCCTCGACATGGCTGACCCGACATATTAGGGAGCCCTAGGCGAAATTTTAACTTAGGGCCCTATTCTACAAAAAAAATATCATTATTAAAATTTATTACTTTTAAAATTATAAAAGTATTTATTTGGTTATCTCTAACATATTTGTTATAGATCGACAAATGATAAATGATAAATACATTTAATTATTTTAATTATCATATGCTTTTAAATTATAAGAGTTAATTCTAAAATCCTTCCTAAAAAAACATATATTACAAGTGTTGTGAATAATTGAATATGATTATAAATTAATGTATGTCAATAGAGTTAATTTTTTACTTGTCAAAATAATAAATAGATATAATATAAAAATAGTATCATTATTCTTTCGCAACTTTGTTAAAAAAAGGACTCCTCAATCTTAGGGGTGTGTGTTAGTAAAATCAAATCGAGTCGTACCAATTTTTGATATCTAGATTGGTTAGGTATTTTCGGAATTTGTACTGTACGCCAGACCGAACAATTCATAGCTTGACCAAAAAAACCAAAAAAACCAAAAAGTGTAGTTTTGAGCATTTTTTTTGTAAATTTCCTATAAATTAATTTTTAAAATTTGTATTTTGATCTAAACTCATTGAGTCAAGTTATATATCAAACTTAATTTTTTAGATGATCCCAAATATTGACACCTCCATGTCTAGTTAATTCTCCTTGTATGCCTTCAGATCTAAAAATCGATATTATAGGCTCATTTCGTAAATTGACCGCTAATACTGAAATTGAAAATGAATAAGGTTTGGTAATTAGCTTCGATCTCGGTGCGATTCGGTCGATTTATCGACCTGTTTGCACAGTCATACTCTTCGTGGCTGTAAACTAGATATCTATGCTTAGACTAAAACTCAATAAAATTAATCAATAATTGATTCAAGTTATTTCGGAAGTTTAGATATATCTTTATGTCACGCTTCGACTATGTGTTCGATACAACTAAACGAACATATAACGCATTAAAGCCCATAATTGTCCCAACAATACTTGATCTATTAAGTTTAACCCCAGGGCAGACTCTGAGAATTCAGTGGCCCTAGACGAACTTCGAATTTGTGGCCCTTAGTTTCACATAATATTTAAACAAGAAACAGTCTTGCTTAAGAAAATAATAACATAAACTCCTAAGCTATTAAAAAATTATCTTTTTCTTTTTCTTTTTTCATACCCGGATACATGTTTTCTAAGATCCATGAATAGTTTAGTAACCAAATTTCAAAACACATACAAATCTAAAAGTAACATTCAAGCAAGCCCAACAAATTACATATTAAAGGAAAAATATCAAGTCCTTATCCGAAGAAAAATTAGCAATGAAGAGTAAAGATTATGCTTGAAGATGCATCATGCCCAATAGCCCATCTTATATTTCAATCTTGTTTTATGTCCTTAATATTTTTGTATTTTTCTAATTTAATCGATAGTAATGTAAATAACTTGTCAAATGTAAATGGGTGTTTTTCCTAATAGAAGTAGGGCCCTTGGGGAAGATAAATACGCGAGGAAGAGGAAGAGGAAGAAGATAGAAAGTGGGGGAGATTAATTCTAATTAATTTCAGCACAAAAATAGAAATTGGGGGGAGATTTTTTTCATTTAATTTCAGCACAAAATAACAAAATAATAAATGAGTTTTCCACATCATCACTCCAAGTCTTCACTACTACACAAAAATAATAAATTGGGGGAGATACAAAGGCTAGCATTTTACTGCTTAATTTTGAATATGTGGCTCCAATAAAGCTGCATCATTGAAAACAAAATTGTCTTTGTTGTCTTCTCTTCCCCAAAATTTCTCAAATAGGGTCATCTTCTTCCCCAAAATTTTTCAAATCTACAAATCCTCTGTAACCCTAATTTTCTAATCGGAGGCCCTCCGCGGCCTACCCTCAGGGTCGGCACTGTTTAACCTAATAAATTAGCTCAAGTTATGCATGGAGGTTTCTATGACTGATTTTTTGCTTGTACATGGTTTTAGATTCTCAAAATTCCATGTAGATCATTCTAGTATGTAACTATATATATATATTTCTCCATGTACACAATTATAGATTCCATACATATATCTAATAGTATAACACTATAGAGTATCATTCTTAGTCATTATATCAAATTTTCGTAATGTGGTTATATAAAATGGCAAAACCTCATTTTTAAATTATCCAATTTTGTTAATGATAAAATAATTTAAAGTGTTCTTATAACCTTTTTACTTTCTTCCACAACTCATATTCTTACTTCTCCAAGAATTTGGTTGTCTTGGTCCCGAGAGTTCTTACAACCTTATTCGATTTGTGCAACTTACATCTTTAATTCTCTTATAAATAATTTATGTTTGACAAAAAATTAAGGCTCCTCTATGGCCAGGGCCCTAGACGAGGGTCAAATTTGCCTAGCAATAGGGCTTACCTTAGCACCCGAATTTTAAGACTTACAAACACAAATACATATATATTTCTGATCGGTTCGATTCGGTAAACTGGACCTGAATACCGGAACCAGCCAAACCATAGTAGTTGTCAGCGATTATTTTTGCAGTCGGTTTGGTATTTGATTCGGACTGAACTTCCTGTTTTGGCACTGTTAGTTTACCAAACCAAAATAGTTGTCAGTGATTATTTTTGCACTCAGTTTGATATTTGATACGGACTGAACTTCCTGTTTTGGCACTGTTAAGTCGGTTTATCAAACCATGTACAGTTGTACACCTACATGTACCTTTTCCAGTGTTCTTGATGATTTTCATTAGGGTCTAGATTTCGTTTCAATCCATTCGTAGTTCCAACATTTCATGGTGGAATTCTTTTCATTGATGGGTTTCACTGCATCATTGGATGATGCAAGTAAGAAACTAAGTAGTCTTATGTATAAAGTAGATTATTACTGAAGTTTGTCTACATAGCAATGATGATCTTGTTTGTTGATGATTCATGATTTAAGGTTTAATACATCATAATGTACATAACATACTGTATTGAGAGCTTAGTGCTTAAACATGTATATCCTAACTAGCCAATGAATTTAGAGTAAATTTGATGTTTTGTGAAACCTTTAGCATCATCTGTATTCTCAAACTCTTGTCTATATGTTCACCCTATATTCCCTTTTCCTTTCCTGTAGGAAAAAATCTTACACTCTAAACCTTGGTTTCAAATTCTGGAACGTTTTTCGATGCAGTGTAGTTAGTATTTATGTTACGAGTCGCAATGAAAATGATTCGTTTTCGAGGTGTACCCTTCTTTTTTTTTTATTTTTTATTTGCGTGTACCAATTACACGATACAAGGTACATTCGATTTGTATGATAGGCACTTATTTGCATCAGTTGTGATATTCCATAAAAAATTATACAATATATAGAATTTTTTTTTATTTTCTTTTCAAAATATTTTTACACGACATGCTTTAAAAATCAATAACTATTATCTACTAGAATGTCAAATTTAGGAATTACAAAAAAGAATAAAGAGTTCTTACCTAATTACTAATAGCTTAGTAATTTGGTTAAATAAAAAATGTGCCAAAATTTTAAGTCGGGGTGGAAAGTGCAAAAAAATTATATTTTCAGGGTGCAAAGTACCAAAAATCTATATTTTTAGGGTGCATAAATCTATATTTCTAGGATGCAAAGTGTCAATAAAATTTAAAAATAACTATTCTACCCTTCTTGTAACTAAAGTTCATCAAAACACATATTAAGGTGCACATTGCCAAATAAATTATATTTCTAGGATGCAAGGTGTCAAAATTTTAAGTTAGGATGCAAAGTGCCAAAACCTTATATTTATTTTCGTAATGCAAAGTGCCAACAACCATTTTGCATATAATTATGTGAGAAATACATTTTATGATATTTATAATTAATAATAATTGATCACGAAATTTACGAATCACGATTCGAAAAATGGTCATTAAGATTCGTGATATGATTACTATTTGATAATAGTGTTTCCAAGTTCTATATTGGCCTAAGTTTGACTTGGGTGGTAGATAAATTTTAGAAGCTGAGCTCTGAACAATTCTGGATTTTTGTCAATTCAACTTGCTCCCACGAGTTTTATTTTCACTTCCTTAAAGCTAATTGACGTGAACAAATAAGTAAAAAAATAAAACGTGTGAAGCAAATGGAAGTAATAAGTAAAGGATCTTTCTTAAGTTATCATAAAAAATTGTCAATATCGTCATGTTTAAAGCACTTTAATGAAGTCCTCTAGAAACCCTTTTATTATTGTGACCGTTGCTCTTGCGAGTGGCTGTTTTTTCAACATTGTACAATTTACAAAGGGTTATTATTATTTATTACAACAAATTGGGCATTTGTTGAGAGGTGGGGACTAAAATATAATCTTAATCATTGTGGGATGTAAAGTTATAATTAGTTTGACTTTTGAATTTTTATTCAAGTAAGACAAATAATAGTGAATCTAATAATTGTAATTTACAATATTAACTAGTAGGATATTACTATAAGGAAACATTAGTTTTCTAATTTATAGGTAAATGGCTCCAATTTGATCTTTATCTCTTAATACAAATTTTGGGATAGAGTATTTCACTTTTGTTTGGGTTGTGTTCAAATTATACTTCAAATTGGTCTAGGAGTTTGTTTTGGTTTAACCGATACTATTTTATTTTTATATATATATAAAAAAAAAATTAATTGTAAAAAACACATGTTTATAATTTTACTTGGCAAAAACTTTCTTGAATTATTTAGTCAAATGGAAAAATCTCTTATATCCAAACACTGAGTGGTGCAAGAATTGTTTATCTTAGGTTATAAAATGTATTGCGTGCTATATTGACTTGTAGTAATTGTTGAGCAGCAAGACCACGTTTGTTCAGTCGAAAATTTAAGTCAACAAACGAAGTGCAAACCTCTTTCAAAGATAGAATTAGAATACTTGTAGGAGTAATTGTGATCGAGCATCTCTCCTCTTCTTCAAGTCTCTCTTTCTTAGTTTAGTTTCATGTTGACCTAATTAAGTGAAAGTCAATTTAGTAAGTGTATTTAAGCAATTTTTTAGTGTATAAACAATTTTTTAGTGGTCCCACCTATAGGTACGTATGGTGAAGGTTGGGCATTCAAAATTAGTTTTGAACCGAATGAATTAGAAAAAATGGGAGATGTGCCAATTCTTTCTTGAACTTTATCATAATAAGATCTTCTTATTTGCGGATATTTTGCTTCACCCGAATCTGCTTCTTCATCTCTTGCAAGAATCTTATGGTAATCGTCTTCGAAGGGACATTCGTACAGGGGAAGTCTATGTTACTCAGTATATGAAGCAGTAGGTTCTCCCCTTTTCTCAACATGAAACAATATTTCGGCCCGTCATCCAAAAGTGTTTTGATATTCGGACTTCGGACATTGGACAAAGACCTTTACATGAAGAATTCCATGTAGAGATGGTTGATGGGTTTCCAACAAAGCACTAGGTTTGTTCTTGGACCAATTTATGTACACATACAAGTGTCGGTAAAGATAGTTGTGTCAAACTAAGTAACTGCGATTTTTCTAGGGTGCGACCCTGTTAGTTACGGCCGCACGTGCGGCCCGCATCATCAGCCGTTAGATCGGCTTAGATTCATCTAAGCCGTTAGATTGGTAACTAAGTCAAACTCCTTTAATTTCGGTTGACCTTTCATAAAAAACGGAATTGACTATTAAACCCTTTGACTTAGTTTGTCAAAAAAAAATGAAAAAACCGTCTGAAAATAGAAAAGACTGTTTTGCCCCCCATTAAATTTTATGTTTTAAGAAGACGTTTATACCCCCACTTAAAACCTACTTAATTAATTATTTACCCAATTAATTAAATATTATGAAATCTTTTTCCATCTTTCATCCATTTAATTATCATAAATATGTTCTTTCCTCTTTCATAAACTCTCCACCAATTTTACTCCTTCATTTATTCTTCTCCACCATTTTTACACCTTCAATGAAACCTCTCCACCATTTTTACACTTTCTATAACATAATTTTAATCTTTTTCCCATAGCATGTGATTTCTTACTGGGAAAAAAAAATCTATTCCTGGATATCTCAAATAATTATTCGATGTATATAATTTTATTAGGGTTCAAATAAATTGAAATTATGTTCTTTAATATCATGATTGATTTCAACTATGGAATACAAAAGCAGTTTGATGAGATTTCAAAAACTTGAGTAATTGATTGGGAATTATTCCCTAGATCTGGTCTATGTAACTTTGTGTGGTGTTAGCTTAAAAATAATATGGAAGGTGATGTGGTTCATTTTTAGTCACAAGGTATACTAATTTATCCTAGTTCAGGTGTAGTTAATAATTTCCACATAGGTGCTTTTATGTATTTAGTTGGAATATTGTGTTACTCATTATTTAATTTAAATGTATTAATAAATCAATTGTATAACTGTTAAAGTATTAATCTTACTTAATAATTTAGGAGAATAAAATCAAAATTTAACTGTAGTTTCTTTAATGAAATTATTTAATAAAATCTAAATTTAGTGCGCTTAAGTATGATTTTTTCAAATTATAATTTTATATTTTAAGCTGGACTACATCAAGGTTATTCGAAATCAAATCGATCGTTTCTTGGCACAAAATTAATTTTTTATTTTCTAATTAATTCAAAATTATTGACATTACGGTTATGTACATCACTGTTATTCGAAATCAAATTGATCGATACTATTAGGAATGGAATTAATTAATTAATGATTAATTACTTCAAAAATTGTTGACCTTAGGGTTATGTACATCGAGGTTATTCGAAATTAAATCGATCGATACTATTAGGAACAAAATTAATTAATTAATGACTAATTACTTCAAAAATTGTTGACATTAGGGATATCTACATCGATGTTATTAGAAATTAAATCGATAGATACTATTAGGAATGAAATTAATTAATTAATGACTAAATAATTCAAAAAAATTGACCTTAGGATTATGTACATCAAGGTTATTCGAAATAAAATCGATCGATACTATTAACTATTGAGTAATTAATTCAAAATTATTGACCTTAGAGTTATGTACATCGAGGTTATTCAAATCAAATCGATTGATACTATTAGGAATGAAATTAATTAATTAATCACTACTTACTTCAAAATTTGGTGACCTTAGGATTATGTACATCGAGGTTATTCGAAATTAAATCGATCGATATTATTAGGAATGAAATTAATTAATTAATGACTAATTACTTCAAAAATTATTGACCTCGGGGTTATGTACATCGATGTTATTCGAAATCAAATCGATCGATACTGATAGGAATGAAATTAACTAATTAATGACTAATTGTTCAAAATTGTTGACCTTAGGGTTATGTACATCGAGGTTATTCAAAATTAAATCGATCGATACTATTAGGAATGAAATCAATTAAATTAATTCAAATATTTTGACATTAGGATTATGTACATCGAGGTTATTCAAAATAAAATAGCTCGATACTGATAGGAATGAAATTAACTAATTAATGACTAATTGCTCAAAAATTATTGACCTTAGGGTTACGTACATTGAGGTTATTCAAAATTAAATCGATCGATACTATTCGGAATGAAATCAATTAAATTAATTAAAAAAAATTGACATTAGGATTATGTACATCGAGGTTATTCGAAATCAAATCGATCGATACTATTAATTAATGAATAATTAATTCAAAATTATTGACCTCAGGGTTATATATGTCGAGGTTATTCGAAATCAAATCGATCGATACTATTAGGAATGATATTAGTTAATTAATGACCAAGTAATTCAAAATTGTTGACCTTAGGGTTATGTATATCTAAGTTATTCGAAATAAAATTGATCGATACTATTAGGAATGAAATTAATTAATTAAATCAATTTATTAAGGTTATACGAAATCAAATTGATCAAGGTTGGCTTGAAATTTAATTTTAAATGTCATATTCATTTTATAAAATTATTCCAGAACTATAATTTAATCTTATTTAAAAATTTGGGTTTGAGCTTGATTTGATTGTTAATCGAGCAAAGTTTATCGAACGAGTTCGAACCTAGCTAATCTCGAGTAGCTTGACATTTTACTTTATTAACTCTTTGTTTTTAGTGATTGAGTAGTTTGAGATTGATTAACGATAATTTAAATAAAGTAATAATAAAAATATATCATATGAATTAGGATACTGATTAATATGTGGCCTAATTGATTTTTTTTATTAAATATTCTATTTTAATTCAAACATGTTGGGGGGACTTATTAAAAAATTAAATTTAGTAGATACAACCAAATCTTGGGTTTAAGATTGAGTTCACGTACTCCACGCCACTCACCCCACTATAGTCCTTAACTAACTCCCATAATTAATTTATTTCCATTATAGGTTAAATCTTGATAAAATTATGCACGATTGGAATTTTGGCAAATCCCTAACTTGAAGGAAGAAGTTTTCTAATTAAACACAATCAATTAATTATGTAAAATATATTTCATACAATGTTATTAAAATTGCATCACCGTAAAAATTCAAAATTTGGAATTAAACCCGACATATAGTATTTTTTTCATAAACAAAATAAGTTAAACGAATTCTGGATTAAACAAAAATTCGATTAAAGGCTATAAGTTAAACGAAATTACAATTAGATTAAACAAAAAATCGAAATTATAACAAATTAAAACTCGATTAAACAAAAAATCGAAAGCAAAAAATTACAGATGGATTAAACAAAAAATTGATTACAAAAAATAAGTTCAAAAACAAACTCGTGAATTGCAGAATTCGATGTCACTACTGCATAGGGGTTTGTTTTCTGATTGTACGTATTTGAAAAAACACTTGTTATTTGTTGGTTATTAGTGACATCCCGAAAATAATCAGGTTGAAATATGACTTTCATATTAAATTTTAAATTAGTAAATAATGTACAATATATGAGTGGTGCATACGCAAAAAGGAAGAGGCTTGTTTTCCTATTATCGGATTGTAATATGTCTCAGAACAAGGCGACAAGATATATTAGGGCTTCTTGAAGCTTATGAACAAATGGATCGAAAACGAAAATTGATTTTTCTCTTCTCAGGGCTAAAATAAATTATTTTTGCTTTCTAACCTATACTATATTATAGGGTGAGGCGGTGGGCCTTGAAAATATGAAAGATCTTCCTTCAAGTTGTAACAGTGGTTATTTGTTAGTTAATAACTTACACTTTATATATATCTTGAAATAATGCATTTTCCTAACCCTCAACACCATCACTGCCTCTCTCTTTAAAAACATTTGGAACTCAAAGTTGCACAATAGGCTGAAATTTTTTTGTTGGAAAATAACAAGTGATATTCTTCCCACACGAAAAAGGCTGTCAAGTTTATTCCACATTGACCAAACTTTTTGCCCTGTTTGTGGAAGTGATGAGGATAGTGCAGACCACATCTTTATCCGTTGCCCATTCTCTATTGCGGTTTGGTTCCATTCGTGTTGGAATTTTCGCATGGAACCTTTCCAATCCTTTTCGGCCACCACCTTCTTCGCTTTGTTGTTTAACAAAAATTCTAACCTTTTTATTTCAAATAAAAAAAGAGAAGAATTTTTAACTTTTGTTGTTTGTGCTTTTGATGCTCTTTGAAAAAATAGAAACAATATTGTGCATAACTCCTCTCCTTTTGTTTCCGTGCAGGATTTCACTTCCCGTTTACAAAGGATGGCAAATGACCACACAAAAGCCCAGATTTCCTTGAAGATCACCTCCGCTGCCCCACCCCTCTCTCGTCGATGGTCACCACCAAAGAAAGGTTTTTTGGCAATTAATTCTGACGCGGCTTTCAAAGATGGTGTGGCTGCCACAGGTTTTATTATTCGTAATCATTTTGGTTCCATCTTATTTGCTTCATCTTGCCTCCACAACTGCCTCAATCCTACTGTTGCCGAAGCATTAGCAGTCAAGGAAGCTTGCTCCTTTTTGAACTTCTTGAAGTTTGAAAATGCCATTTTTGAATCCGACTGTCTAAACCTTGTGATGGCTATTAATAATTGGGAGTCTAATATAGATTGGTCTATTGCGGGAATTGTTGAGGAGATAAAAGGTTTTTCTGACTGTTGGCCACGTTGGCGTTTCAAATTTACCGTTAGGAATGCAAACTGTGCTGCCCATAACCTTGTTTCTTGGGCTTTCAGTTTGAATTGGACTGCCCCTTTTAGTCCTTGTAATATTCCTATTTCTGTTTTTTGTGACGAGGGATCCCCCCTTGTAGACTGGTGTAATTTTTCGTGTTAGTTTGGAATGATAGTTTGTTTTATTATAAAAAAAAAAAAAGAAATAATGCATTAAGAATAATTGCAAAAGAAGAAAAAGAAAGAAAGGGAAACTCAATATGAGAACTAGGCCACATAACTTGCCACAATAAGTGAGAGATTTGCACTTGTGGTACAAAACTATATGTTAATTTTTATTTGTAGTACCATAAAAATCGAGACCGATATATTTGGTACCACAATTTAAGAAATTGAATTACTTTTGGTATCACCATTAAAAATGGACATTCATTGATGACGTGGCAGTAAGTGTTATTGCAGAATTGATACAATTACTTATGTTGACTGATAATTCTATCCCAAAACATTTTAGGTTGTCAAAATAACTCTACATCTTCAAATTTATTGACGATTTTAGTCCACATTGTTGCTCAATTTTAAAATTTGCTCGAATAAGACACGTGCGGACCAATTTGGAGATTTTACTTATTATATTTACATATCTATTTAACTAATTTGATATTATAAATAATATTAATAGATCAAATAATACTTTAATATAAATCCGACAAATTTTTTTTAAAAAAAATTTAAAATTTATATAATAATATTAATATATTTAATATTTAATAAAATAATAAAGTTATATATTATTAAATATATATATATATATATTTTAAAAAAAAACCCATTCCCCACCCCTTAAACACACCGCCCCCACCCCCCCTCCCCACCCACCCAAATTCCAGGTCGCGGTGGGCTGGGACCGGCGATCAAATTATTTAATATTTTATATGATCGATAAAATAGAGCGAAATTCCATAATGAGCGATTGTCATGTTCTACCATCTAAGTTAGGATTTTAACGTGGAACAACAAGATATATATTACTTTACTTCAATAGTTCGTACTCTTTTGTTTTAATTTGAGAAAAAAATATCAAATTGAGCATGCTAGTTATATTCTGAAAGATATAATCATTCCCTTCTGTATAAAATGATATTATTCTAATCATGTCAAGAAAATATTTGCAAGTGAATCTAGTATTAATATTATGATAATTACAATGTCCGGGCATTTCCAATAGAAGCAAAATGTGCAAATAAACAAAATCCCACCAAAAGATTAACAATGTCTACAGAAAAGGGTGCATATCAACTCTATTTCTGAAGCCTACTGCAATTTTAGCATCTCTTTAGACCTTTCAATTTTCCATCTATCATAATCCCCCAATATATTTATGTTCCCCTAACTTTCCGTCATTTCCCCCCATCAATATCTTGTAACTTGTCTAATGTTTTTTTCGCATTAAGAGACAACTTGGCTAGTTTTTTGTTTGAGAAAATAAATGTACAAAAATGGATTATTAGGACATATACAAAGTAATGTATCATCTCTTTCTTTTTCTTTTTCTTTTTGGTTCTAAAATCACCAAGAACTAACTATTTGATACAATACGAGATACAAATCAATCATAACACATGTGTTGCTACGAACGTTTAAGAGATTTTAAAAGAAATGCTCTTGACTGTGTCTGATCAATAATCAAACTAAATTATTCGGAATTTGAAGCTAAACTATTTTAAATGTAGATCAAAATCATTTATTTATTTGAAGATCGAAATCAATCATTAACAATTTGTTTGTTTATTACAAAAACCAAATTCAAACAAAATATACCATTTAATAACTTGTAAAATTAGTTCGAGATTGAATATGTAAATAAAAAAAAAAATAACAAAGTAAATAGTATATAATTAAAAATACAACTCAATTGAAACTCGTTGGAGTTTTATTCTTTTAACAATAAATCATGTTAAAATACAATTTCAACCTCGATTAAAAATCAAACAAAACTTGAGTAATGCTACTAGATTCAGCTGGTGTCCCTGATAGGAGAGTTTAGTCGTACTTAGGAAGACCAACACAAGAAAAAGGAGTAAATGTACCATATAAAGAGTGTTTTTGTCAATTCATGTTTTCAGCACAATGAAATGTTAATTGTCACTTAATACCTTTTTAAGACGTATATTATAAACTCATTCCATCTTTGGATACAAATGATAAAAGGGTGGGCCACAAGTTCAACGTGGTTTGGGGTTATAAATAGCCAAATTTTCGAAGTATATCAATTATTTTAGAAATTATGTTGTAGGACCTCGTATGCTATCAGTTATGAGTTATCTCAAAATTAATTGATGTCGGGAAAAACGTATATTGTAGTCTTATAATGCAATTGCATACACAAGCGTCCGCGTCTTCGCTTAGTATTGTAATGCATTAATTCACACACACAAGCGTTTGTGCCTTAGCTTATAATGGTCTCCAACCTCCGCCATGGAACAATTGTTGTCAAAGCTCTGACCAACATATCTCATGATTTATAACTGAAATCCTTGTATTTTGTTAAATATCATCAAAGCACATGTATTAATAAAATCATAACATTTACACATTATGCTATTGCAAACATAACTTCTTCTGTTTTTTCAATAAAAAAGTACAATGCAATCAGGAATTGAGAATCAAATTAAATTATTTACGATTTGGCCACATATATCGTATATAACTAATCAAATTCAAACCAAGTGAATATTCTTTGGTCACTTTCTAAAAAGCACAAAAACTCAACTAGAAAAAAAGACAATATATGTAAATATATTATGTTTATGGAGTATGTTAGAGCGGAGTTAATTTATCAAAAATCAAATCAACTAAAATACAATTTCAAATTTAAAAAAAAAAAAATATTGAAACCAACTAGACCATTATCCGACTCTAACTAGACACATCTGATCTGATAATTGTACAATAAATCATCACACGAGAACCAAGTTCAGGACAATTAGATGTATTCATCATCTTAAAAAATAGGGTGTAGTGAGATGTTACTAAACCAACTTCCAAAAGTTCATGAAAATAAAATAAAAACAAAAAGAAAAACCATTTCCTAATAACTCGAAACGTGTCACAACAAACAATTCCTACACAGTACAATCCTATCATCCTTTGTAACAACAAATGTAATAAAGAAAAACAACAGGATCGGCAAAATATATTGCTAACACCAATTTTAATGAAGAAAAGCAGAACCCAATTGCTATAAATAACCAAACACCTTTTCCTATCCACATTGTTAGTGGTTTCAAAAAGTTATTTTAATTTATTTTTCTAAATGATGGAATAAGAGCTTGAAACAAGTACGTAAGCACACATTGTACAAATACGTCCAAAATAGTACTAATAATTCAAATGCAGCACCAAGCAATTGTATGGTGTAATATTCAATGCACTAAAGATGGAAATGCTTTTGGATCATATAGTAAACCAAATTATTATTTTTATACAACTTAGAAAGTAAATGGGGCAGCAAGATGGTATTTTATTACTAATTTAAGAGAGAATAAGTTGGGGGGAAAGGTTGTGAGATTATTCAAGAAGGCATTAGCCTATGATTAAGTACTTATCCGATCTTAACCAATCTCTTGACATAATTATGAAAAGAATTATATATTATATACACAAAATCTAGGTATCAGTCTAAATTGTCTTGTGGTTAAGAATGTATGTTATCCTCATTAACTTGAGAGTTCAAATCTCTGGAGCCACATATTAGATTTATTATGACTTAATTAATTATTGGGTAATCTCCCCCAATTACCATGATATGAAAAAGTAATTCTAGATTATATTCCTAACTCGAGCCAACGTGTAAACAAAAATAAGAGGCAGAGGCAACCAGATTTAATTAAATAATTCACAATTTCCATGTGATGTAAAGTGGGATCCAATGTTAGCATTTTCATAGTTTCAGCACAATAAGTTTCAAGTTGTTTCTTGTCCATACTTGGAGGTGTTTTATGCAATAAGTGTAGTTTGTTCACAATACAAAAAAGTAAGCCAATATAAATCTGCACGCCCCCTAAGAATTCAGACAAAAAACTTGATTGGGCAAAACACATGATGATTGTTGTAAGGAAATCATTTGCCTTCACTACCATGAGAGAAAAACTTTTGTGTAGGTTACTTGAGTGGGGTGCATAAATGGCTTTCATATGGTAACAAATGACAGTACCACAAAAATTAGATCCCCATCATCACTTATAGCACCTGAAAAAAGACCTAACCCTATCAATAAAAAACCAAAAGAAACTTCTCTTTGTTTTCGAATCTAAATCGCATAAATCTTCTTCATCTAGGATCGTATATTAAGTACCCGAACTTCATCTCATTTACTCTAAATCGGTAAATGTAACGTACACTCACGGTGTTAGGTCGACACACACGTGGGTGTGAAGTGACACGGAGCCAATGAGAGAGACCTGGTGCATCCGTTACCCACGCGGGCTTGTTAGCCATGGCCCAGCAGGGAAAATCCATAATGCGCCTACACTTTTTCTAGCCTGCCAACCTTAATTTACATTTCAGCAAACTTTGTGTCTTTGATCCTAAAAAAGGGGCAGAGCATATGTTAAATCCAGCACCCCTTTGTGCAATACCCTAACCGTTAGTTTAGGGCACTGTCCCTCTGTATTGGATTCCTTCGGGCCATTTCAAAATTTCCAAAAAATTATGTCTATATTTTTTCATGAAAAAAGATTGTAAATGGGAGGTTATAATGGGAAAAATGATGAGATACGAGCATAATATTTGAAAGATAGATAAGATATGCTGACAGGGGGTTGTGCCTCAAGTGGGTAATATGTATTTAATCATTTCTTTCACATCAAAAGGACCCTGTTTCCAGCCAATTACCCCATGTTTAACTTTTTTTTTTTTTTTTTTTTTTTCTCACCTTTATTCATTTTGGTTTTTGTTAGCAAGATAGGAAGAAGAAAAGGAAGTCTTACGTCTCCAAATCCTTAATATTTAATTAACCAATGGCCGTATAACTAAACTACAGGAAAATGTCTCTATAGAATGTATAAGAACTCATAAATTATTTGTACTGGAGTACTTAAAAATACAAATACCGCCAAGTTGCTTTTGTACCATAACAAACTTTCTTAGTCGTCCATAATGTTTTGATATATTTTCTTTTTGGGTTGTTCATATTAAAGTTTTCTTTCTTTAAATAGATTTCCTTTCTCCTAAACTATTATAATGATACAACACCATTAATTCTCAATAACGACTTCTAAAATAAACACGTAAAAATAACTAGAAATTCTACCAAAACAAAAGAGATCAACAAGTTATGGAAATTATACAAGGAGGGTGCCTTAGTGTTCTAAATATATAGCTGAAATTTAGCCAGGTAATGAACATTTTTCAAGTACTGCAGGCTATTTTCAACTTCTTGAGAAACCATCAATCAAAAGAGGACACATGATTTATCAGTCACCACAATATTAAACTAAATCTAATTGAATAAGCAAGTATTTTATAAGATTAGTCGTCCATTATGCGGTTTAATTATAGAAAATACTCCTGCTTCAACTTCAATTATGGTGAGAAAACACTAATCTATGTATGCTCCTTTACAAATAAAAACAAAGAAAAAAAAGCAAGTGAAATGGCAGCATCCTATTAAATTAGTCTATAGCTTAGTCTTTCAAGAAACTAGATTTCGTCACATTGGTCAAAAACTTTAACAAAGGAAGATTAGATTTGTAGGGATGATTCATTAAAGTTTGTTTAAAACAACAAACACTTGTGCTTTACATTAAATCATTCATTAAATTTACTAACAAAGTCTAGACGAGATATCTCGATTATAAGAAGATAAATTGGCCGTATTCCTTTCCACATCTAGCAAATATTTGTATCAAATTTACTGAAGGGAGTAGAACTACTAAGTTAGCCAAAGTGCAATCTTGATAATGGTAAAATCATCATGTTAACCAAAACAGTTGCTGTCGAAATCGGATTGGTAGAAAATGGTGCTGTAAAAGTATCTAATACAAGTACAGTAGACAAAAAGGTTGCCTGATGTATGTATTGAACTACATTAATCATCCCCCAATCCTCAATATGGTAAAGACTTATATTCGGGAAAGAAAGTGCAAGAGAATAAGAGCAGAAAAAAATATAAACAGGGAAACGACCAATTTTAGACAAGAAAAGAAATAGGAGTCAAAATTTGTTTAATGACATTGTTGAACACTCATAGCACTCAACCTGACCCAATATGTAGGAGAGAGAGAGAGCATTTACCTCCATTAGAGTTCTTTTTTTCTTGAAATTTGATGCATTGACAGCTTCTTTTTCTTAGTGGAAAAATACATTTCCATGTACAGCCATACGCTTCTCATCCCCACCACCAACCGTACAAGATTTTTTAAACTGCATACAAATATGGGTAAGTTATGTGGTTAAAATGAAAGCCAAACTTTATTAAAGTGATCTAGACAGGTGCAGTTTCCACATAGTACTAATAAATTAAGAAATTTATGCAGCTAAAATACCTCCGTGTAAGATGACCTGTAGTAGAAGCATAAGTCACTAATAATTAATAAATGTCTTGTGATGGTTAATCGTGACTCCAAAAACCATCACTATTTGCAGTTGCTGAGCCAAAATACTAATGTCTGACTTTTTTTAAACCAAAGAATTCAATTACACAGTTTCTACAGAATAGTGGGAATTGAAAATCTACTGTAAACTTTGGCTAGGCATTCCAAATAATCAAATTTATCAGAAACATACTGCAATAATGTTAAGATATTCTGGTTAATAACTTGTATAACATTTTTTCAATAACTAAATAACATTATTTGTACTTATCCAGCTTTACTATAACAATCACACTTGCATATGATATCAGTAATGCTATTCTGTTGTTATTACATCTAAAACAGCTGTTTCTACCATAGCAAGGGACTCATACTACCTAACAGTGACACAAGCAGGGGCTCTGTGACTTAATAATTGAAATAATAATAGAAGTATAAAGTGTTATAATGTTTAAAATTTATTCCATGAAAGTGATTGTTGTGACACTATTTTTTAAAAAAAAATTCAACTTTAAAAAAGAGATTACCATCCCCAACCTCCTACCTGGTTTCTGCCAATTCCGTTGCGTCACAGAGCATCGTTGGTTAAAAAAATGTATAGTAGAAATATCATTACTTTGGCTGACAATAAACTCCATTTTTTAGATTGACTTTCTCATCCCATTTTCATCCTGAGCCTTTTTTGTCCAAAGCCTTCCTCAAATCAATTATTATAACCCCAATAACTCTCTTCTTTTTTCTCTGATGTAAGCAATTTTTGGAAAAGATTATCCAAATCATAACCAATAAATCATAATTTATAAGGATTGCCTAGATCATGATCCATGGCAATCATGTAACATGCAACCATTGTATGCACGGACACAATTAACCCTCTGATGTATAGACTTGTGCATCATGTTTGTGAATGCACAGTTAATATACTATATAAGCACATACATAGGTTTGGTGTCATAGACTTGTGGTCTAATATTGCGTACCTCTACTGTACTCTGAACTGATAAAATGGGGCCACATCACCTTTTCCCATCCTATAAATTCAGCCCTTCCCACTAGTTTCCATTCGCCTTCAAACAAACAACTACTAACTCTTCCTGAAAACTCATTCCTAAACTTTCTATAATATACCAGTAAATAAAGCAATGCAGTCCGGTGAGGCTTCCGAGCTCCATTATCTATTACCTTCAAACCCAACTCAGTTCCCTGCCCATTTCGGCTTCACTAGCAACACTACACCAACATGTCATCAATTTAACAAATTTTCTAACCCTCTATATCAACTCCTTACTAATCACCAAGTTCAAGAATTCAATCCTCAGTCAACATATTTCAGCAGCAATTCAACTTCTGATGAAGCAGATGACCAACAATTAAGCGTAATAAATGAGAGGAAGCAGCGAAGAATGATTTCAAACAGAGAATCTGCAAGGCGATCTCGCATGCGCAAGCAAAAGCACTTGGATGAGCTTTGGTCACAGGTTGTCTGGCTCCGAAATGAGAATCACCAGCTCATAGACAAACTGCACCATGTCTCGGAGAGTCATGATCGAATACTCCAGGAAAATGCTCAACTCAAAGAAGAAACTTCAGAGCTTCGTCAAATGCTCACTGACATGCAGCTCAATAGTCCTTTTTCTAGCCTGAGAGAGCTTGATGATGATCACTGCAATGATTTGCAGTGAAATTAAATAATTATTCAACTAGATTCTCTGAGTCCTTGAACTTTCTTGCAGAGATGGAGGCCATATTTTTTGTTCTCTTGACTCTCTTTCACTCATTGCTGCTATATCAGCTGATAAGAAATTGACTCCAATAGTTATCTGCATAAGATAATAGTATTGGTGTAATAAATCTTGTGTAGATTATTATCATTATTATTATTTATTAATAATATTAATTTATTAGCTTGTGGTAGTGTCCAAGAGCTCGAGTTATATAAGTTCCGCAAATGAATTCATCCAAATTTCTCTTGAGGCATCATTAAGCATAATACACATGTAGTCATTAATAAGTTGAAACAGGACACACCTGTCAAGATAACTTTTAGACAGTGGTGATATGAACGTAATCACCTACACTTACAAAAAAAGAAGTATGAAGTAGTAGTTCTTCCAGCGATTCCCGAGGTCGAAAAACATTTTCAGTTGCATAGGATAAAGAAACAGATAAGGAAAAGACAAACAATCATATACATGCTCAAACTTTTTCTGAGAGCGTTCCAGCTTTTTTTGGCTAAAAATATGTCCTGCAACAGTGGGGGACCATTTCAGCACACTCGTGTAACTTCAGTTGCTCGGAGTCTTGTTCAGTTGGCAATTAGGGAACAAGGTGTCTGGTGAGTTTGATCATCTTCACCAACCACAGAACAGAACATGGGATCATAAACCTCACCTAACCAGTGTTTTTATCATATTTTTTCATCTTTCTTTTTTTCCCTGTGTTTTCCCTCGGCAGTTCTCTTCCATCAAAAAGACAAAATGCTTTATCATCAGTCATCATATTACTTTCTAAGATAACCATCTATATTCATTTGAATCAAAGGGACAAATAGCTGAAAGGTGACCTTTTTTAAGTAAGAGATTAAATTAATATGAGTGGGAAAAGCTAATATAAAGTATGGATGACGTTATTCTCTTTATTTTACTTAAAGTTATTGAAATGGAGAAAATTCTAAAACTTTCATGCCAGTTAACAGAGCTTGCAAATGTCCCAATACTTTGTCCCTTCCTCTGTAAATCCAGAATTCAAAATACAAATCAACACCATGTAACGCTTAAACTGCTCAATCTGTGATGCCTGAGGAATGCGATCCAAAATTGTTGCATGAAGACACTTAGTGTAGCTTCACTATGCACACAACAAGCTACATAATAACTAGGCCAGAGAACCAGTTTCTAGTGCTTCAAGAGGCCAATCTTTAAATTTGAAATCCTTCTAGAGCCTATGTTTGTCCAAACTAAGTTAAAATTATTACTCTAGCTCATCGAGTCCAAGCAAGTTTGCAGGGAAATCAGCCGCTCAAACTATATTCATGTAAATCAAATTTATGTGAGAAAACCAGTCATTTGTCTGGTATGAACATTTTTCATAAATCTTGTGTTTCTACTTCCGTGCACCCACAACGTAAATAATATCCACATTTGGTTATTTGTTCAAAATACAATACACAACTTCACAATTAACCTGCTAGTTGAATATTCCGGCATAATCTATTTGATTCTTCTAGAAAATTTTCTAGCTCTAGCTCGATTAAGCAACAAACAACCATGCACAAAACAAATGAATATGAACACCATCACAATTGGCAACTCTCATTAGTGTGCTAAACAATCAAAATTACAGTTAATAACATTTATGTTGTCAAATTCAATCTAGGTTAGAATTTCAAATCACATTTGATAACATATCAATAACCTACCACTAGATGGGGCTTGGGGGAAAAGAACAGCAAATCAGCATATAATAATATGCAATGTGTGAAAACTTACGTGTAAATGAGCAATAATAAGAAATGTAATCAGATTTTAAAATACAAAAGCAATAAATAAGAACACCAAAATGAAACCAGGTTATTTACTACATGAAACAAAAACGACATTGCTAAAACTATATTTGGAGGAGAAACGACATTCAGAAGAAAACTAATTCACCAGCAAATAATGGATACTTTCTGAGGGATTCGATCTGGATTTGTGTCTCCGTAATGGTTTCCAAATTGTATGGAAAAGGGGAGAAAGTGAACGACAAATTGCTGCACGAACGCTCAAGTTGTTTTTTTGGCAAAGCTCTTAAATTTTATTGCTGCTCGTTAAATAATTTTGTTTGGACCTCCTCACGTTTGGTGTATTTTGCCACAATACCCTCCTAGAATCATAATAACAATGATCTTCCCTAAAATTTTAAAAACCTTACAAAATCCTAACGGATACTAACGCAGTTGGACGAAATTTGTGAAATGACTTAATTGCCCTCATCAATTTTAATTAAAAAAATCAATTAGCAAAATGTCCTATGTACCCTTGCAATGATGCACAAAGTATCATATTACCCTTGCAAAATTTAATTATGAATAGATATAAAAAACTATAATTGCACATTGGTCCCTGAACTTTAAACAAATTAATTTTATACATAAAGAGAAAAAAAATTGTAGCCTTAACCGCCACCCGTCGTCCCCAACCACGCACCTCTACTCCCAGGTCGTGCCGCCTGCCTAGGTCGAAGAACCCATGCATGCGACGACCTAGGATTCTCTCCTAGGCCGTCGCATGCAGGTCTGGGTTCTTCGACCCAGGCCGGCAACGGCCAGGTTCTCCTTCCAGGTCGGCACCGGCCTGGAATCTTAAATCACAGGCCGACGGCGCGGCTTGGGAGGAGCGGGGCGGGGTTGTGTACGGCAGGGGGGGTGTGTTTGGGGGAGAATTAGGGATGGTGAGTTTTTTTATGAATAATATATATTAAAATTATTTGTTAATATAAGTATATGTAAATAGTAAAATATTTTATTAATCCTTAATATTATTGTACAAGTAAGAAATATTAAAAAAAATTATAATTTTATAATAACTATTTTATTAAATCGGGTATTTGCATGAGTATTTTAATTTTTGTAAAAAAAAATTAGTTAAAAGTTTACGATTTTTTTTTAGTACGAGTTGATTATGAACATGTAAGCATTTTTATAATTTTTGTTCAAGTTTTTTTTCTTCTCATGATTAAACGTAATTCATTCATTTGTCGGTTTATCCTTGTACTTTGATTATAATTTTTTTTAAAGATTAAAACTATGGGTTAAATGTGAAAGTTGAATGTATTTACAATTTTATTTATGTTCTACATTGTTTTTCTTATAATTAACCATACTTTATTTAATTTTCCTTGTACTTTGATGTAAAAGCATTATGAAAAAATATTGTTGTGTTATTATATTTTTATTTTAAAAATATATATACACTAATAAGTTGATTATAAGTTTCATGTAATTTACAACATTTGAATCTATACTTATGCATATACATCGCAAAGAAAACCCTCACATGCACCAAACATATTAAGGGCATAATTGTTCATCAATATAGCTACAATAATCTCAAGGGTAAAATATGAAGTTCAATAAAAAATGGGCGATGACGTCATCACAAACTAACAAAACCTTAACGGATGTAAGGTTTTTGAAACCACAGGGGAGGACTTCGTAATTATGATTCTTGGAGGGGATTGAATGTGAAATACATCAAACATTAGGAAAGGTCCATGTAATTAACCCATTTTGTTTCTTTCATTTTCTCTCAAATTTTGTCACTGTATAGTTTTTAGCTAAACCCCGTAAGACTTTAATATTACCGTGAAAGACCACATAAATTTTGGATATTTGAACTTTTAGCAACAACTTGAAATCACTACTTACTTTGCCTAGGCAATAATTATGGTACTCCTTCCGGTTCATATTAATTGTCACATTGTTACTTTTCACACATATTAAGAAACCTCATGATTAATCACTTTTACATGGTAAAATATCAAAAATACCCTTCCTAGTGACTCTTAAGCTTTCCAACCTAGATGTAAGATAAGGACAAAATTGAAAAAAATTACATTGGAAACTCAAATGTGCCAATTAATATGAAACATAAAAATTTGGCAAATGTGCCAACTAATATGAACCGGAGGGAGTATCTATTAAGAGAAATATTTGGTGAAACCAATGAAAGTTAATACTCCCTCCGGTTCATATTAATTTGCACATTGTTACTTTTCACATAGATTAAGAAACCTCATGATTAATCACTTTTACATGGTAAAATATCAAAAATACCCTTCCTAGTGACTCTTGACCTTCCCAACCTAGATGTAAGAGAAGGACAAAATTGAAAAAAATTGCATTGGAAACCCAAATGTGCCAATTAATATGAAACATAAAAATTTGGTAAATGTGCCAACTAATATGAACCGGAGGGAGTAGTAATTTCTTAAAGTATAGGAGTAGTGATGCTAAATGATTTATTTTATTTTCTGTATTGCAAAAAGATCAAGTTGATTGTATCACATCATATTTTCTCTTTCTATGTTAATTGTTTTGTGAAACTAATGAATTGTTTGAGTTAGTTACATATGTATAACTTTTTAAATACTTTTTAGTTGTTATATACAATATTTAATACAAATATCAAAGAAAATTAGAGAGAAATTAAATATGTGAATTACGTACGTATGAGGGGTCAATCTATGTCTAACCAATTGATATTGTAAATTGAAATAGGATCACACATTAGGCGGCTTTATAAATTATAACAGTGGAATATGAGCTATTGTAGGCAAGATTGTATTTTCAGTACTTTAACTTTCACTATGTGGCAATTTTGGGATAGTTTTTTCATCGGTAACCAGCTTTGATCCTTAAACATTTTAGTGTTTGAAATTTAAGATATTTGACAACAATTTTGGTCCATTAATCTATATACATATTAAAGTATGGGTTGGCAAAGAGAATTTCTTCCCTTTTTTGTGATGACTAATATACCCCTACTTAAATGATAAATAAAATAATTGAATAATCATATATTTTTACATGAAAAAGAAGTCTACTTTAATATAAACACTGTTGTATTAAAATAATAATAAATACAAGAAAATAAAAATTGGACAATACATAAAATTGGTGGACTTAATAATGTAGGTGAAGTTAAAAAAAAGATAGGAATTTAGAAAGTTGCTTACGGAAACTAATACGAGGACTAACAAATTTTATTATCGTTTATATATATATATATATTTAATATATACAAATTCTAATTTTTGCCATTATTAGATGTTTGAAGAAAAATATTGATTTCTATCTAGCTAAATTCCTAACAGTCAAATATTCCTCAAACGGGTAAAAACTGAAATCAAGTAAACACGGGATAATAAGAAAAACGGATCAAATTGATAAAAGAACAAGAACAAAAAGATGAGTTAATTTGGCAAAAAAAAAGTGAAATATGTGAGAAAAAATGTTAAATCCACAAAAAAATAAGTAAAATCGACTAAAATTGGGTTAAACATGAGAGAATGTGTGAACTGATTAACGAATGAGATAAAATCAACTAAAATTGGGTTAAACCGAAGAGAGTGGAAAAAATGATTAATAAATGGGATAAACCACAAAAAATAGGTGAAACCGGTGAAAGAATGAGTTAGAATAATAAAAAAGAAATGGTAAACTCAGTGTAAAAGCGGGTGAAATCGATAGTTCTTTGGAAAGCACTTTCGAAATAATCACTTATTAAATAACCTAAAAAAATGCCACCTTCGTGCCATATTAATAAAAATAAAGGTACTATTTAGTTAACAAAAACACTTATAATTGGCTTAAGAAAAATTGGGTTAAACATAAGAGAATGTGTGAACTGATTAACGAATGAGATAAAATCAACTAAAATTAGGTTAAACCGAAGAGAGTGGAAAAAATGATAAACCACAAAAAATAGGTGAAACCAGTGAAAGAACGAGTTAGAATAATAAAAAAGAAATGGTAAACTCAGTGTAAAAGCGGGTGAAATCAATAGTTCTTTGGAAAGCACTTACGAAGTTATCACTTATTAAATAACCTAAAAAAATGCCCCTTCGTGCCATATTAATAAAAAAAAGGTACTATTTAGTTAACAGAAACACTTATAATTGGCTTAAGAAAAATAAAGTCAGAACATAGGAATGGTTAAAATCGATGAAAACAGATGAAATTCGATTTAAAATATATGATACACAAAATGGTAAAATCAATGGAAAAATATGTTATATAGAAGACAAATGAGTTAAAGCAAAAAAATATGGTGCAATTGATAGAACAACGCATTAAACATGTAAATTCGATAAAAAAAGAAGAATGATATCAACTAACACAGGATAATAAGAAGAAAAAAAAAGGGATCAAATCAATAAGGAGTAAGAGCAAAAAAAATGAGTTACATTGGCATGAAAATGTGAAATAGGTGAGAAAATAGGTTAAATCAGCAAAAAAAAATAAGCAAAATCGACTAAAATTGGGATAAACTAGAGAGAATGGGGGAATTAATTAACAAATGTAATAAAATCAACTAAATTTTGTGTTAAACCGGGGGAAATGGGTGAATCGATTAATAAATGGGGTAAACCACAAAAGGATAAAATCGGTGAAAGAACGTGTTAATATAAAAAAATATGAAAAGATAAACTCAGTGTAAAAGCGGGTGAAATCGATATTTCTTTGGAAAGTTCTTAAAAAACTATCACTAATTAAAGAACCTCATAAAAAAAAAAAAAAATAAGTCACCTTCGTGCTATATGAATAAAAAAGTACTATTAAGTTAACTGAAAACTTATAAATGGACTTGAACCAATAAGAACTCAAAACACTGAATTGGTTAAAACCGTTGAAAAATGGGTAAAATTCGATTAAAAAATATATGATAAGAAATAGTAAAATTAATGAAAAATGGTTTAGATCGAAGAAAAAAAAGTTATAGCAACAAAAAATGGTGCAGTCGATAAAACAACATGGTAAACTGACAAAAATCTGATAAATCGATAGAAGTGAATGATATCGGCTAAACACGTGATAAAAAAAGGGTCAAATCGACGAAGGAACAAGATAAAAAAATGAATTAAATAGACAATAAAAAAGGTGAAATATGTGAGAAAATAGGTTAATCTGCAAAAGAATAAGTAAAATCAACTAAAATTTCGTTAAATCGGAGAGAATATGTTAATTGATTATCAAGTGAGATAAACCACAAAAATGGGTAAAATCGGTGAATGAACGATTTAGTATAACAAAAAAATGATAAGTTCAGTGTAAAAACGGATGAAATCGATGAAAGAATATGTTAAAATAACAAAAAAAAAAAAACTCAGTGTAAAAGCGGTTTAAATCGATAAAATAGGTTCACTCGGCAAAATTGAGGAAAATTGGTAACAACAGGTCAAATTGTTTAAAAAAATGGATTAAGCAAGTAACAGAAAATTGATGAAATCATGTATAACAGCTAAAACGGGTGAAATCGATAAATAAAAAAGCGGTTAAACCTGTGAAAATGGTTTAGATGGAAATATCAAGGTCAAGAAAGAAAAGAATTGATGTTGTCCATTGGTAAAATCAATGGGAAAATGGGTTAGATTGAAAGAAAAACGAGTTGAAGCAAAAAAAATGGTGTCATTGATAAAACAACAAGGTTAACCGACAAAAAAAGGTAAAACCGGTAAAAGAAATGAATGACATCGGCTAAACAATTGTTAAAACCGGAAAAAAAAGTTAAATTTCGATTAAAAATATATGATAAAAATGGTAAAATCAATTGAAAAATAGGTTAGATAGAAAGAAAATCTAGCTAAAGCAAAAAAAAAGGTGCCAATTGATAAAAAATAACAAGGTTAACCGACAAAAAAATGGGTAAAATCAGTAAAAAGAATGAATGACATCGGCTAAACACGGGATAAAAAAATGGAAAAAATCGGTAAAAGAACAAAAACAAAAAAATAGTTAATTGGCAAAAAAAAGGTGAAATATGTGAGAAAATAGGTTAAATAAGCAAAAGTTAAGTACAATCAGACTAAAATTGGTTAAACCGAAGAGAATGAGTGAATTTATTAACAAATGTGAAAATCAACTAAAATTGGGCTAAACTAGAGAGAATGGATGGATTGATTAACAAATGGGATAAACTACACAAAAAAGGATGAAATCTATGAAAGAACGGGCTAACATAACAAAAAAAAAATGATTAACTCAGTATAAAAGCATGTAAAATCGATATTTCTATTGAAAGTTCTTAAGAAATTATCATTTATTAAAGAATCTAAAAATAAAAGGCCACATTTGAGCTATATGAATTGAAAAAAAGTATTATTTACTTAACTGAAAAACTTATAATTGGCTTAAGCCAAAGTAAGTCAAAACATAGAAGGGTTAAAATTGATGAAAACTGGTAAAATTTTATTAAAAATATGAATGATAAAAAATGGTAAAATCAATGGAAAAATGGGTTACATAGAAGAAAAACGAGTTAAAACAAAAAAAAGGTGCAATTTATAAAATAACGGGGTAAACCGGCAAAAATGGATAACTGGTATAAAATGATGATGTTGGCTAAACATGAGATAACAAAAGGGGGGGGGGGGGGGGGTAACATCGATGAAAGAACCAAACAAAAAATGAGTTAAATTGGCAAAAAAAATATGAAATAGGTGAGAAAATGAGTTTAATTAGCATAAGAATAGGTAAAATCGACTAAAATTTAGTTAAAGCAGAGAGAATGGGTGAATTGATTAACAAATGGGATAAACCATAAAAGTGGGTGTAATCGGTGAAAAAAGGGATTAAAATAACATAAAAACAAATGTTAAACGCAACGTAAAAGCGAATAAAATCGATGAAAGAACATGTTAAAATAACAAAAAAATGGTAAACTTAGTGTAAAAACAGGTTTACTCGACAAAATTGAGGAAAATTGGTAAAATGGGGTTAGATTAGTTAAATAATGGATTAGTCATGTAATTGAAATAAATGAACTCAGTAAAAGATAGGTATAACCAACAAGAATGGTTAATAGTTAAAAAAAATAAAATGGGTTAAACCTGTAAAACTGGTTTAGATGGAAAAAATATTGTTTAGATGGAAATATCAATGTCAAGAAAGAAAAAATTTGATATTGTTCATTCGTTCAAATGGTTGTTTAGAATAATAATTATGTAGACATGCAGTTTTAGATTAGAAATACTTAGTAATTATAGTTCATTTTTTATTTTAAAGTTTTTGATTTAAGTATTTATAATAACAACTTTAAATTCTTGGTAACAGTATAAAAATAATTAAATTGATGAAAAATAATATATGAATCAACTAACATAGAAAATTAGTTAATCACGTGCAACGCACGTGTACTTTTCTAGTGCTCCCAAAATTCAAAAGTTCTTGTTCGTATTTGTCATCGGCGCGTGGATGCCAACTTAACAAAATCCCTAAACAAAGTGTATTCTCTTGCTCACATTATCAATGTCCTAAAATTGTAAATACTAATATTTTAAGGGAACGAATTATAGCCCAATGTACTAAAATCACAAATATGGCAAATTAAATGATCATAATACTTATTGAAAAAATAGCTATCCAAAAATCACCACTCAATAAAATAAAAGGACTAAAAATGCACTTTTGCTGCTCTTGTGCTACTACCCCAAACTACTATATACTTAAACTAGGGCTGTCAATGGGTCGACTTTGGTTTGGATCGGACTAGACTCAGAATCATATTCATTTATGTAGGATCATATTTGGGTCAAATTTGAATATTGGTCGAATCTAAAATTTTTGAGTCCATAGGATCTTGTCCGAAATCGATCGAATATGATTTTTTCGGATCTAATAAAGTATCAATATTCAAAATTCACACAACAATTTTTTCCTAAACAAGCTTGTTAATGTTACAATTTCATTTAATTTAGTTCACGTGTTCAAAATTTATTAACTAATATGCATATTTTTAGATATTCTTAAATTATAATAAAATAATGTTAATATTAGTTATTTAAATATATAATTCTATTTATTTATTATCTGATATAGATCCTCAACGAATCGGATCGATCTAAATTTATATTCTATCCACTTGATATAATATATAGAACTTCTAATCGCACAAATGTCCTAATAAATTGGATCGGAGACGGATGTAATTGAACATGTGATTAAATATGAAATGTGAGTCTATCTTTTTATGGGCTTCGGCCCATTCCATTGAATGGGGCTTGGTCATTAAGGCTGGCCCAAAGTTTTCCCTTTTGCCCCTTAACTCTTTCTGTTGAGCTTGAGCTTTGAGGTAATTTCCTCAAGAAAAGGAAAGGGCAGTCCCTTTTTTTCCTCTTCCAATATCTAAAAACTCAATTATACACACCTCACTTGTCGTAGCTTCACTGTCCAGATCTCATCTCTCTCTCTCTCTCTCTCACACACACACACACACACACACACAAACTGCACACACAGTGTTACAGATAAACCCCAATGTATCGTATCTATAGCTCTGCAAACACACAAGAGTGAGAGCGTCTCGAGTCATTTAACATTTTTAACAGTGATAATTCGTGGATATTGATTATTGTTTTATTGACATACACTCTAATAGGCTGAGTGCTGATTGTAATCAACTGATTATACATTTGGTCCTGAGGCGATCGCGATGGCGGTGGCGGTCCGAGGTGGTCGGGCCGGATCAGGTGGCGGATCCGTACTCCGAAGCTTCTTCAGCTACCGGATCTTCGTTTCCGCAATGTTCACGCTTCTTTTCTTCGTCACTATTTCCGTCCTCTTCTCCTCTCATCCTTCCCACAATAAAGTAAGCACTCGCACTGCGCCTTTTTATTTGATTTTTTTTTCTTTCTCTTTTTACTGTAGATGTGTTTCGTTTGTTTGTTTATGGTAATATTAATTTCTGAATTGAATCTATCTGCATAATTTATTTATATGCGTTGATAAAACAGTAGAATTTGCATTTGATTAGGAAGTGTTAGCCATGGATTAAGATGTCCAATCCTTGATATGTATTGGTCATTAGAAACTTTTCTAGAAATTTTCGGAAACATCTGGAAAAAATTTAAATCAAAGAAACATGTTTGAGTAGAGATATTTTCGTTCGGTTGAAAAATAAATCATAAATATTTTGGTGTTTTTGATGGAAAATTCTTGGAAATTGTAATCCATGGTTTAGCAATTTTGTTAAGGGATGTTATGTGGATATAGTTTTTGGCGTGATTAGCATTTGGTTAGTGATTTGCTATGTGGTGGAAAACTTAAATTAGATTGTTCCCAATTATTATCAGGTTGTAGAGACTACGGGAAATGCGTATGTGCAACGAACTTTTCTAGCATGGCAGTCAGATCCATTGAAGACTAGATTAGAATTGATAAATAACCAAGCAAGTAATCATATTGCCTTAGTAAATGCATATGCTTCGTATGCAAGGAAGCTCAAGCTTGATATATCCAAGCAGCTTAAGATGTTTGATGATTTGGCTACGAATTTCTCGGACCTTCAATTGAAGCCAATCTATCGCACAGCGTTGTTTGAATCCGACGGGCAGGTTGATGAGGATGTTTTGAGACAGTTTGAGAAGGAGGTAAAGGACAAAATCAAGATTGCTAGGTTAATGATTGTGGAGTCCAAGGAATCTTATGACAATCAATTAAAGATTCAGAAATTGAAAGATACTATTTTTGCTGTTAATGAGTTGCTTTTGAAGGCCAAGAAGAATGGGGCTTTTGCCAGCTTGATTGCTGCGAAATCAACACCCAAGAGTTTGCATTGTCTTGCGATGCGGCTTATGGAGGAGAGAATTGCACATCCTGAGAAGTACGAGGATGATGAGCCCAAACCAGAGTTCGAGGATCCAAGTTTATACCATTATGCTATATTTTCAGATAATGTGATTGCAATATCTGTGGTGGTGAACTCAGTCGTTAAGAATGCAGAGGAGCCATGGAAACATGTTTTCCATATTGTCACCGATAGGATGAATTTTGCTGCTACTAAAGTTTGGTTTAAAATGAGGCCATTACAAGGGGGAGCCCATATCGAGATTAATGCAGTGGATAATTTCAAGTTCTTGAACCCCTCATATGCACCAGTGCTCAGGCAACTCGAATCTTCAAATTTACAGAAGTTTTACTTCGAGACCAGGGCAGAGAATGCCACTAAAGATGTGAACAATATGAAATTTAGAAACCCGAAGTTCTTACTAATGCTCAATCACCTCCGGTTCTACTTGCCTGAATTGTATCCAAAGCTGCACAAGATTTTGTTTCTGGATGATGATGTTGTAGTTCAGAAAGATTTGACAGCCTTGTGGAAAATTGATATGGATGGAAAGGTGAATGCTGCCGTTGACACCTGTTTCGGGTCATTCCATCGCTTTTCTGAGTACTTGAACTTTTCTCATCCTCTCATCAAAGAGAAGTTTAATCCTAGGGCCTGCGCCTGGGCATTTGGCATGAATTTGTTTGACCTTGATGCTTGGAGGCAAGAAAAAAGCACCGAGCAATACCATTATTGGCAGAATTTGGTAAGCTTTTTTTTTTTTTAGAGCAAAGAATTTGGTAAGCTTTAAGAGTTAGCATTTTATGCTGCTCTTTTGTTAATACTATTTGCCTCTTTTCAGATTTATTTACTAAAAGAATTTTGTTTTTAAATTATCAGAACGAGGATCGTAGTTTATGGAAATTAGGAACACTACCCGCTGGGCTTATTACTTTTTACTCGACAACCAAGTCATTGGACAAATCATGGCATGTGGTGGGGCTTGGTATCAATCCAAGTATCAGTATGGAGGAAATTGATAAGGCTGCTGTGATTCATTTCAGTGGAGACATGAAGCCTTGGCTGGATATTGCCATGAACCATTATAAGCATCTCTGGACGAAGTATGTTGATAACGAAATGGAATTCGTGCAGATGTGCAATTTTGGCATGTAAAGGAGCATGACTAATGCCTTTGCAAGCAGCAAAAGCACATCAATCTAGTGAATTGTGAGCCTCTCTCTATAATTCGTTGTAAGTTATAACTTTCATAACAGAGGTTATAGGCGTTACAGTTTTCGACCAAATTTTGTTTTCCACGTTGTTATTATGGGGTGAAATGATCAAAGACTTGTCGTTGTATTCACGGAAACTTATTCTTTGTGTAAGATAGGCATAATCAGTTGGAAATAGAGAGAGCTTTTTGTCTTCTTCGTTTATCTCAGTTCTTTTAGCCGAATTATTTAGCAGGCCATTACATTCTCTACATTGAAACTCTGAAAAGCTGCTGATTTGCTGAATGTTATTTCAGTTTTCAGTTTTGGTTTCTTTCAGAGTTAGGAACTCTCATCATATCTATTTTTTTTTCTATCTATCTATATACATATAAAAGAACGAGTTGGTCAAGAAAATTTCTTCCCTTTTTTTTATGATGACTAATATACTCCTATTTAAATTATATTATGATATTTAATTATATCTATATCAATATGCATATAATCTATATTCTATCTATATACATATAAAAGTATGAGTTTGGCGAAGAAAATTTCTTCCCTTTTTTGTGAAGACTAATATACCCCTATTAAATTATATTATAATATTTAATTTTATGGTAAAAAGGTAAAATAAAATAATCCCATAAGTATAATTAATCAAGAAGTCTCTCCTACATTAACTTTATTATAATTATCTTTTAAGGTTTTACAATTCATTAAAATATTAATAGTAAAAAAATAAAAATAAAATTCTAAAAAGCCTATTTTTCTATATTTCTTCGAAATTTACATTGGAAAGTTCTTAAAAAGTTATCACTTATTAAAGATTCACAAAAAAAAAAAAAAAAAAAACCACATTTGTGCTGCATGAATAAAAAAAAACTATTTAGTTTAACTAAAAAAATATATTATTGGCTCAAGTAAAAAAGAGTCAAAACATAGAAATGGTTCAAATCGGTAATAACGGGTAAAACTCGATAAAAAATATATGATAATTAAATCAATGAAAAAATGGGTTAGATAGAAAGAAAAAAAGTGAGTTCAAGTAGAAAAAAATTGTGCAATTGATAAAACAACAAGGTAAATCGGGAAAAAAATTGGTAAAATCGATAAAAAAAAAATATGAATGACATTGGCTAAACACGGGATAACAAAAAATAATGATCAAATCGATAAAAGAACAAAAACAAAAAAATGAGTAAATTGACAAAAATGTGAAATATGTGAGAAAATAGGTTAAATTAGCAAAAGAATAAGTAAAATCGACTAAAATTGGGTTAAACCGGAGAGAATAGGTGAAATGATTAACAAATGGGATAAAACAAAAAAACGGATGAAAACGATCAAAGAACGGATTAAAATAACAAAAAAGTGCAATCGATATTTCTTTGTACAGTTCTTAAGTAATTAAGAATTATCAAATAACCTAAAAATTATTAAAGAACCTCGAAAAAAATGCCACATTAGTTTTGTATGAATAAAATAAAGTACTAATTAGTTAACTGAAAAACTTATAATTGGCTTAATTCAAAACATATAAATGGTCAAAACTGGTGAAAACAGGTAAAATTTGATCAAAAAATAGATGAAAAATGGTTAAAAATGAAAAAATGGGTAAAATCGATAAAACAACGGTATAAACTTGCAAAACATGGGTAACCCAGTTAAAAATGAAGGATAGCTAAATACGAGATAACAAAAATTGGGTCAAATCAATTAAGAGCAACAACAAAAAAAACCAAGTTAAATTGACAAAAAATGTGAAATAGTCGTTACAATAGGTTAAATCATCAAAAAAAAAAAAAAAAAAAGCAAAATCTACTAAAATTGGGTTAAACCGAAATTGGTAAAAATATTGGATTAGGCAAGTATTAAAAAAGGTGAACTCAGTAAAAAAAAAAGGTATAACCGATAAAACTGGTGAAATCAATTAAAAAAAGGGTTAAACATGTGAAAATTTATTTAGATGGAAAAAAATTGTTTAGATGGATATATCAAGGTCAAGGAAGAAAACAATTGATGTTATCCATTCTTTCAAATGTTAGTTTTAGAATTATAGTTATGTAGACATTTAGCTTTAGGTTAGAAATACTTCGTAATTATAGTTTATTTTTTATATTTAAGTTTTGATTTTAGGTATTAATGATAACAAGTTTAAATTTTTGGTAACAACATATTAAAAATTAAAGTGATTTAGTCAGAAAAATTATGTGGTATGTCATTAAGACCATAATATGATGAAAAATTATTATATAATTCAACAAACTTAGAAAATGAGTTAATCACGTGCAACGCACGTGTACTTTTCTAGTATACATATAAAAGCAAGAGTTGGCCAAGGAAATTTCTTCCTTCTTTTGTGAAGACTAATATACCTCTATTTAAATTATATTATGATATTTAATTATATCTATATCAATCAATATACATATAAAAGTATGAGTTGGCCAATGATTTTTTTTTTTGTGAAGACTAGTATATTCCTATTTAAATTATATTATGATATTTAATTATATGAAAAAAAGGTAAAAGAAAATAGTCCTAGAAGTATAATTAAACAAGAATCTCTCCTACATCAACCTTATAATTATCTTTTAAAGTTTACAACTCACTAAAATATTAATGGTAAAATTCTTTCATTTTTTGTGAAGCCTAGTATACCCCTATTTAAATTATATTATGATATTTAATTATATCTATATCAATATACATATAAAAGTACGAGTTGGCCAATGAAATTTTTTTATTTTTTTTGTGAAGACTAATATACTCCTATTTAAATTATATTATGATATTTAATTATATGACAAAAAAGTAAAAGAAAATAATCCTAGAAGTATAATTAAACAAGAATCTCTCCTACATCAACCTTATAATTGTCTTTTAAAGTTTTACAACTCATTGAAATATTAATGGTGAAATTCTTCCCTTTTTTGTGAAGAGTAATATACCCCTATTTAAATTATCTTATGATATTTAATTATATTTATATCAATATACATATAAGAGTACGAGTTGGCCAATGATTTTTTTTTGTTTTTTGTTTTTGTGAAGACTTATATTATGATATTTAATTATATGACAAAAAAGTAAAAGAAAATAATCCTAGAAGTATAATTAAACAAGAATCTCTCCGACATCAACCTTATAAATCTTTTAAAGTTTTACAACTCATTAAAATATTAATGGTAAAAGAAAAAAAAACTATTACTCTATATTACTTCAAAAAATTCTTTGGAAAGTTCTTAAAAAGTTATCACTTATTAAAGAGCCTCAAAAAAAATTATGTCACATTCATACTACATGAATAAAAAAAATTGCAAATAACACTCAAGGGAAAAATTTGAAAAAAAACATTGCAGTCTAGGAATCAAACCTAGCTCTACATACTACATTTACACTCCATACATACAAACTACCATCATGCCACATGATTTTTTTTTGTCAAATTACATATGCTAATACATATTTGCATTTTTTCAGGGGGCCCAGTCATTCATTTGTGATATTGGCATCTATAAATGCTTTAGTTAGTTTTGATTTATCTAGTATTACATTGGATATTGTTATTAAAATATTATTGTGATTAATAAAAATTTCAACTTTGTTTCTAAAAAATAATCTTATAAAAAGAAGAAAATCTGAAACAAAAAAGTGTCATGTGAAAAGAGTCACAAAAGAACAATAAATTACTTTCTAGAAAATTAGTAATTCCACAAATTTGATGTCAAATTTCAGAAGTACATTTAATCTGTATGTTCATTTTATATGATTTAAGCAAGTTATATTTAATGATTCCTTCCACATTTTATATGTATGTGCATTTTGTGCAAATATGATATTTAACCTAATTTTAGTTGATTTTACTTATTATTTTGCTTATTTAACCTATTTTCTCACGTATTTCAACTTTTTTTTTGCCAATTAACTCATTTTTTTTGTTCTTGTTATTTTATCGATTTGATTCCTTTTTTGTTATCCCTTGTTTAGCCGATGTCATTCATTTTTTTCACCGATTTTACCGATTTTTTTGCCGATTAACCTTGTTGTTTTATCAATTGCACCATTTTTTTGCTTTAATTCGCTTTTCTTTCTAAATAACCCATTTTCCAATAATTTTATCATTTTCATCATATATTTTTAATCGAATTTTACCTGTTTTTGCCGGTTTTAATAATTTCTATGTTTTGACTTTTAATGGCTTAAGCCAATTATACATTATTTAGTTAACTAAATAGTATCTTGTTTTATTCATGTAGCACGAATGTGGCATAATTTTTCTTGAAGTTCTTTAATAAGTGATAACTTCTTAAGAACTTTTCGAATAAATTTTTGAAGAAATATAGAGTAATAGTTTTCTTAATTTTTTTTTACCATTAATATTTTAATGAGCTGTAAAACTTTAAAAGATAATTATAATTTTGAGTTGGAGAGACTTCTTGCTTAATTATACTTCTATGATTCTTTTCTTTTACCTTTTTGTCATATAATTAATTATCATAATATAATTTAAATATGAGTATATTAGTCTTAAAAAAAAGGAAGAAATTTATATGGTCAACTCGTACTTTTATATGTATATAATAGATAAATAGATGTATTGTTGAGTGAGGTTTAGTCACATAGGTGTGGGAAAAAGTAAATTTTATGGAACTAGGTTTTTTTTTTTTTTTTTTTTAGTTAAGTTTAATTTTATTTCACTAGTTGACTTGAAGTATTTCTTTTTATTGAACAGAGAGGGGCTCCGGCTCTTTTTGAAAGGATTTATTATTCCTGGAGACAGATAATTTTTTCTTAAAAGTCACTGTGGCTTTTGATAATTTCCTTCTTGTATGTTTGATAAATTAGCCAATTGTTTGGAATTTGGATTATATATCTAGGCAGGGGCCAGGGGCTAAAGTAGATACGAAAAAAAAAATTCAATCAAACAGTCAAAATTAAATTTATTCACGATAAAATATATGAAGCGATACAAAAAATATGAAGTGAAGTTTGACAAAAAATGACCCCTATAAATTACTTTAGTTGTATATGATATTCCGTTATAACGAGAAAACCATATTATAAAGAAAATAATTGTATTCTTTTTAAAATTATTGAGAATTTCTTATTCAAATAGGTACATTGGATAGAGAAAAAATAAAATCAAACTACAAAACAATGATAGTTCATATTGTTTTTATAATTATTATTGAGTAAAAAAATTTAAAAAACACATCATATCGAAATATTATTAAGAAGAGAAAATTACTAAAAACACATAAAACGTTGAAATATTATTGAGAAAGAATTTTCTTTTACATTAAACATTGAAAATATTATTTAGGAATCATAAAATATTGAAAATAATATTGAGGACAAAAACAAAAATACCACACAAAAAGCTTTCATCATGGGGTTTGAACTCCAAACTTCATGATATTACTTTCACACTATCACAAACTAACCATTATAATTTTCATGCAAAAACATAATCAATACTGCTATTTAATCCATAAAATCTAAGGGGGTCTATAGCCCCCTTCCCCCTCTCTATATCCTCATGTATGTAGGGTGTCGAGCACGGTGATTTTGGTTTTAAAAGTTTACAATGAAATAAAATAATTACTCTGTATTTGCACTTTGACTTATCTTGAATGAGTTAATGGTAATTTACCATGTGATATTATAATGTTAAATTTATTTTCGAATGATTTGAAAAATAACATTTTACTCCTCTGTAATTTTATAAAAGTTTCATATTGTCTCTCTGACATTTTTATATGTGGTATTTGCCTCCATGTGTTGTGATAATGTGGCAATTTAGCCCCTGTTTTATGATAAATGTGGCAATTTACCCCCAGTGTTATGATAAATGTAGCAATTTACTCCCTGTGTTATGATAAATGTAACAAGTTACCCCCCTATGTTACAAAATACTTTTCATGTCCACTTCACTCTCAGTTTCGACAAGTTAGTTACACTCTCCGACTCAAGGGGATAAATTGCTTCTTTAAAATTTTTACAGGAGGGTAAGCTGTTTTTTTTTTCAAATCACAGAGGGTAAAGTAAACATTATGAATGTCACAGGGGATAAATTGTCATTACCCCTATATTGAGTAGTTAAAAGCACTTTAATTTCTGTGAAAAATTGAAAATTTGATTAATCTTAAAAAGATTTGTTACCATAATAAATTGATAAAAAAATAATTTTTTTAAACAAGATTCAATCATATATAAATTATGCAATTACCAAATCGTGTTTTGATGGATTAGCATAAAATAAATCAGAATTCGAATTCAACCAAACTCTCAGGGTTAATACGGAAGTAGTTTGGCTGGGTTTAGTTTGGTTTGGTCTGGAAAAGTGGTTTCGAAGGTTTGGGTGAAACCTTTGAAACTCGATTTGGATAATGGTTTCAATGGAATATTGAGATTGTAAAATATTATTAATTAATAGTTAGTGGATTTTGAAATTTGAGATTTGATTTGGATGGTGGAATTAATTGGTTGTTGGGGTTTGGAGAAGAAATTAGGTAGTAGGTGTCAAATCAATAACTTTATAGGATTTGAAATACTCCCTCCGTTTCATATTAATTGACACATTTGTCAAATTTTTTTTTCAAATTAATTGTCATGTTTGGGTTTTCAAAGCATTTTTTCCAATTTTGCTCTTTTCTCTCATTGGAGTTGGGAAACTTAATGGTCACCACTCACTTATAAAAAATTAAAAAGTAACCATCATTATAAAGGGTATTTGAGACATTTTACTATAAAAATATGTAATTATGAGGTTTTTTAATCTGTGTGAAAAATGAAAATGTACTAATTAATATGAAACGGAGGGAGTATAATATTCTATTGTGTAATGATTGAGATGATGAGTTATTATATTGTAATAATTGAGAATTTGTTGTATTTATTTAGATATGATTGTGATATTAATTTGGATGATGATAAAACAATTGAATGCTTATTTATTTAAATAAAATTATTAATAATTTTATTATCTTGTAAATTATAAGATATATATATTATCTGACACGACACCATTTTCTAGCCAACATATAATCAAATATAATACGAAAAAATAAAATAAAATATTTTGATAACAATTGTTTGAATTGTAAACATCATTCACATAATACATAATATTACAAAAAAATAAATGAAATAATTATCACCAAATAAAAATTGAAATAAATATAAAGAAAAAATTTGAGATAGAAATAAAAAAGAAAAATGAAACAGAAAATAAAGAAAACAATGTAACTGAAAAAAAAGAAAAAAAATTGAGATCGATAAATGGAAGGAAACAAAAGAAATGAAGAAATTGAAAAATAATGTTGTTTGGTGAATGGATTGATTCATAATTAATAAAGAAACAATTTTTTTGATAAATTAACAAATAAATTTATTATTTATGAAAGAGGCGGGGGGATTTTTGGAATAAAAACTACAAAACTATAACAGAAGGGGATAAGTGCTACAAGTGATACTTTAGGGGTAACTGATATCATCCTCATAATTGAAGGGGAAAAATTGTATTTCACCCTAAATAGAATGATATATCTAATGAGATAATTAATACATATTTTTATGTTGTAATATATACTATATAAAGATGAACATAATTATATCCAACTAATGTAATCGAATATAACATTTAAAATTGCAGTTAGATATTTTAATAACAATTATTAAATACATAAAAATAGAAAATACAAAAATAAAATAATATGACAAAAATTAATAATGCAAAAACTAGTAATGTAATTGATACTGTTAAAATATAAATTATATAAAGTTTGTATATAAAAAAATAAATTACCAAAAGAAATCATAGGTAATAATAAAAAATTAAAAAAAAAGAAACATAGAAAGGTAGGTTTCGGTTGTGGGTCGAAACCTATCCCCTCACCTGAGGCGGGCCTGGGCAGGTTTCGGTTGTGGGTCGAAACCAATGTCTGGGCTGAAACCTGCCCAGACCAGTTGCCAAACATGGTTTGGCATAGTTTGGCAGAGACCAAACTGGGTTAAACTAGATCCATATGGGGCCTCAAGTTCTTGTGCCAGAGACTGAGGAAGTAGGACCCAATTAAATCTTTCTGCGATGATTGGCTTTGCGATGACGTTTCTGACATTGTTAATCAATATTGCATTCGAGGGAGTGGGGAAACTTTGAAAGTTCAAGATTTTCTTCAATGAAATGAAGAATTTCCCAAAATTAGAGAGCGGAATCAGTGATCAAAACTGTAAATTTCATTAAACCAAGTGACATTATACATGAAAGTAACCAACTAAAAAAATCGCCTTTCCGACTTTAAGGAGAAAATTACATTGGCTATCACGGTTAAGTTTTTCTTTTTTTTCTTTCTTTCTATTTTTTCCTAATTCTTGTTTTTTTATTGGGTCGAACATATAGGCCAACCCCATCACAAAAATATTTAAGGGAGTTTGGGGGTCTAACAAAACTAGACCAAACACGACAAAACCCCCAAGACGCAAGGTTATGGGCCACACAATTTGCGTTACGAGTTACATGCTTGAATTTTCACTCGAGCCAACAAGCCAGAACCTACGGATAGAATCAACCAGCCCGTCGATGGAAAGGTTTTCGTTTTCTTTGGTTCCGCTAGAAAGAAAGTAAACCATCTTATATTCAATTAAAAATTCGGGTTTGGGAAATAACATCATGTAGTATTTGTAAATCGCGGTTTTAGACTATTAAGTATGTCATGAATACATCTGATTTGATTTGTAATTGTAGGATGGGAATATCTAGTTTAATTTTAATATTGAGTGTTGGATCAAGACTGCAAATTGGAGTAATAACTGAGTAAGACGACATCGTTTCAATGAAGGCAAACAAACAAATGATTAAGTGTCACGTGGAAGAATTTGGAAATGATGGTCGTTGCATAACAAATCTCAGGCATATTCGATCCGTGACTTCAAGGATGCTACATCAAATTTTATTCCTTTTGTTAATTACGGTTAATTACATTTATTTCATTTTCTTCCGCTAGTTTAAATAGGAAGTTGTAACCTAATTCATTTTTTATGCTAAAATATTTTAGAGTGTCACCAATTCTTTCTTTTCTCACCTCTTTTTTATTTTGTCGCTTAAATATCCGCCTTCGTCGGAGCTCATTTGTAACAATCTCATTTTCTTCTGCTAGTTTAAACCGGAAGTTGTAACCTAATTCATTTTTTATGCAAAAATATTTTAGAGTGTATAGATTCTCGTCACCAATTTTTTCTTTTCTCACCTCTTTTTTATTTTGTCGCTTGTATATCCGCCAGAGCTCATTTGTAACAATCTTAGGTAGGGATCTTGTATAGTAGCTGCCAAATTTGGTTGGTGGAATTTATCTGTGTCGACCCACCCTAAAATATGTGTAGACCTTAGAGTGTTTCAATGTGGTGGTGGTCGATAAGAGGCACAAATGTCCAAGTCGATAGGCGTGAATTTGTGTCAAGAATCAAATTCAGTGTGGCTGATGGCCGACGAGGTCGATCATCTTTACCTTGGACCACGTCTTATGGTAATGGGTTCACAATCAGGCTACCTCAATTAGGTGATTGGGCCATGTCGACAGGTGCTTAAAATGTAAATTTATTTTTATTTTTCTAATCGCCAGGTTGGCTATTAAAGCATAATTAAATTTACATATGGGTTATATAAAATGTATATATTACTGCCAATGATGTTGTATGTTTAAGGTACAATGGTGATCAGGATACAATCAATCACAACTTTTTTCTCCAACTTTACTCGTCAGGTTTGGGCGCCGTACCTATTGCTACAAATAATATGGATTCAGAAGCTACGGAGAACGGGTTTGGTTCAAGCTGGTCATGAAGAAGTTGGACAACATTGAAATTGGGCTTTTTGGTACCACTGGTTTGGATGATAAGGCATAGCGGATCCCTTTAGTTTTTGGATTCAATCACAAGGTGGTCCCTTAAGGTCATTTAATTAGTCTGGGGTTTCTTCGAACGCTTAAACAACTATAACTTCGAACGCTTAAACAACTATAACTTCAAATGTGTCCATTCATATCACTAGGTCATTGGTGCGTTGAAGACCTCTCTCTGAATAGTTCGCCAGAATAAATTATAATGCCGCTTTGTGCAAAAGTCGGAGTTGTGTGGGTATAAGGTTATGCCAGAAAAAATCCATAGGTGAATGTCACTTGTGACAACTTTTTACAACCATCTCCCTCTTGAACCCCAAAGTAGTGGAAGCGATGGTAGCAAATGAGTATTGGAATACAGGTTGCATATGGGTCAGAAATCTTAAAGTTATAAGTTTCGAGTTTCTAATATGTTTAGGAAGGTGATGTGTTCACCTCAATAAATGCTTTAGTTGGTTTTGATTTGCCTAGCATTACATTATTTATTGTCATTTAAATATTATTGTGATTAATGAAAATTACAATTTTCTTTCTTAAAATAAAATTATAAAAAGAAAAAAAACTGCATGTGAAAAGGGTCACGAAAGAACAATAAAATACTTTATGGGAAATGAGATCCACAAATTTGATGTCAAATTTTAGAAAAAAACATTTAATCTAAACAAATTATATTTAATGCAACCTTCCACATTTTACATGTATGTATTTCTGCAAATATGATTTAATGCATTTGGCCAAATATGAATTATCTTCAAGTATTTAAGTCAAAAGTTCTCTCATTTGTTAATAGATTGATAGCTCTGTACATCTGGAGGACACATAATGTCTTCGAGTCGCGACAATAATGCAATAAGTTTCTACAAAGTTATTTCTTCTGGTTCCAATATATCTGGATTGGTAAGTTTTTTCATAAAACATATATATATATATATATATGGGAAATACAAAATTAAATTCTAATATAAATAGATCGTTAGAATTTAATTTTGTATTTCCAAAATGTTTTCAAGTGTACGGTCCTTTTATATTTTTCAATATTTCTTTATAATTATTTATGACAATTCCTAATTCTTACATAGCAATGTGAAATATGTTTATCACATTTAGACCCATGCATATGGTGCAGGTATGATAATCGGAATTGATAAGCACGTCAATTGATTCACAAATTTAAGTTGAGTTCACACCGATAATATATGGAAAACATAGTAATTTTTCAACTTGCAGACGTTTACTTTAAATGTAGTAAATTACAAAGGAACTTGATTATCTAGAAAATAAGTGAGAGATAGCCAAGTTCTTTGTTTTAAAAGGAAAAAATAATTCTCAAGAATACTTTTCTATAGCCCGAACTCTTATCAAATTAATCATAATTTGTGATATTTTACACGAGGTATAACATATAACAATAGTTTTATGGCAATTATTTGAGTGTGTCTAATTAATGTATATCACAACATGATTTTTTAATAGGCCGGTCTTCTAAAAAAATAAAAGAAAAAACAAAGAATATCCAGTCGGTCTATGTTAATTTAATCAACCAGGTACTGAAGCCGTATTAGAATCCCCTCGTTCTTGCTAGATTGGACCCAGCTATATATTTTAAGTACTGTAAAATTTTAGTGATTGAACTCATAATCTATAATACGCCAATTATAATTTGTGTATGATTCACTTAGCCATAACTCTTAGTGGACTATCAAACATGCCCTAAATTGATTCTAAAGAAAATGAAAATGTGTTCAATCCTTTAACTTATATAGTATTCATTCATTATATAAAGTTTAACTTTATTTTCAAACTTGTGTAGAAAATTCCTTCAGAATTTTTAGATCATATGGAGGAGGAACCATCAGGAGTCGTAACTTTAGAAGGCAATTCTTCGGGTCACGAATGGCCTGTAAAATTGTCCAAGAAAGGTGATGACATATTTCTCAAAGATGGTTTGGAGAGGTTTTACAGAGATAATTCTTTAGAAGTTAATGACATTTTAGTCTTTAATTATCATGGTAATTTGAAATTCAAAGTAGAAATGTTTCACCAAAATGGATTGAGGAAAGATGGGAAATATAACTAAAAATGGTCAAAATTTAATTACTTTTCCATTTGTATTCTTTCCCATATGAAGTTGTTTACTCATAATAAAAAAATTTCTCATTTCATTGTTAAACCTATATTTAGTATATATTACTGAACACTACCGTGGTGTGTTTGGGCCAATTTGTTAAGACATTAAACATTTATCAAAGTCCTTGGATGTTTTCTAGGTTTCTCATATCTTTAGGAAGGTGATGAGCAGGGGCGGACCTGCACAATTTTGCTTGGGAGTGCCAAAATATTTTAAATAGTGAACTTGATATTTTTTTTATTTTCGATAAAATGATAAAAGCTAATAGATAAAGTAATATGGAGTTCTAATTTTATCTGAGTTTTTTTGTGTAACAAGCTCGATATTTTTTTTCCATTTTTTTGTAAAATGACAAAAATTAACTTAAGATAAAGTAATACTACTAAGAAAGTGAAGTTTACTTAAATGCAAAATTCATTAAAAAATGTCAATTAACAAACACAGAATAACTAACTTGAGGATGAAATGAATAAAAAAAATATATCAACACATAAGTTTATGTTAATTAAATTTTCAAATGAAAGACAAAGAATATCTATTGACCAAAACAGGAAAAAAAAAAAAAACTACCATACTAAGATAAAGAAAGTTGGTTGAGTCACCATTACAAGATTGTAAAAAGATAAAAAAAAATATGCCAAAATAGAGAATATAATTACAAAAAGAACATTGCAGTCTACAAATCAAACAGAGCTCTACCATACTACCTTTACACTCCATACATACAAACTAACATCATGCCAGATTATTTTTCTTGTTAAATTATACATATTTGCATTTGGGTTGGGTTGGGTTGGGGGGGAGGGGTAGTACCAGCTTATTCGTTTGTGATATTGGCCTCTATAAATGCCTTAATTGGTTTTGATTTATCTAGTATTACATTGGATATTGTTATTGAAATATTATTGTGATTAATAACAATTTCAACTTTGTTTCTGAAAAAATAATGCTATCAAATGAAGAAAATCGGAAAAATAAAATTTCATGTGAAAAGAGTCATAAAAGAACAATAAATTACTTTCTAGAATATGAGTGATTCCACAAATTTGATGTCAAATTTCAGAATTACGTTTAATCTGTATGTGCATTTATATGATTTAAGCAAGTTATATTTAATGATTCCTTTCACATTTTATATGTATGTGCACTTTGTGCAAATATGATATTTAAGCAAATTATATTTAATGATTTTTTCCACATTTTATATGTATGTGCATTTTGTGCAAATATGATATTTAAGAAAAAACATTTAAGCAAACTACATATAATGATCCCTTGCACATTTTATATGTATGTTCATTTTATGCAAATATGATTTAATGCATTCTGGTCGGATATGAATCATCTTCAAGTATTTAAGTCAAAAGTTCTATCATTTTTAATATATTGATAGCTCTATACGTCTGGAAGAAACGTAATGTCTTCTAGTCGCGACTATAACGCAAGAAGTTTCTACAAAATTATTTTTCCTGGTTCGAGCATATCTGGATTGGTAATTTTTATTTTTTTAGATATAAAAATAAATAGATCATTAGAATTTAATTTTGATTTCCCCTATGTTTTCAAATGTACGATCCATTTAAAATTTTCAATGTTTATTTACAATTGTTCATGAAAAATCCTAATCTCTTACATAGCTATTTTAAATATGTTGTTCACATTTTAGACCCATGCATATGTTGCAGGTATGATAATCAAAATTGATAAACATGTCAATTGCTTCATAAATTTAAGTTGAGTTTATGCAAATCAATAATATATAGCAAACATGCTAATTAATTCTTCTTCTTGCAAAAATTGACTTTAGTGTAGAAAATTACAAAGGAACTTGGTTTTCTAGAAAATGAGTGAGAGATAGCCAATGTTTTTGTTTATATTAATAGGAAAAAAAATCCCCATTAATACTTGTATATACACGAACTCTTAACATATTGTTCATATTTTACACGTGGTATAACATATAGTAATAGTTTTATGGCAAATAATATATTATGGTAATTAATTGAGTGTGTATAATTAATGCATATCACAACATGATTTTTAATGGGTCGGTCTTCTAAAAAAATAATATCCAGTCGGTCTATATTAATTTAATCAACCAGGTACTGAAGCCGTATTAGAATCCCCTCGTTCTTGCTAGATTGGACCCAACTATATATTTTAAGTAGTGTAAAATTTTAGTGATTGAACCCATAATCTATTATACGTCAAATATAATTTGTGTATGATTTAATTAGCCATAATTCTTAGTGGAATACCAAACATGCCCTAAATTGATACTAAAGAAAATGAAAATGTGTTCAATCCTTTAACCTTATATCGTATTCATTCATTATATAAAGTTTAACTTTATTTTCAAACTTTTGTAGAAAATTCCTCCAGAATTTTTAGATCATATGAAGGAGGAACCATCAGGTGTCGCAACTTTAGAAGGCAATTCTTCTGGTCACGAATGGCTTGTAAAATTGTCCAAGGAAGGTGATGAAATATTTCTCAAAGATGGTTTTGAGAGGTTTTATAGAGATAATTCTTTAAATGTTCATGACGTTTTAGTCTTTAAGTATCATGGCAATTTAAAATTCAAAGTACAAATGTTTGACCAAGATGGATCGAGGAAAGATGGGAAAATATAACTAGAGATGGTCGAAATTTAATTACTTTTCCATTTGTATTCTCTTCCATATGAAGTTGTTTAATCATAATAATTTTTTTTTTCTCATTTCATAATCCTACATTTAGATTAACATCCTTACCGTAGTGTGTTTGAGCCAATTTGTTAAGACACTAAACTTTTATCAAAGTCCTTGGATGTTTTACGGGTTTCTCATATCCTTAGGAAGGGTGATGAGCAGGGGCGGACCTAGACAATTTTGCTTGGGGGTGCCAACAAATTTTAGATAGCAAACTTGATATCTTTTTGATTTTCGATAAAATGATAAAAGCTAATTTAAGATAAAGTAATATGGAGTTCTAATTTTATCTTAGTTTTTTTTTTGTAACAAGCTCGATATTTTTTTCGATTTTTTTGTTAAATGACAAAAATTAACTTAAAATAAAGTAATAATACTAAGAAAGTAGTTGATAATAATATTCAATATATTTTATTTATACAAGAATAAATTATCAACGAAAACTATATTGAATTCAAAATGCTATAAAATAAAATAAAAATTATCGAATGGATATAAGAACTTGGAGAAAGAATATGCGATTCGTAAATTGGAAAAAAATATATAACTGAACGACAAATAACGTTTTCCTTTTTGTGAATAAGAAAGAGGTAAGATTTTTCATTTGCTATGTAATACTAGGTCAATTTAAAATTAAATTTTTATCACAAAAATACTAATTAATTGACATACCATAATAAATGCAGTATATTATTTACATAAACTATATTATATTTAATGAATATGAGACTTGTGTAAATCTAAAGGGTTTAAATGAATTAATTAGGTTTAATTGGGAAAGAAAGACATTATTAAAACTTATTGGGCCGATGGACACAAAGAAAGAAGACAATTTTAAATTGGGTTAGTGGCAGTGTGTCTTTCTCACTATAGAAGTAAATTTTTTATTTCTTCTAAATTTCTTGTGATATAATTAGTATACATACTACTAATTTCTACTTTGATTCTTAAAAAAACAATGCTATAAAATTAAGAAAATCTGAAAAATAAAATTTCATGTGAAAAGATTCACAAAAGAACAATAAATTATTTTCTAGAAAATGAGATTCCACAAATTTGATTGCTAAATTTCAGAATTACATTTAATATGTATGTGCATTTTATATGATTTAAGCAAATTATTTTTAATGATTCCTTCCACATTTTTATATGTATGTGCATTTTGTGCAAATATAATATTTAAGCAAATACATTTAGGCAAATTATATTTAATGATTTTTTCCACATTTTATATGTATGTGCATTTTGTGTAAATATGATATTTAAGAAAAAACATTTAAGCAAACTACATGTAATGATTCCTTCCACATTTTATATGTATGTGCATTTTATGAAAATATAATTTAATGCATTCTGGCCGGATATGAATCATCTTCAAGTATTTAAGTCAAAAGTTCTATCATTTTTTTAATATATTGATAGCTCTATACGTCTGGAAGACACGTAATGTCTTTCAGTTGCGACTATAATGCAAGAAGTTTATATACAATTATTTTTCCTAGTTCGAGCATATCTGGATTGGTAATTTTTTTTAAATATAAAAATAAATAGATCATTAGAATTTAATTTTGATTTCCCCTATGTTTTCAAATTTACGATCCAGTTAAATTTTTCAATGTTTGTTTATAATTGTTCATGACAAATCATAATCTCTTACATAGCTATTTTAAATATGTTGTTCACATGTAGACCCATGCAAATGTTGTGATAATCAAAATTGATAAACACGCCAATTGCTTCATAAATTTAAGTTGAGTTTATGCAAATCAATAATATATAGCAAACATACTGATTAATTCTTCTTCTTGCAAAGTTGACTTTAGTGTAGCAAATTACGAAGGAACATGGCTATCTAGAAAATGAGTGTGAGATAGCCAATATTTTCGTTTATATTAATAGGAAAAAAAATCCCCATTAATACTTATATATACGCGAACTTTTAATATATTGTTCATAATTTAAATGTGGTATAACATATAGTAATAATTTTATGGCAAATAAGATATTATGGTAATTAATTGAGGGAGTCTTATCAATGCATATCACAACACAATTTTTTAATGGAATGCTGGGTGGGTTTGAGTATTAGAATCATTTTCCTGTTTGTCAAATAATGCCAATAGATTTTAGGTAATGTTTATCAATCATAGAAACAAAATTCAAGTTTGAATTTTACTGGAGTCACTATACTGAGGAAGACCTATATCCAAAGCGCTCTCTCTGGTATGAGTTTGGTACGAATTGTAAATACACAATTTAGTAGATAGAAAAATGTAACAATGATAACTTGGGCATGATCATTTAATTAGTCATAATCCTTAATGAGCTATCAAACACCTCTACATTAACACAAGTGAAATTCTCTCTTAACGAGAGAATTAATTCTCTCTTAACGAGAGAATTGCACTTGTGGTATCAAACTATATACTGATTCTCACTTGTGATACCATAAAAACCCAGGCCGACACATTTGGTACCGTAATTTAAGAAATCAATCACTAATGGTACCTCCGTTAAAAATGGATGTCAACTGATGACGTGACAGTTAAGTTTTATTGCAAAATTGATACCATTACTTATGTTGACTAACAATTTACCCCATAATATTTCAGGTTGTCAAAATAACCTCATATCTTCAAATTTACTCACAATTTTAGTCTACATTGTTGCCTAATTTCAAAATTGCCTCGAATAAGACACGTGCTGACCAATTTAGAGATTTTACTTATTATATTTACATATTTATTTAATTTATTTATTTTTATAAATAATAGTAACAGACCAAATAATACTTTAACATAAATCCAACAAAATATTAATTAAATCTAAAATTTATATAATAATATTAATATATTTAATATTTATTAAAAAATAAAGTTATATATTATTAATAAAATAATTTTAATTTGAAAAAAAAAAACCCATCTCTACCCTACAACCCCATGTGAGAAAATAGGTTGAATCAACAAAACAATATGTAAAATCGACTAAACTTGGGTTAAACCGGAGAGAATGAGTGAATTGTTTAACAAACGAGATAAAACACAAAAATGAGTAAAATAGGTCAAAGAACATGTTAAAATAACAAAATCAGTGTAATAGGTTAATTTATCATTTTTGGTCCCATGTATATAACTGTCTCATTTTTGCAATTTTTGTCTCAGAGATGGTGACGAGACTAAAAATGCAAAACATTGTTAAAAGTTGATATTGAAAATGCAATTTTATAAAGTATGAAACCAAAACTCCGAAGATTATAGTCCTATAGGATTAAAATTGTAATTTCCATGCGATGCAAACATTTCTCAATATGAACTCAACTTTGGTCAACTGAGTAAATTGGTGGCAGCAATCTAGAAGAATTGCCCGTGCTTGAATCAGTGTTTTTAAAACCGGACCGGACCGGCCGGTTGGCCCGGTTTAACCGCTAACCGGTCCCCAATCCGGTCCGATTTACCCCTAAAACCAATCTCCTAATTAACCAGTTCGAACCGATAAAACCGGCTCCAAAACAGGTAAAACCAGTGAACCAATGGTTCACTTAAATTTTTTTTTTTTTAAATTTAGAGATTTTTTGTTATTATTATTTATTTGAACTCTTGTTTAACATTTAATAGAATTACATTTATATACTTTAATTGGAATAACATTCATTATTTTAGTGTTTTAACAATTAATGAGGAACAATCAATGCAATATTACAATGTTTTTTACATAAAGAAGTACATAACCATTTTCTCATTATTGTGAATAATATTATTTTGTGTATGAAATTATGCAAATCAATTACCATATACACATCAAGTTACAACAATAGAACCCAAATGAACAAGCCAAAACTTTGAAAATGTGATGAACTTTTAATTTTGTTGTCTTATTTTGAATGTATGTATCTTTGAGGGATACTTGAGATTTATATTTTTGACATTGATCTTAATTTTTAAGACATTTTGATTATTTGTATGAAACAATAAAAATTTATATTGACAAAGAATGATAATTTTTTGAATTATAATTGTATTTTAGATAATCTAAAAATATATATATAAATATTACATAATAATAAAGTCACACCGGTTATACCGATCGAACCAGTGGTCGACCCGATCTAACCGATCGAACCAGTAACCAGTAAGGCTTCCGGTTCAATGACCGATCCGGTTTTAAAAACACTGGCTTGAATAATTTGATTACTTGATTGTTTGATTAGTCATTAATTAATTTAAAATTGTATTGCGGTAAATGTTATTATGAGTAATTTTATCACATTATTGATATTATGAGTATAGTTCATCTTATTGCACCTTTTTTTTTTTTTTGAAATTCATCTTATTGCACTTGGTAGTCGTGAAACATGCTGTTGAAGGGTAATTAGATAAAATTCGTGAAACATGCTGTTGAAGGGTAATTAGATAAAATTCGTGAAACATGCTGTTGATAGAAAATATCCACGTCGCACTTCAATAGTTTTGAGCATATAATATAATTTTGAATATTTGACATAGAGCTGATAAGCTGAGAATAACACTAAATAAATAAATTGATGTTTATAAAGTTTTATTTAAGAACAACAAAATTAAGAAATTAAGTTTGAATTGGTTTGGTCAGGTCCAACTAATGGGCCGCTACTCATTTTACCATCACTACTTATAATTAGGTAAGTCCAAATTAAATTAAACTTAAAATTGAATTTCGTAATCACAAAATTAGACAACCAATCAGAAATAGGAAAATACCCTACGTGTCAAGATTTGATAGGCTGAAATCATAAAAGAAAATGAAAAACCGCATCTCACCAACTACAGCCAACAACCATCCATGAGGAAGCAATATTGGTGGGAATGGGTAGGCCAATTTTGACCCGTTTCATATTTTTGTACTGCATTTATTTTATTAATTAATAATAATTAATATTTATTGATTCCTTTTCACCTGCACAAATCACTATATCTATATTTATACATAATTATTATCTTGTGCTTTGCTGTGTGCACTTTTTAGTTTCTCTTTGCAAATTCAGTTCACCTAACCAGGAATTCACAAGGTTTGAGCTTCTATCTTTAACTCAATTTATCAGGAAAAAAATAAAATTCAATTGGTATTCATCTGAAGTTGTTTCATTTGAGTTTGATTTGATTTTCTTCATTGTATGTGAATTGTGTAATTCCTTTCCTTTCTTTTAAGAATTTAATCGTAAATTCCGGGGTTTTTTTTCTGCCTTTGCTTTTGATGCTGTAGATCTTGCTATATTTAGGAAGGCGAAAAATTACTGAATTTGTATAATCCTTTTTGTGTTCTATAGAATCAAATGAATGGATTAAAATCTAAGATTTATTTTAGCTCTGTTGTTTTTCTTGTTTTGGATGTGTGGGTTCATCTTTTAGTTAAAAAATAGCTGATCCAGGGGTTTAAGTGTGTTGAATAATAGTACTACTAATTTACAGGAGATCTAACCAAATTATGCCACAATTTGGTAGTTTTGTTGTATTGCCTATTGTTATATGAAGTTTGTATAGAAACAAAGAGGACCTAAAACTGGGCTTATATATAAATCTCATTTTATATAGTACCATTCTAAGAAAATAGATTAAAAATGCTTTCAATGCTTGATTTCTTTCTTATCCGTTGAATTATGTCTATGCCTCTATGGATCTGCCTTTGTAAGAGATGAATTTTACAAGTTTATAGAGGTTTTAATGACTTCTGATTAGGATTTGCATCAGGCGATGCTCTGGATTTGGATTCTTTTGGAATCCATTAGCTCTATGTTTGTTTCTTGAATTTTTAGTGAGTAAAGACCGAGGAATTTTTTTTCATGCTCAAACGATAGAAAATTAAGCTTCATTTTTTTTGTTCATTTCCATATTCCTTGTCATTGAAATTCAAGAACCAAACATAGCCTGGGTCAATTTTGGAATTCCTTTGAGACTAAACTTCTTCTTTTGCAGGAGAAGCTATGGCCAACTTGACTAGAATAGGCCTCGCTGGCCTAGCTGTTATGGGACAAAATCTTGCCCTCAACATAGCCGAGAAAGGATTTCCAATTTCTGTTTACAATCGTACTACCTCCAAAGTCGATGAAACTGTTGAAAGAGCCAAAGCTGAAGGCAATCTCCCTTTATTCGGCTTCCATGATCCCGAATCATTTGTTCAATCAATCCAAAAACCTCGTGTGATCATCATTCTTGTCAAAGCCGGTGCTCCTGTTGACCAAACCATCAAAACACTCTCCGCTTATATGGAGAAAGGTGATTGTATAATCGATGGGGGAAATGAGTGGTATGAGAACACCGAAAGGAGGGAGAAAGCTATGGCTGAATTAGGTCTTTTGTACCTAGGCATGGGAGTTTCCGGTGGTGAAGATGGTGCACGAAATGGACCATCTATGATGCCAGGAGGATCCTATGAGGCCTACAAAAATATCGAAGACATTCTTCTTAAAGTAGCGGCTCAAGTTCCCGATAGTGGTCCGTGTGTGACCTACATTGGAAAAGGAGGTTCTGGAAACTTTGTGAAAATGATTCATAACGGAATCGAGTACGGGGACATGCAGCTGATCGCCGAGGCTTATGACGTGCTCAAATCTGTTGGAAAATTGTCAAACGAGGAACTCAAAGCCGTTTTCACTGAGTGGAACAAAGGTGAGCTTCTTAGCTTCTTGATTGAAATCACAGCGGATATTTTCGGAATTAAAGACGATAAGGGAGACGGGTATTTAGTCGACAAGGTCCTCGACAAAACCGGGATGAAGGGTACCGGTAAATGGACCGTGCAACAAGCCGCGGAATTATCAATTGCAGCCCCCACCATCGAAGCTTCACTTGACTCTAGATTCTTGAGTGGGTTAAAGGAGGAAAGAACCGAGGCTGCCAAAGTCTTCAAATCGGGTGGTTTTGGTGATATTTTGACCGATCAGACGGTTGATAAGAAAAAACTTATCGACGATGTTAGGCAAGCTTTGTATGCATCTAAAATATGTAGTTATGCCCAAGGAATGAATTTGATACGTGCAAAGAGCGTTGAAAAGGGGTGGGATTTGAAGTTAGGCGAACTAGCAAGGATTTGGAAGGGAGGTTGTATTATTCGTGCTATCTTTTTGGACAGAATCAAGCAAGCATATGACAGGAACACTGATCTTGCTAACCTCTTAGTCGACCCTGAGTTCGCAAAGGAAATAATCGAGAGGCAGTCTGCTTGGAGACGAGTGGTATGTCTTGCTATAAACTCGGGCATTAGCACTCCTGGTATGTCTGCTAGCCTTGCGTATTTTGACACTTATAGAAGGGAGAGGTTGCCTGCTAATTTGGTCCAAGCTCAAAGGGACTACTTTGGTGCTCATACGTATGAAAGGACTGACGTGGAGGGAGCATTCCACACTGAGTGGTTTAAGATTGCTAAAGGGATAAATTATTAAGAGCTTTCTAAGTCATTTTCCGGTAATAAAATCTGGGCATCGTTCTTGAAAACAGTACTTGGTATTTGATGCCCGAATTTATCATATTCTTGTTGTTGGAAACAAAGACTATTGTTTTGCTTGTTTGATTTACTCTTATTAATTTTTCCGGAGGCACTTTTGTGCTTCTTGTTGTTGTACTTCCTTTTAGTAATCTGGGTATTTTCATTTTCATTCTGCTGTTCCTATTCAAGCTATGGTTTACATATAAGTCGACATACATTTGACATTCATATGGGAATTGAACGTGCATATCTTTCTAGCTAGCATCTTTTCTGAGGGCAGGATTCGTGATGTATTTGACATGTTCACTTTCTTCACAATGTAGACGAGTGCATGATCGTTTCTTATAAACGGGGTATTTTCTTGATCTTTTTTCAATCACATTGACCAGTACTTGTTTCGGGGGAATAGTTACAAACCCAATCATGTTAATCTATATGTATACATGTGTACATTCAAACCGTTAGCAAGAACTTATTTCATTTGCTACCGCTCGTTATACCTGAATATTTGTGGGTTCTCGAGCGTGCCCCTTGATAATCAATGATTTGAAAGAAATATTAGAGTTAGCTTTGTGCTATTTAGAAATTTTGGGGGGTTAAGGGAAAAACATTGAATCCTTGGGGTAGTATACAGTGGCAGGGTGAAAAGCAAAATGGTGATTTCGTCTTTGTTTGGCAGATCAAATTCAATAAAAATGTAAAAACAGTCAACTTTTTTAAACATAGTTATGTAACTACAATAAACTAGTATGTAGTTTATCTATGATATTAGAACATGAACAATAATGATTGTGCTCGTGGATATGTTGCACACAAACCAAAATGCGACTGAAAAAAATGACTAATTTTAACCTATCATTTACAAAATATAATAGACAATTTACCCCCTTTAATACCATCTAATTGGCATCCCCCTGTTATTGCCCAATGGACACTTTTAGGGCTGAGCACGGTTCGAGAAATCGACCGAACTAAAAATTCGGCCCAAATACTCATCCCTAGACACTTTACCTCCCTATAAAAATGCAAAAACCAATATAAAGACAATGCGCTTCTTTTTCAAAAACAAAGGGGATATCTTGCCCGTTTATTTATAGGGGAATAAATTGCCTTTCAACAAAAACACATAAAAGTTAATGTGCTATATATTCAATCGGAAACTACCTAAACATATAAAGTAGTACTTTATTCGAGTGCAATCTTGGGGCCAATATAGTTCTCTCAGCTCGTGAAGCACAAAATAAACAATTTGTACAAAGAAGAATGAATAAAAAAACCTTGTACTTTTGTGTTGTGAAGTAGTACAATAGAATATGCCATGGATAAGTGGGAAAAGAAAAGCCGCAGAGAATTAATGATGAACGCAGATGGTGTGTTCCACTATTTACATTAATTGCCAAACACCAACTTTTTTTCTTTTGACGAATTAATGATTCCTCAAATTATGTCCTCAATTAAATTCATTCATCCCTTTTCCCCTTTTTTTTTTTTTTTTTGCAGCTTCTAGCCGCGGCGTCCACTAAGATTTTTATATAATAATGCTAAAACTTGTCAAATTCTTAGGTCATCCCGCACGAAAACATGGTTATGAAAATGAGGTCTAGATAAAGCTATATATGACCAAAATTTAAAGCACATTATCAATTGTGAAAATTTGTAACAAACAATTGAGATGATGCAACATTGCTTCATTTTGCCAATTGTGATTATGTGTTGCTTCGCTTTACTAGCCATCTGGAGGTCCAAATGTGGATATATTTTGCTAGTTTAATATTAGTCTTTGTAATTAGTTTATCAATGTACTTTCATACCAATGAAATATATTGATATAGTGACTGATGTAACGATGTATTCACAGTCTTAAAAAAAAAAAAAAAAAACTTAGATTTATGTATTAAGAACATTTCAGCTAGTTCCAACAGAGAGCTCAAGCAGATGGATGGGGAAATGTAAAACTAGATACAATGGAATTTTCAAGGAAAAATAGTTATTTTTCTCATTTTCATATTTTCTTATATAAATACTAAGAGGAATTTTTAAAAACAAGAAATTTTAATTTGGAGTTCCCGACCATACTCGCCTTTATGTTCCTGAACCATGAAGTTAAAAATTGAGAAGTACAAGAGTGAAGAAAGTTCATGTTAAAAAAAAAAATTTAACATACTATTTGCATTTATATTAAGACAAAGGATTCATTACATGATAGATTAATTCTAGCTATTGCATATATATATATAAACTATATTTAGTTACTCAAGAGAAGGTTTGGCGAGGTACTTTGGCATGTCATCTCCTGCCATTACCACCACAACTAATGGCTTGACGACACGGAGCTCGATCTCGTGTGAGGTGTTTGTAGTGGTCGTTTCAGACGAGTCCTTTTGGCGTGTACATATAAGAATGGCTAACGCGAAGGCGAGTAGCACGAATATAATGGTTAACCCGCAATAGAGGTAAGGAATGGGAGAGTTCCATTTCCAGTTTGTGTGTGAAGTGTTAGAAAGATTCATTACTTTCTTTTTTTATTTCTTCTTATGTGTTTTGATTTTTGTTGGGAGTCTTGTGTTGTTTGTTGAAATTGATATGGGCTTATACATATAGGTGCATTTTTGGGTTGTAGCTAGCTTTTGTAAAGTGAAGTAGGAAGGGAAGATTCCTTCTTGTGATCGGTAGATTCTAGGGGACTGCTTAACTAATTAATTAAGATGGTAATTATATGAATATATCATCGTCACATTTGAATCTATCGAACAATACATCATCATTACATCATATTCAATCCAGTAAAAAGAAAAACTAACAACAACACTATTAATAAAATTAGAGAAAAAATTGAACCCAGATATAGTATCTGTAGATCTTGAGACCTCAACCTTACCATTAGTCTAAGTTCTCATCGGCATGATATAAGAAAGTTTTTAAGAACTCAATAATGACTATGTGGTAATTAATGGTGTGGGCTTAATATGTTGGGATTTAAAATTTGCGAGTCAAATTAGATTAGTTGTATAAATTAGCTCAAGCCATCATGAAAAAAATATTGAGGAAATTCTTATCTAAATGCAAAAACACTCTTTGTGTTTTACCTAATTATATATATAAGTAAAACCTCTCCCTGTGTTTGTTTTTTATTAGCAAAAAAAATCATTTAAAATTTCTTCAAAAATTATAAGGAGATTTTTGTCAACTTTTTAAGTGAGTTATTGCCAATTTTTAAAATGATTTGGGGGGGGGGGGTTATTGATAATATTTAAGTTAAAATGGGTGTTTTTTTGTTTTACTTGGTGAGGCATAATTGTCATTACAACTTGAGATAGATTTTTTGCTAATAAGCAACGATTATTTTTGCTAATAAAAATATTACATGATATTTTTAAATCATAAACAAATACATTTGTAAAATATATAAAAAAAATGCATTTTTCAAGTACATTTAAGCCTATATACAATTTTACGCGCAAGGGTGGCCTAGTTGGTGGCAAGTGAGCGCGGTGTCTTTGACCTGAGTTCGAATTCCCTTGCCAATATTTTTTAGGTCAAGCTCGTCACACATGGTTTGCCTAGTGTGGTTTACATCTTCCATGAGGTTTGAGAGTTTCGGTGGCTGCGAATTCCCTTGTCAACAAAAATAAGATACAATTTTAACATTTTTTTTTCATCCGAAGCTCTTTTTTCTTTTTCAATTTTATGCTTTCACTGAATACATTTACTGACAAATTCAAATTAATATTAGAACATTAACCCGTTTCATATAAAAGATATCCACATCAAGTATCTATGGGCTATTTGTTTTTCAGATGGCTATAATTTAATTTTGTTGGCAAACAAATTACTTTTCTCATGATTCATATGTGCAATCTTTATTACTAAACCATTCATCCTTTGTATCATCATTAGGGTTGACCAGAAACAAATTTCCCGTCATTGCAGAAAGAATATACGACACGGTATATCCTATAAAAAAGATTATGTCGCCACCAAATAAAATATTAGTAATTACTAGTAGAAATAAAAAGGGGCTTAGACATTAATTGCACATAGAAATAACATCATACCACCAGTGTCTCCCATTATACACAGTCAAAATAAAATAAAATAAAATAAAATCCCACTATTTATTGTAGTAAAACAAAATTCTCGCATATCATAATTAAATATTTGCGTGCTCGAGCCGCCGCGCATTTATTTTCCACCTACGCAAGAAAAAGGAAAAAGGTTAATTTCCTAGTTTCGTAATCAATTTGAAAGATAACATTCCCCACCAATTCAACTTTTTATCACCAATTCATGTGACGAAAGAGTTTTTGACAATTAGGTAATTAAGTAGATGTAGATGTAATTACTATTAATACTCGCTCCGTTTCACAATATTCGTCGTTTTATGGTGTTTCATGGGTATTAATGATCCAAATAAATAGCATGAAATTATCAAAAAGAAATTGCATGTATTTTTGGTAAAAATATATCTAAAATACTCTTAATTAATATTGCATTGGAATAAATAAGATAGAGTTTTTAGATTTAATATATAAGGGCTAAATTGGAAAAGGGGTAGTTAATATTGCATTGAATCCTAAAGCGACAGATATTTTGGAACAAAAAAAATTCTCTAAAACGACAGATATTGTGGAACGGGGAAAGTATTTACTATAGAGTTTAATTAATAAGTAAAACACAAGAAAAATAAAAGGTTTGTAATTGTTTGTTGTAACCACTAACCAATAATTTAAATAATACCATGTCCTAATTCCACTATAGTGAAATTCACTTTGATGAAACAAAAACTTACAAGAAATATATAACCATAATATCACTATTACAAATAAAACTAATCGAAATTACAAGTTTAAAAATGAAAACTATCTTTAATCAAGTAAAAGAATGCTATAGAGTAGACCTCTTGGGGCTCCACGTACCATTATTCTTGAGCTTGGTTTTTCTTATGATCTAAACAATCTGTGTATATAAAATATTATAAGATACTTTATATGTTTAAGTACTATAATTAAAAATTATAGTAAATTATCCTCACAGAATAATTATTTATAATTAACTTTAATTATAAATCTTAGTATAGTTTATTCTCGCAGAACAAACGATAGCAATATTAAAATATTACTTTAATCAGAATTTAATTACTTACTGAATTAATTCTGAACCGGAAATAAATCGACTGAGGCTTGCTAATGCAATGTCCTTAAGACAATATTTATGGGCTGTCAAAGGTGCAACAGTTCGTCCCAGTAGTCTCCCAAGATACAACAGTCGGATACTTGTTTCTTTGCACAAAGAACACGTCCACAGCGAACTTTAACAAACAGGAATATTAAAACGTTTTTTAAGAGAAGAATAGAGAGAAAGAGAGAGAATAGGATTCTGCTTTTGATTGCTAGAAAACGGGATTAGAGAATTGGCCAGATTCTCCCTCTATTTATAGCAGCAGAAAGGGTGTTGTGGAGAGACATGTCTGTTCGGATTTAAACCAAAAACAACCTTTGGTCCGAACAGGTGCAATCGGTTCGGTTTGAACCGAACCAACACACTTATTCATTTGAAAATAGGAGCACGGATCTAAGAAAAAAATGGGTCAGTCGCGGGTCTAATCAAGTCAAACGGATCTATTTGGTATGAATTATTTTTTGGGCTTTTAAATTTTGGGCCAAATCATTAATTAAATTTTGTCCAAAAAGATAATATTTTGTTGAAGCCCAATCCCAATCCAAACCCAAGCCGGTCGGACGGCGGCGCGCGTGGTGAAACCATGGTCATGCACGTCTTCTCCCCTCACAAAACTTGGTACCCCCAAGGGGCCAAACTCTTATCCAAATTTTTGCATTATAAATGACAAAAACTCTTCCAATTTCATCCATGTGGGATGAAGGCATTTTTCTCTCCAACTTTCATTCATTTCTATTTTATGGGCTTAACTCCAATTGAGCTCAATCCAATTGGGTTAATACCCATAAAATCCAACACTTTTCAACTCTACAACAATATTATCACGAGATTAATATGCAAAAGCTGAATTAGTGGCATACATAGGTGGTGTTTGCAAAAAATTGTGATTGTGCTCAAATATTAGAATCTAAAAAAAAATGTTAAAAGTTGTAGAGAAGTAAAAGTATGTGGTGTTTGCAAATTATGCCAAGAAGTAAAAAAAAAATCACTTTGGTGTGTTTGCAAAAGAATACAAAATCCACTTTTTTCTTCCATTTTGCTAAAAATGTCAAACTCAAAGCTAAAAGCACCTCATCGCCAACTTCAACTTAATTTGTACTTTTTGGCTTTTTTTAAGAGAAGTGGAAGTAGAATTATATGCAAACACTACTTAAGTGCTTATTTTATCCTAAAAGTTGAAAAGTAATTTTTTACGAACACCACCATAGCAAGACTCAAATTCCATTGGAGTCAATTTGATAACATAAATTTAAATTATTTATAAATTTATTTTAAACTTATTTCAAAATACATAGTAATTAATGACATTATCACATAGTTTAAGATTCAAGAATACCCAAACTAGATGGTGCATGCACTGATGCACACAATGAACAACGCCTGTTTTTTTTCTTTTTTTCTTTCTCTAACGCCTGTTTTTTTCTTTTTTTCTTTCTCTCTTTCTTTCTTATTTTATACTTATAATTACACAATGAAGTATGTCATAAATATTCTAAAAATTTGGAGCCCAAATGTCACATTTGTTAAGATCACAAATATTGAGGGTCAACTTGTTGGACTAAAAATATATATTTACTCCAATTTTACCCATTATAGTATATTAATGTGATACTATCACTTTCCCCGGGTGTAAATTATATTTCTGGGGAAATTAAAAGTGGCACAAAGACAATAACAAGATTATATATGTATCTTTCTCCACAGTAATTCGAAAATTATTATAATTAATATGAAAGAACATACACAAAAGCACTAAATTAAGCCAAATATTTATGTGAAAACTCGTTTATATTTCTCATCAATCAATGTACATTCGCGAAACCTCTAAAAAAACAAAACAGAGGAATAGAAACAGAACAAAATTTTCCTCATCAGGCAATTAATTTTCAAATTTCTAAATAATATTAAACTCAATCTGCAGATTTGGAGAAAGAAGAAGCGATGGGAATAGCGAGGTGGGTGGGGTTGTCGTCTCCGGCCATAATCACCACAATCTTCGGCGATCTGTCAGGGATGGTGGCGGCTGTGCAAGGCGGCGCCGCCTTTTCACCGCCGTCATGTGTAGGGCGCTGCTTGCGGTAAGAATAGACGAGGAGTATTAAAGCGACAGCGATTAATAATAACATAAGACCTAATCCACCAAAAAGGTAAGGCAATGGAGAATTCCATTGCCAAAATGTTGTGGGTGTAGTAGGTGCAGGTGCAGGGGGTGCAGGCCTCATGTCACGCACTTTGTGTGTGTGAAGAAAATTTGATGCGTGAAATGAATTCAAGTGTAAAAATGGGAAATTGGTGTGTGTAATTTATAGGGAGGTGACAAGGCCACATAAACATTTAGAAACTTGTATAGGACTCTAGGTTAGAGTACAAGGGCTCCATTTTTTTATTCTTTTTTATTTTCTCGGGATATTCTGGTATTGTACCTGACTTAATCTCGTTCAAGGAGTGTCAAACATATTATATGAAACCTCTTTTCACGAAAACTTAAATCTGAATTTGTCACTTTTAACGAAAATTTGAATCTCGAGAGGTTAGAAATTTTGCATTTATAAAGAGAGAAACTTGTCTAGGTTAGAATAGAATGGCTTCAATTTTATTTTATTTTTTCGTTTCTCAATCATATTTAGATTTTAGATGATCTAATTTAATTTAATTTGAGGTGTATCAAATATATAATATAAAAAGTTCTCTCAGCGAGTATTCAAACCTAGATCACCACCTTGTGAATGCTAGAGATTAATCAAGTAAAAAGGGTCCAATTTTACAAATGTGATATGAGTAAAGCTTTATTTTTTATTTTATTTTAGTAAATGACATGACATAAGAAAAAAGTTCCACATATGGCTTGAATATGACAGAATTGTTTACCCATTTTGACAAATATGTAGCATAGAGTATTAAAAATTGTCTCTACATCTATTAATTGATTTTGCTAATTCAAATATCACATTCTGACTCTATTACCATCTCCAACAGACCTCTTAAATTTTGACCTCTTATCTTATAATTTAAGGGGTGAACAGTGTTATACATTCCCACTTTTTACTCTGCACTCCAACAGCTAGTTTATATTTTAAGATTCTACTTTTAAACAACAACACCATTTCACTCCAATATCTGGATTATATTTAATAAATTATTTTTAATTATGATTTACATATAATAATAGTGATATATATATATATATATATATATATATTATATATATATATTTAATATTTATTTTTTAATATAATGATAAAATTTATTTAATTTAATAATAAAATATTATTATTTTGAGAAAATAATAATAATTTAAATTAAATAATTGTGTTCTATGAATTTAAATTAAATATTTCGTGAAACTAATATAAAATTAAAATATTATTATTTCAAAAAAATAATATGAATTACTATTTTAAAATATTTTTAATTTTCTAAGGGAAAAGTACAAAAGATTTGTACTTTCAATGCAAAAAGAGCTTTTAACAATTAACTTTGGCCTCTTATATTTAAGAGGCCAAACTTATAATTTTTTGTGGGTCTTAAAATATAAGAGCTCCCTTGGAGCTCAATTTTTTGGCAAAACTTATATTTTTTCTTATAATTTGAGTTTTAAATGGTCCCTTGGAGATGGTCTAACAATAATAAATTAAATTTAATCTGCATGTAACAACTTTTCTGGCTTAAGATTTTTTCTAAAACTAAACTTGATACAAAAAAATAAAAAATACTTATGATCGGCTAGCTATGTCTTAATATATATAATTAAGTGAATGAGAAATATTATCTATATTAAGATATGTTACTAAAACTACGTACAATACAAGAAGTAAACAGCACTTTGGCATTTATAAAATCAACTAAAAAAGTTATATAGCACACAAATTTTTTTTAGTTTATACCACATATATATAGTCAATTTCAAAATTATAAGAGCGAAAACATATGATGGGGTCGGTATTTTGTCGTATATGTTAGTATGATCAAACAAAAGAAGTTAATGTAAGGATTAATTCCAACTCATGATTTCAGCCTAATTCTACACATTCTCAATTACTTATGTTTATTCTATTGGTTGATCACAAATTGGTACGAGTATAGGTACCTAAACATCAACTTTAGTCGAATTTTTAGATATAACTTTAGTGCGCAATTAATTTATATTATTCTCCTTCATCAACATAATTGAATTTAAGGGATTATTGCATTTTTGGTGCCACAACTATAGCCCACTGGCATTTTTACCCCGTAACTTTTCGGGCTGGCACATTTGGTGCCACAACTTCAACATCAGTGACAATTTTGGTGCCAATTGAGGCCCAATTTTGAAATTGGCCCGAAATTCCCCCATGTACGGGCCATGTGACATGAAAATTGGGGATTTTGACCATTCAACACCTTTTTCATGAAAAAAAAAATTCCACCGACCAAGAACTAGACTACTTGGATGTTTTTATTTGGGGAAAAATAAGAAAGCGGGTAACAATTTAATTAAGGAAATGTTTGGTGAATTTTATAGGAAAAGTTAGGTTTTAAATTTTGGTATTTTTTTTTATTGAAAAAGACGTTGAACGGTCAATTTTGATTTATTACTAAATCACATGGCCCGCATATGGGGAATTTCTGGCCAATTTTGAAATTGGGCCTCAATTGGCACCAAAATTGCCACTGATGTTGAAGTTGTGGCACCAAATGTGCCAGCCCGAAAAGTTACGGGGTAGAAACGTCAGTGGACTATAGTTGTGGCACCAAAAATGCATTAATCCCTTGAATTTAATCCTTTTTTAGGAATGTGTGTAATTTAGGTCCTTAATCGTCACAAAAATAGTTAAATTTCTCATCTTTTGAGAAAGTAATGATTTACACGGAATTGCATTTTGTTTGATAATTAATGACCAATTAGTTGAGTTGGCCTTTTCACGACGGAAAATTCTTGTCTAGACCCGGTTTTTCATAGACCATATACAAAATTTTGCAAATATGTTTGATGAATGCATAAAATTTGCTCATGGTCTATGAATAAAGGATACTATTACTGGCATGTTGCTTTGCTTTTTACAATTTTAAATTGGTAGAGATACTTTTTTTTTTCCATTAGATACTTTTTTTTTTCCATTTTTTGTAATTGCTAACAAAATTCAACAATTTTTTTACCAAATATCATGTAGAATCGAAGAAATCTAATTCATAAAACTCCAACCATTCTAACTTTTGTCTCTTGTTTCCTTTTATGACGTCCTAGAAAAAGAATTAATATAAAATCTCATTAATTTAGTGTTTGAGATAATGATGAAGAAAATGAAGATTGACTTTCTCTCTTCTGTGCCATATTAGCAACTCTTGGTTAATAAATTTTTTTTAAATTATATAAATGTGGCCTACATTTTTTCGCACTCAAAAAGATGAGTGACGCCATTCCTTAATTCATTTGGTCTTGAAAAGAAGAAAAAGAATTAACTTGTCGTAATTGCAATCAGTGTACAAACCAACAATTTCAAGTGCTTACGTGGAGGGCCCCTCTTGTTCCTCAAATTTTTATCAGTTCCTACCTAACTTAGAAATTTCTCTCTTGTTTAGCTAAAGCTAGCATTAATTTGACACTTAAATGGAACTATCAAAGGGGAAAGAAAAGAGTGAGATCAGCTATTTCAGTTTTTTGTACGTTTTAATCAAGTAAAAGAGAATGGAATTTCTTTAAATGATAAACATTTTTGATGTACACTTTTCTCGATTTATATATATTAAAATAAATATTTCTGAATGATCAACTTATTTTTTTTTTTTGGGTTTTCCAAGGGTTTTAATCCCTTTCGAAGGGCGTCGGACACATTAGATGGGAACATCTTTCAATAAGAATTTGAACATGGTTCACTATTTTGTAGTGACTAGTCCTTTCTACTAGGTCAATCACATTTTGGTTGATCAATCAAATTTATTTAAGTTTTAAAGACGGCCAAGTGCACGGTGACTAATAGCATATGAATCCATCGACATTTTTTTTTGTTGACAAGGGAATCCGCAACCACCGAAGTGCACAAGGTATACCTCGCCCTCATACAATAGCTCGCAAATCACATGACAGATGTAAACCACACTAGACAAACTAGGTGTGACGAGCTTGACCTAGAAAGTGTTGGCAAAGGGATTCGAACTCGAGTCAAAGGCACAACGCTCACTTATTCCACCAACTAAGCTACCATTGCGGGTAAGTCCATCGACATTATTGGTTGACTTCAAGTTGGTTCCATCGAGTATGAAGAAATTTCGAGTGGTTTACATCTTTAAAGAAAGAAACAAAACGGCTAAAACTTAACCGAAGCAATAAAAACGGCTCATTCATTAGCAAAATTAGGTGCTTTCTTTAAACTTAATTTTCCTATTATTAATTTGTAGATTGTATTAACAGAAGCTCAGTTATATTAAATTTTCTACCGGTACGTATTCTAAAAGAAACTATATGATTTTCACCAAAATAATAAAACTTTTGGATTTAATATATAAAAACTCGAAGTTTCTGAAAACTATAAAAGGTAATTATTGGCAGACCGCATTCTTATATAAAGTCAATTATTATTAGTTAGTGAAAAAATAATTTTGATAATATATATTAAATCTCGTAAAATTATTTTTTCAACATTAAGCGAAACTCTTCCTTAACCTCAATCAATATATTTGGACATTTTGGGGGCTCAAATAATTACAAGAGGTTGCTTTTATTGTTAGCACACAAATTTATGAAACAATTTGACCCTCGTTGTAAATATGGATAATTTATTTTCTTTAATAAAAAAATAAGACTTGAGTCAATTACTGTCAACTTCCACAGTTAAATGAGTTCCACTTAAGAAGTGGAAGAAAAAATGCAACATCCTTTAGACTAATTTGCCACAATTAAATACAACAAATAACAAAACTTTTTACTTACTCATTTTTCTTGATTAAATGGTCTCTTTCAATCATGTAATCATTCTCTATTCGACAAACATATCCGAGACGCCACAAATTCGATCAACCTAACCCAGTAACCAGTATTTAAAAATCAAATTAATTATTAACCATTAGATTTTGTCGAAATACAACTGCCTGTGCGTAAAATGAAAACCGGCTTAAGAAAACATGTTAGCCTAATTAATCCATGTCCTTCAAATTAAAAATAAATATAAATTATCGATCACTCAGTTAAAAATTAAGTTCAACTTAGTGTCAAAAGTTGATGCTCCAAGATTGGGTATGAGTTTAATTTCCATTAATTTGGGTATATTTCAGATTTAATACTAATTTTGACAATTTATTTATCTTTATACGTACTTCGACAGTACGTAAATTAATTTTGAATAAATTTTTCGATGTACTGATTAATGTAAGACACTATCCTAGGGGTTGGGATGCATTTTCGGGATTTCGGGTAATTCAGGACGGGAATTTTTTGATTCGGGTTTTAATTTTCACTACCCGAATCCCGTTTGAATTGACTTGGTCTCGGTATTTCGGGTTCCCGATAAATATTGAATTTTCAGGATCGGGATTCAGGTTTCTCGAAAATAGTAATTTTATACTCCTATATAATAGAAGTAACACACTTTTCTTTATTTTGCTCCTTCATATCCGTGACAAAAATTAAATCCATGTAAATCAAGAAAAAACAAATAAAAACCAATCATATACTGAAGAAATAAGTGAGAGATATGTACGAAAACTAAAAACTACCTTCATGGCCTTATATTTTTCTTTATGGTCATGAATTGTTAAGGGTTTGGGATTAAGATATTGCTTGAAACGGGTACTTTATTTTGTATAATAAAGAATTCGGGATTCAGTTTTTTCAATCGGTCGTGGGACAATACTCGAATTCCGTCCCGCTTTAGTTTGTCAGGTTTTCGGGTTTCCCAAAACTCGAAAATCCACCATATTTCCCATCCCAAAATACAAAATTCGGACCAGAACGGGACGGGTTAAAGAAACCCGGTCCCTAATGCCCACCCCTATTGTATCTATTGTTTCACTAAGGGAAAAAGAAAAAGCTATCTTATATCCATGCGCTTAACTAGGATATGTAAGGCTCTATGTAGATGGATTTTGGCCCAGTCTCGCGAATTTCGCGAGACTTGACCAAAACTCTTCCAAATGAGTTTTCCACAAAATCATGAAAATTCAACAAAAACATATTCACAAATCAACACAAAAACTCTTGAAACCTATAAGACATTAATTTGATACTTGCCATCTATTTTTTTCCCCAAATCTCTAAAAAAGACATTGATTTGATACCTACCACCTATTTTTTTTTCTTTCTTAAAACCCAAACATCCAAGTAAGGTTTCAACTTTTTTAAAATCACAAAACCCAACATCCAAAATCTACACCGAAACCACCTAAACTATTTTTCTAAAACCGAGACCCACAAAATCGGATCAAAACCTTTCCAAATAGGGTTTAATCGTCCCAAGTGTAAAGGTCCTGTCAAATTTGTTTTTTGTCTTAAAACAAACTTCTACTAGAAGTTTTCGGAAATATTGCAAAATTGGTCATGTAACTATAAATCACTGACAATTTAGTCTTATATAGACCCGGGCATACATTTACGTCCTGTGATTAAATAAATTGACAATTTCGGTCCTTTTTCATCCTGATTTTGGAGATTTTGCCGACATTGGGACCGACTAACAAATTGGGCAATTTTGCCGACATGGGCCTAGTCGGTCCACAAAATTTCAAAAATAAGTTTTCAGACATTACAATTCTATTAATTCAGCTCATGGGTTCAAATTCTCTTTCATAATTTATTGAGCTTCTAACATATAAAAGATCAACGCTTGCCACATTTGATCACTTGGTTAAAATAATTTCACGATTACTTTGGAAAACAGTGGTATTTATACTAATGCATCAAAATCATTTCATATTGTTAGATGAAAATATGCATAAAATTAAGATTGTTAGTGAATTATTAATTATTATCTTCTTAAACTAATGATATTACATCATTAGTTACTTATCTTAATAAAAATATTATGCATATATATGTTATGAAATATTCATATAATATGTGAATGCCATTGCTAATTTCCATTACAAGAATAAGGTGGCTACATAATGATCTTCCACTTGGTAGAATAAGGAGATAACACGCATCAATACAAGGGTTTATACAAGAAGAAGTGTAGCAAAATTAAGACAAATGGGAGCTTAATTCTAAACATATACAAGTATGTAGCCATGTATCATGGATGCCACCCAATACCCTTTTCATGGAAGACATGTGTATTACTACTTGTAGTCTTGAGCTCCTGTAAATAGATGGGTTTATTTCATCATTTATACACAAAACAATCAACTATCAAGAAGAAATAGTTACATGAAATAATATTTTCTCCATCTCATAGTTTCCCTTACATATTACCCAGTCTACTACAATTTATTCATTTATTTTATCCTTAATTTTACAACAATATATATATTTTTATCATTTATTGTCGAATGTATATCTTTAATATATTGAACAGACATGGATCCATGTATTCGCCCCACGTATTTTGGAATATGAGAATTATAATTGGGCTAGGTTCACCAAAACAAAATTCTTATTTAATGGGCCGAATTCGGCAAATTCAAACTGTGATTCCTAGTGCCCTAGTCTGCTACATTACTTTTACCGTACCAGCCCATTCTTTATGGGCTTTAATTAGAAGGCCTTGTTCATAGTATCTGTCCTTTAGTAGGGCCCTTTTTTCCCAATGCACAGGCCATTTTCGCTGTCGCCCCAAGCCCAATGTTACAATCTAATTTGAAGGAAGCATTTGGCGGACCCCACAATGTTTCTGCTTGGCTATTGTTAGGGTTGTGAATTAAATTATTTAAATTTAAATTCAATCCAATTGTATTTGTCCCTAAGGAATCTACTACGAATAAAAATAATTCATAGTACAAAATACGTGAAGTGGATATAAACATTGATTCATCTGAAGATTTTCTGATCCATTAATTAAATAATATTCATCTAAGGTGGTTAGGTCAAGTGATAGTGACTTGCGATCCCCAGAAGCGAAACTCAAGTTCGAATCCTACTAAAGACATCACATTGGGGAGGACCTATACCCTTTGCAGTCTTCGATCCGAACTGTAAATACATATTCTAGTAGATAAAAAAAAAATTTACAATATTCATCAACAGTTTAATTAACCAAGAGTTAACCTAATAATTTGCCTCAATTTTCATCTTGCCATCCGAATTAAAATAGATGATTGATTTTTCCTATTTTGAGTTCAATGAACTACGAAGGAAGTCTTCTCTCAGTTTGTAGTAGACGAACATAATGGTAACTACAAAAAAAGGGCTTCACCTACGACATGATTCCAACGAAAACAAATTTGTCGCTATTAGTGATGGATTAGTAACCAAATACCAACATAATTTCAATTAAAAAATCTACCTTCAATAACAGCGACAAATTACCGACGGAATGTCGAAAAAAAATATTTTTTGTAGGAATTCGGTTGTTAAGTTGTAGGGAAAAGTTATTCATAGCGACGAAATCATTCCAACAGAAAATTATCTGTCGCTATTTAGATTTTAGTAACTGAATAGCAACGGAACCATCAACATAAATTTGTTCCGCCAATAATAACGACAAATTACCAACAAAAAATTGAGAAAAAATATTTTTCATAGGAATTCAGTTGTTAAGTTGTAGGAAAAAGTTATCCATAGCGATGAATAAATCAGCTCGGCATAGAGCTGGTAATATGGATCGATCTGCTGGATCGATCCATATGGGATCCACTAAATTTTCAACATGATCAAATCTGTTGGATCCGATCCCCTATGGATCCATAAATAAAAATTGTGGAAACATACTGGATCAACTTAAAGAAGAAAATATTTGTAAACTTCAATTGTCTAATCTCCCCCACCCCTACCCGGCCACCACCCCATCCTCCGCCACCTCCTAACCATCCCCACACCCGGGCACCAACCACCCTCCACACGGATCACCCTTATGTGTTGGATCCACATTCAAATTGGACCCAATCAATCTCACGTTAATTTTGACCCATTTTTTAGTCGTTTTAACTTTTTTTTTTTACAAATTTCACCGGTATATCCCATTTTTAACCGATATTATCGATTTCCTCATTTTTAATCAGTTTAACCCGTTTTTACTTCGATTTCATCGATTATTTCACCAATTTCACTAGTTTAACCATTTTTAACGATTTAACATGTTTTTCATCGAATTTTTAACCAATTTAACTCATTTTTTACCGACTTCACTCATTTTCTTCACTAATTTTATCAGGTATACTCGTTTTAATCAGTTTAACATATTTTTTCACCAATTTCATCGATTTTTTATGGATTTAACTTTTTTTTAATCGGATTCACCATTTTTTCAATAATTTCAACATGTAAAACTAATGAAGTATTCGTAAAAACGAATGAAATCGGTAAAAAAAAGAAGACTTTAATTGTTTTGAAACATGTTGAATCAGCTAACTTAGTTAAAAACAAGTGAAGTCGGTGAAAAATGGGTGAATACTGTTAAATAGGTCAAACAAATCAAGTTGATAAAATTTGTGGAAAAAAAAACAATTGACGAAAATGGCGAAAATCGATGAAAATGGGTGAAAACGATGAAAAAGGGTTGTATTGGTCAAAATATTTTAAATCGATAAAATTCATGAAAAATGGGTGAAATCGATGAAAAAATGGGTAAATTGATTAAATTAGTTAAAAGCGTGTGAGATTGGCGAAAAAATGAGTTAAATCAGACCATACCGTTTTAAATCGGTGAAATTGATGATAAAATAGGTTGAATCGGTCAAAATATGTTTAGATCGACGAGTCAAATTGGCAAAACAATGATATAAATTGATGAAATTAGTGAGAAAAACTAGTGATAATTAAAAAAGTATTGGTTAAGTCGACGAAATTAGTGATAACGATGATTAAATGAGTTAAATCGGTCAAAAATAATTTAAATCGATAAAACTAGTAAAAAGAGGATGAAAACGATGGAAAAACTAGTTAAATTGGTCAAAATGATTCAAATTGAAATCAAGGGGAAAACTAGTTATATCGACAAAAAAATTAAATCAATTAATTGGTGAAAAAATGGGTGAAATCAATGAAAAAATGGGTTCAATCATGAAATTGAAAAAAAATTATGATATCGGTGAATAATCGGATACCTCAGTCAAAAATGGTCTAAATCGATGAAAATGGTGAAAAATGAGTTGAACCGGTAAAAAATAGCTTAAATTTATTAAATTAGGAAAAATATGTGAGATTGGTCAAAAAGGGGGTTAAACCGGTGAAAACTGTGAGTAAACATGTTAGATAGGTCAAAAAATGTTTAAATCAACGAAATTAGTGAAAAAAATTGATGAAAACCGTGGGAAAGTTCAAAATGATTTAAATCGATCAAACTAATGAAAAATGAGTTAAATCATTGAAAAAATTGATGAAATAAACATCCATATGACTCATATATATAATTGTTTAATGAAAATACAACAAAGATATCCAGCTCAACTGGTTTGATCATTTAATATGTATATATATGAGGTCAAGGGTTCAAATCCTACATCCAACAAGTTAATTAAAAATACATTGCCCAGGCGTCACTCGGGCGCACATAGCCCAGGCGAGACCTAGGCACCCGAGGCAGCCCCATGAGTGGCCCAGGCAAGACCCAGGCGTGGCCTAGGCGCCTAGGCCAAGCTCAGGCGATCCCGAGGCAACCCCATGAGTCGCCCGGGCCAGAACCAGGCGTGGCATTGGCGCCTAGGCCAAGCCCAGGCGAGCCCAAGACAACCCCATGAGTCGCCCGGGCGCCCGGGCCTGAACCAGGCATGGCATTGGCGCCTAGGCCAAGCCCAGGCGATATCGAGGCTCCCGAGGCAGCTCCATGAAGTGGCCTGGGCGCCTCAGCCAAGCCCAGGCGAGACCTAGGCGCCCGAGTCAGGCTCAGGCACGCCCAGGAACGACTCAGTCAACGCTATGTTGAGGTTCAATTTTTTGCTCCGACCCGATTGCTAGTAACGGAATCAGCAACATTTTTTGCTCCAACCCGATTGCTAGTAACGGAATCAGCAACAAAAAAGTTGTCACTAGGTTCCAACTGATTTCCTACAAATTAGTGACAAAAATAAGCTAACAGAAATATTTTGATGCTAAATCCGTCGGAATGATTCCAACCGATTGGCGACAAAATACCGACAGATTTTAACCAACGGAATATTTTTGATGCTATATTCCGTCATAATGTTTCCAACAGATTGGCGACAGAATACCAACAAATTCCTGCCGTTGGAAATCAGTTAGTAATTTTCCTACGCATTTCCAACAGCAAAAATTTTCGCAAAAAATATTCGGGCCCGATCGTTCATCCGACGCTTTTTCCGACAAAAATACCAACAAAAATGAACCGTCGCAACATTTACCAACGGGAAAAAAGCCGTTGCTGCATTTACCTACGGGGCCTTCACCTACGAATTAACTAACGGAAAAAAAGCGTCGCTACGCATGAATACCAACAGAAATCAAGGCTTCACCAACGGAATATGCCGTAGGTGAAGCCCAGTTTTCTTGTAGTGGGTGGAGTTGAGAATGGAGCTTTCATCGGATCTGAATTTTAATCCAAAAATTTGATGATGCACAAATGCTTAGTGATTTTGAAAATTTGTTAGGATCAGAGTCTAAATTCGACAAAAGGTAATTGATGTGAATATCGAGATAAGCCTACACATTCCGATACGTTGACAATCTTTATTTAACTCTCAATTTTCTACTCAAAAAGAAGAAACACATGGTTTGAGCTATCCATGAAGTACTGGCTGAGAACTTAGATATTACATAACATGCAATGCACAATTATACTCTTTAAATGATACGTGTCATCTTTGTTAAGTATCATTAATAAAGTAGATTATTAGAAGTATGAATATTTGAATATATATATATCATAAAAATGCAATTAAATTCACGTACAAGCCTAATCCGAATGTACAGAAGCCCACGTGATTTTGAAATTGATTGCTGTTAATAATTGATTTGTTTGTTGGGTCACTAGTTTGAACTTTGTGGCTCACATTTATAGCCATCCTTTCATTTTTCTTACATGTTGGTTCCATAGTAGCCAATATTATTTTCTGACTCATCACTCTCTTAAATGGCTCCATACCACGAGTGATTCAATTGCAGCCACGTCCATCATTTATTAATTCCTTTGTTTTCATCCAACACAATCAAAATCAGGTTACACACAGTCACGCACTATTCACTTGCCTTTTAGTGTTGATGTTGTTCTTGGACCCAGAAATTGATTGCTTTTGATGGGTATTGCAGTTGAATTCCAAAAAAGCACATGCATCTCATTCGGAGATGAAAAGAGAAGTTTTCGATATGGTTCTACATCACATTTTGACGTCTTATTTATCCTTGCATTATTGAATTTGAGAGAGATTAAAAAAGAATCTTTTGTTTTTACATTTCTCATATTTGAAATAAAGTACTCTAAATAGATATACAAACTAGACAAAATACTTTTGTTTTTGACCTTTTGATCGAAATTTAAGATCGAGGTCAATCTAAATTCTCCAACAAATCAATGGATCAGTTATAAGAAACGCTTTAATTTGAATAATGTTAATAACCTTGATATTAATTTTGAGCTTTTTTGCTATTAATTAACTAACATGGCAAGCCTATAATCTCAAGAACCCCAAGAATGGTGAAGCTTTTAAATGACTGTACAACTCCCAAAAGCCAATTCTGATTATATTTCCCAATCACAATTCACAACATCTTGGTTTCGTGGTCCCAACAGGACCCATCAAGAATTATACCCACCACAAATTATTTCACAATTTTTCTCACCCAATAACCTCCTGCCACGTGTCATCCCCTAAATTCCGCCCTTCACTGTACTTCTGCAGAATCCAACATCCATATATACTAATATGCTTCAATCTGAAAGCAGGGTGTAACTAAACTGAAATGTTGAAACTTGAAAACAATACAGAAACACACAGCAGTGGTACCAGAAACAACTGGGCCCGTGCCTGCGACAATTGCCGGTCAGCCGCCTGCACAGTCTACTGCCGCACAGACTCAACCTACATCTGCAAAAACTGCGATGCCCACATCCACGCATCCCACGAGCGTGTGTTGGTATGCGAGGCCTGTGAGCGAGCTCCTGCAGTCTTTCTATGCAAGGCCGACTCTGCATCCCTCTGCTCCACCTGTGACTCGGATATCCACTCGGCCAACCCGCTTGCACGACGCCACCACCGTGTCCCAATTCTGCCGATTCCGGCCCCCCTATATGGCCCCTCAACTGCAGGAGATGCAGATGACGAATTCTTCACTCAGGACGAAGATGATGAAGATGAAGCGGCTTCGTGGCTGTTGTTCAATCCTGTGAAGAATAGTGACAGCCAAGGAAATGATAATGGGCCGTTGTTTGGTGGGGATGTAGATGAGTATTTGGACCTTAATGAATACAATTCATGTCAAAATAGCCAGTTCAATGACCAGTATAACAATAATCAGCAACATTATAGTGTTCCTCAAAAGAGATGCGCCAGTGATAGTGTTGTGCCGATTCAGTTTCTAAATGGAAAAGATCAGGTCCACCAGCAATTTATCCAGTTGGGATTGGAGTTTGAAGCTGGGTACAGTTATCCTGCTTCTATGTCTCACAGTGTAAGTTTTCAGCATAATTTAAACAGTTAAGATACTTTTCAGGAGCAATTTTTCCAGTAGGATACTTTATTTCAAGTTAGGCTACATTTAAAGGTCATATGTTTGACATTGGCATTCAATATCAAACTTCATTATAAAGTGTCCATACAATTATCTCCGAATATATAAATCTAGGAACTTCTTACGTTACCTTAAAATCTCCTAATCAGTTTTTTCTGGTGGTAATATCAGGTTTCCCTTTCACCGATGGATGTTGGAGTTGTTCCTGAATCGACCATGAGTGACAATTCAATATCCCACCACAGACCCCCAAAAGGGACTATTGATCTTTTCTCAGGCCCTCCTATCCAGATGCCAACTCAACTTTCGCCAATGGACAGGGAAGCCAGAGTCTTAAGGTATAGAGAGAAGAAGAAGACAAGGAAATTTGAGAAGACAATCAGGTATGCATCAAGAAAGGCTTATGCAGAAACTAGACCTAGGGTCAAAGGCCGATTTGCAAAAAGAACAAATGTAGAAGGTGAAGTAGACCAGAGGTTCTCTTCATCTTTAATAGCTGAAAGTACATATGGTCTGGTTCCATCATTTTAATCCAGGAAAAGGTTTGGAAAGACGAACCGTCTTAGATTAGCTGTTCAACTCCAAAGCTACGGCTAATACTGTATCTTTGTAGTTCATAATTTTAGTATTATCTTGTTGAATTCTGAGCTTGTAACAATTTCATGTATATATATATTCAATCTTAGTACTTCCAAGGAAATTATGACAATACAGGATGCTAAAAAAGAGATGCAAAGGAAAGGTTTTGTAGGAGAATGAGAAGGAAATTGAAATCTTTTCGTGCCATGTTCAATTTTACATTAATTTGAATCATAAATTGAGATTACAACAAATCAACATATAATGTCATCAGAAAATATTGAGAGAGTCCTAAATATTATACAAGATCTTATGAGGAAGAGATTTATGACTTATCTTACATAAGAACAAGTTCATATGACCTTGCAAGATAATGGTACCATGTATTTCAATTGTAGCACAAAGCTTCGACCAAAGCTGAATAGAAGAAAGTAAATTATAGCTATCCTAAAACCTATTTCCTCATAAAACTGCTTAGCAATTTATTAAATTCATTTTCTCATTTTCTCATTGAAACTCTTTGATCTTTCACTTTGTAACTGAAATCCTGAATTATTTCATCATATCTTATCAAGCCAATACTATTGTGCACTCTTTACATAACGTCCTAAGAATTTTCACCGACTTCAGTGTTGAGAAGTTTGAGGGCAACATGATTTCAGGCTCAAATCTTAAGGCCAAACACAAATAAGCTTGGCATAAATCATCATTGGTTAATGATTAAGGGAGATCTTACCAGATTTTGCTGTGATATATACATTGCAACCAAAAACCACATATTGAGAAGGTATACTAAACTTTCAGCTCAATCAGGAGAAAGTTAAGCATTAGCAACCTTGAGCCCGTAGTCAAAAAATAAATTTATGTCATTAATCATGCACACGACTAGTCATACATCAGGGCCAATATTTAAAGAGCAATGGAACCTGTATACATGTTAACACCAATTATGACTCCTGTGCAAGGTTTCCTCCAAAACCTGTACTGTATACTCCACAGAACCAGTCTTGCAAACTTATCTAAAACTGAAAACATGCTTCTCTAAAAAACAGGTAACATGCAGCAGTTTCAAACATTTTCTTCTAATCATTATAAATAATAGATCCATATTGAATAAAAACAATAGAAATCTATGTAAAATCATTTTAAGTATTGGAAACAGTGTATTGTCATGCTGAACATTAGTTAGAGCTCCAAGCGATTTCCTAATATGCTCAAAATAATAAGAAGAAGAGACTTAACATCTTCCATAGATAATAAAAGAACACTATACAGAAATCTCTAATATATATTAGAAAAGGTGTAAAATTACACTGGTAATGGAATTAAATGTTAGAATTCTCCATCAAACGTGACGCCAAAGTAGCTGAAGAAATAGAATAGCTATTACCTGTCAACTTTACTACTCAACTAAAGAGTTGTGCCTCCACCATCTGACATCAAAGATGCAGCAGCTGCTGCAGCAGTGGGAACAACTCCTGTCGAGACACCAGGTTTTGACAGGTGGAGTAACCTGAAATATTGAAATAGTTTTATTGATTCTTCATCATAATAGGTAGAAAGAATCATTTATCCAAATGAGATGTTGCAAGCATATACTCAGAGACCACGAATTAACGAACACTTAATAATGTATCCTAAGAATTAGAATAAATGTAAGTGTGTGGGTCTCTATGCACTCTCAATTTTTAAGAATAAAACCTAAATTTTACAGAACCCAAAACAGGAAGAAAAATTTACATAATCAACCCTTGCATGATACCGTTATCTCGACTCTGATGCTTAGATTTAGGCTTGGAAAGAAAGTTTAGAATTCCACCAACCATTCCAGGAAAGGTTTTTCCAACTTCAACTAGTTCACATACGGAAAAACAACTATACATGTCTAAGATATTAGTCCCAAGGGATAAAAGGGATCTTTACTTAAAGTATAAAGCAACTGTTGTAGTACGCATGCTAAAATCTCAACACACGTGAAGTACTCAACTATCGTCACAAATTCTAAAGCTCGTAATCTAGTATTCTTAGCAGAAGAAATTGAATGGATGCACTTACGGAGCAAGATATTCGCAAAAAGATGTCATAGCCGCAGCAACTTCAGTGTAATTCTCTGACGATGCAGGGGCTGTCACTTCAACCAACTGTATACCTGGTGTTACCGGCACTGCTTCATCCGTCGCATGCAATTTCAACATTTTGTTAACCGAAGACACTGTAACTGTTATTGGAGCACCTCTGTTGAAATGGAATGCAAACCCCACTCTCAACAGCTCATGATCTAGCTTATATCCAAGTGCATAAAACAAGCGGAGTGCATTTTTGCTCACTTTACTTTCTGCCATGGTCCTCACCAGCACAGATATTTGCTCAGCACCGGCACCCCTCATTGCACCACCAATGTGTCGGACAGTCCTAAGCATTATTTAATCTCTTTAACAATCACCACTAACAATAATAAGAAGGCAGTACAAGAAGATCACTTCTTACCATGTAGGCTCAGGCTGCTCAAGATCACATAAAAGCCGGACTTCTGAAGATACTAATCCTACATAATGAAATAACAAAGCTTACTATTAGGTAAAATACATGGATTAAAATTTCCACATAAAACACCAAAATGTTTCTGGTTTTTAGTCAATCGAAACCAAAACATAGAGTAGTTTCTACTTCAACACGTTTCTTAAATTTTTCCAAATGTTTCCTGAAAATTTCCAGAAAAGTTTCTAATATTTATAATCCATGGGTAAAAAGCACACAATATAGTTGCTTCATTACACTTGATTATAAGATAATAAATAATTTGACTATGTATAATTGGCGTGAAAAATCAATACCAAGGTTGGGGACACTTTTCAAACATAATTCATGAATCCTCAAACTATCTCTATGAACGCCACAAAGTCCCTGCAGAAGAATCTCCAGAGCCTCAACATGCTGCACAACAATGTAGTATAACAATAATTAAACTTAAAAATTCGAAATTTCTGCTGCGAAAAAGATTATTTGTTATGTTCATAAACATATATAAGGATATAAGGCGAAAAAGTGTTACCTTAGTCTCTATAATTCCCTGAACCACGCACTCCATTCTTATCCAATTTTTTCTCTGGAGATATTATAGGTCAGTTGAATCAGCCAATACTGATTTATACTTCTAATCATTCGTTTGAGAACTAAACGGTACCAAGCATTAAAATATGGATTATTTCAGTAGATTAGGGTTTTAATAACAAAACTGAACTGTGCACTTGCAGTAGAGAGAGAGAGTGGCTGTCAATGGGTCGGTTCAGATTCGACCGAGACCCGACTCTATTTATGTCGGGTATCAAAAGTTTCTTTATCCAATAAAATTTTCATTTTAAAAAATTACACTTAAAACAAGTTTGTTAACATTACGATTTTATTTAATTTAACTTATATGTTCAAACTTTCTTTACTAATATTCATATTTTTAAATTAATTGTTGGACTTAAATAGAAAATGACCCATTTATTAATCAAATAACCTTTAGACTTGAAGTAGTTCTTATCAACGAGCTACATTCTGATTGAATCGATCTATATCCTGATATGTCCAATTGTGTTTGGTCAGCATCGAATTAGGATCAAGTTCTAATTCCGTCAAATATTTTGATTTAGTTGACTTTCAAATTGTCACTCAGGAACTCAAACTTTTTTCCATGACAATAAACTTTAAAAAATAATTTAACTATCTATTACGAAGTATTTGCAAAATTTCGTCAGGAAATAACTGTATTAAATATTAATGATGCTTCAAAACTAATTCATGTTATTAACTGAGAATTGAGGTATTAAAATAATATCATTAATAAAAATATAAATTCATGACTTATTAGATTAACATAAAAACTATTTATGTCTACTTGTGTTAAAAAATATTATGATATATTTTATAATATCTTATCGAGTTAAAGTAATCTGATTAGCTTAGATTCATATTCATTCTATTTAAATAAATAGAGTCGATTTCGACTTAAAATCCCCTCAACCACAATCCTTAACTGAATTATATAGAGCAAAAGATAAAAACACTCCATATGTTTTGTCTAACTCCCAAAAATTCCCATGTGTTATTTTAACTCCCAAAAATCCCCCTGTATTTGGTTTTAAATACCACACTTGACCCAAGTAGTATATTATAATTTTATTTTTGACTTTTGGTAATAACAAGATTACCCCTATGTGTTTGTTTTTTTTTTTTTTTTATTCTTTTAAAAAAATTAAGTATATACTACTTGGATCGAGTGTGGTATTTTAAATCAAACATAGGGGGGTTTTAGGGATTTAAAATGACACATGGGGGTTTTTTTGGGAGTTAGACAAAACATATGTGGTATTTTTGTCTTTCGATATTAATGGTAAAATTGTCATATCAAAAGTAAAATGTGAACAAATACTTGCAATTTTGGCGTTTGACACACACTCTCTTATTTGGGGGTGTATTTGAGACTTATTTGAGATCACAGGGTTTTTTCTTGGAGTTAAAATAATACAGAGGAGTTTTTGAAAGTTAGACAAAACATAGGGAGTGTTTTTGTCATTTGCTCTAATTATATATATACATTACAAATCAGGAGAGAAAAAGAAAAGCAACCACCATTATTTGTTTTAAGACTTTGGTTATCTTTTTCTTTTTTTTCTCTCACATTTTATCATGAAGTTATTATTTCAGTTAAACTTTAAGTCTGAAAATTATAGGTAAATGGTCAGAATACAATTCTAAACAACACAATATAACGGTGTAATCACAAAAATCTGTCTCAAATTCATCAAATGTACCCAAAAACTATCCCACAGCTTAAACTGAAAAGATAAATACAATCTGATAATGACGCCAATAAAATTAATCTATTGCAGTAGCGCAGAACCTGAAACAATGAAACACCGATGAAGTTGATAATTTGTGTAACTTATTTTTGCATATCAAAATTCAAGCGTGTTCCAGAATTTTTTTCTAAAAAGAAAGGGTAAAATGCAATGGTGTGTGGCAACACAAACAAAAACTATCAGAAAACAAACATTAAACAGCAACAGCGGCAGCTGCAGTCCTCCTAGTCCGAGCTGCACCTTCAGATTTTACGGAGCAAAATGTATTCAAAACATCAGCATGATCCCGTATGTATTTTGGGCATCTTGAAAGGACGTCCTGTGCTACACTTAGCCTTCCGGCTTTTAGATAAGCCTGGAATAGTCGGATAAACACAGATTTTGATGGATTTTTTTTTGAAGTCTTGGCTTGTGTAATAAAAGCGACAGCATCTTCTGCACTGCCAGTCTTAGAGAGATACTCGACAAAGGAATCCGAGTCCGGTGAATAACCTTGGTGCGTCATAATTTTCATAAGATCTAAGGCTTCCTTGAAGCGTTTTTTAGCTAACAACTTGCTTGTCAATGTTTTGTATGTGATACGTCTAGGAGTTAAGTCTTTATCCTTGATCAACTCCAAAACCAGCTTGTATGCATCCAATGGTCTGTTTTTCCTACAATATGTACCCACCAACACATTTAGAGCATATCCAGCACAAGAGTCCCCAAAACTCTCAACCATCTCTTTGAAACTATTGGATGCTTCATCTAGGTCTCGAGCCTCACAAAATCCTTTAATGAAAGATACCCATGGGTTGTAATCTGAATCATCACGTGATGCAACCATATTTTCCTTAAACTCAAGTGCTTCGCTAGTTTTGCCTCCACTGCTAAGCTTATAGGCAATCTTACATTGTGAAGGACCACTAGGTAAATAACCCTCCTCCTTCATTGCTTTCAATATTTTGTTGTACTCTGTCATTCTCCCAACACTAGTTAAAGACTTGAAAACCCCATTCAAGTGAGCATCAGTCAGTTCATTCCCACTGGCCCTAAAAATTCTCACGACTTTAAAAAACAAGTCCATATCCAGTTCCTTGCTAACTACTATTTTCTTTAAAAGGAAAGTGCAATCGTGTGCTGATGGCTTATTTTCACCAATCATAGCAAACTCATACAAATCAACAGCAGCGCTTATCATTTTTCTCTTAACACACAGATGCAGGAGCTTAACATAGGTCTCAATCTTCATCTCATGCCCTTTACTCCTCATTTCATTAATAAATCTCCAGAACTTCTCACTGCACTCCTCTCTACCCAAAACTATGGCCATTGCGTTATACGACTGCTGATCATGCTTAAATAGATAACTCTCCTCAACCCATCTGAAAAAAATCAGCGCTTTATTCGGCTCTGATTTAAGATTCTCCAACACTTGCGTAACCAGATCACTAGAAAACTCGACTTTCAGATCTCGCAACTGTTTTTCCAACTCATCTCCCCAAACTTGTCCCCTAATCCTAGAACAAACCTTTTCAACAGCGCTATCATTACCCATATCGTCTTTTTTATTACTAACCGACCCCGTAGCATATAACTCCTTCAACTTCTGAACATCATCACTCAACCCATCTTTATCGAATTTCTCGGAAATTCTGACAAATGTGCCCTTGTGCACACCATAACCTTTCTTTCTCATAATCCCAATCATATCCCAGGATTCTTTCACAAATCCATTACTCCCCAAAATCCCCAGCATATAGTTATAAGATTTGGAACTCAATTTCACGCTTTGGTCCTCCAAAACCCAGTCAAAAACCCTATTAGCTACATCAGGGGAAGTTTCGGGTTTCCTCAAAACACTCAGAATCAAATCATGCGTTATAACAACGTTATTAGAATCTAAATCAAGCTTAATCGCGTCATTAGATTTTTCAGGTATGGAAAAAATGTCGGCCAATAAAACAGCCTGATCTGAAGAGGGATTCTTCGGAGGCTCGACGGAGGTCTCCGGGGATGATGTGAAATGACGAAGTGTGACCAAGGGTTTGTATGTCACGTGAGGTGCGCGTGGGGTGAGAAGTGAGGAAGTGAAGGAGCGAAGTTGATGTACCTGAGAAATGTGGGGCTGAGATTGAGTGTGGCACCGGAGGAGAAGCAATCGCAGCAATTGATTTCTCATGCTATCAGATTCGAAAGGGTATTGACTACGAGCTGTTTTCTTGAATCAGGTGGAGGAGAAGAGAGAAGTAAGGGGTTTTTGATTTTTGATTTCTTTCAGATTAGGGTTTTTGAGAATGAGAAGATAGAGAGTGGGACTGATTGAGAAAATACCAAAACAGCCCTCCACTCCGGCACTCCCCCATCTCAAATACTTACTATGTAATTAAGAATATCTTGTTATAAAACTAAGCTAAAAAGGGACAACAATAATAGATAAAGTAGGAAGTAAAAAGCAAAAGAGATTAGGGAGAAAGAGGTGATCTTGTTATTTCATATATGATTGTATATAATTGTTATATTCATACATGTTACAAATTACCTATTTATAGGACTAAAAAGTGCAACTCAAAGGTCAAGAGTTACATGATCACTTAGTTGAGTTCAATGTATAAATACTATGTCTCTTCATATGATATCTTCATTGGATGATGAATGTGGCTATTGGCATCCACAAATTTCTTCATTCATAACACTCCCCCTTGGATGCCATTTCTTATGGAACATGCCTCGTTAAAAACCTTGTCAGAAAAACCCTGTGGGAAAAACCTTAACAAGGAAAAAAGAGTACATATCCATACGAGACTGATAAGCGTGTAACACTGCCTCGTTAAAACCTTGTCAAGAAAACCCATTGGGACAAAACTTGGACGAAGGAAAAAGAGTACAGTGTGCAAGTAATTATTAATAACACGCTCCCCCTGAAGTCGGTACAAGGTCCACAAGTTGATGCATTCTGATGTTGTGGACCATCTTTCTGAATGATGTAGTCGGTATTGCTTTAGCGAAAAAATCGACAAGCTTGTTGCTTGACTTAAATTGATGAACGTCCAATTCACCAATTTTATGAGGTGGGTGAAGAGAAACTTTTGGTGATACGTATTCCGTTATGTTTCTTTTGATATATTCATTTTCGATATGAGCAATACAAGTGATATTATCTTCATATAATAATGTTGCGTATTCTTTATTGAATTTAACTCACATGTTTATGAACATATTGAATCATAGATCCCATCCATAACCATTTATGAAATGTCAAAATTTCAGAGGGGTTGGAAGAGATGGCTACTAAAGTCTGCTTCAGAGATTACCATGATTTAGCAGCACCACCACAAGTAAATACATGTTCACTTTGGAATAAATTTGTATGTAACCAACATCTGTATAATCCACTACTTGTGGGCTTGAACAATTAGAATAAAAACAAGCTCAAGCCAGTCATTCTACGAAGATAGTATAATGTTTGTTTAATGTCATTTCTATGACTTCGTGCTGGTGCAAAGTTGTATCTTGTTAGTAAGTTCAATGTGAAAGCTATATCCGACCTCAAACAATTTCAAGATACACGAGCGCTCTTATTGCATTTAGATATGGTACTTCAGGACCAATAAATTATTCATTGTCCTTCCTCGGGATGAAAGTGATATTCATATATCTAAAGAAGAAACAACTATGAAATTTTCTCAACGAATAAACATTTATCAAATTTTGATCTGGAGTTATTTCATGAAGTAATTTGCGGTATTTGTGGGCTCTTCAGGAGTCCTCATAAAATTTAAATCATCCATGCATACCGCAATAATAGAAAACTCATTTCAAAATCTTTCAATGCAAAATACATGGACAAATTGGATTATGCACGAATCCTTCTTTTACGAGGTATTCATTTAGCTGGTTATACCACATCAGACCAGATCACCCTAACTTAATAAGGATCGTATTGTTTAATAAATGATAAGCATGAGACCATTTAATTCCTTCAGGGATTTTAATATAAATATCTAATATGCGGTAACTACATCCGTAAACACATTTCAAGTCCATCAGGGACTGCAAATCAATTAAATACCGCAACGTGATTGTACCAATCACGGGGAATATGTTTCATCGTAGTTATTGGTCTCTGCGAAAATTCGTACAAGAAGTTGTGTCTAATATCTCACATTTTCATCATATTTTTGTAAATGTTTGTGACATATAATTTTCACGTCTTTGGACGTGCGGACAACTAGTCCAAATACTTTTAAAATTTAATAGCGATCTTGAATCACATCTTTTTATATTGGCCAATTTATTTATTATGTCGACATTAATATAACCGTTCACGGTTCAGGATCCTGATTTATAACTTTTATTTAGTGTAACCCAAATAAGCAAAACTATTACTTTCCTTTCTATCCCAGTTTTCTTGATTTATTCATATATTTTATTTCTGTTTCATGTGCCTCTTAATGGGCATCTCGTGATTTAGACTGATCAGTCATTTTTATATAGCGCTTTATTTTGAAACAGTTTCCTATCCAGAAGGGACAAATACTTTAAGTACCATTTTTTTTTTTAAGTTTTCTTTTGCACCAATAGTAATTTCACACTTCAAGTGCGTTTACAGTATGATAGCATATTTCATTCAAGGACTTCAATTCATGCTGGTGCAATTTTCAATTCTTGCTCTTTTTTGTGCGTGGGCCAAGTTGAGATAAGTATTGTACATTTATGTACCCATGTCAAATAATTTCACGTCTTTTTGAGACAAGTATTGTACATTTATGTACCCATGTCAAATAATTTCACGTCGTTCTACATGCAATAACATCAATTCTCCCCCCTAACGACGGGAAAACTGTCTCCTCATGATATTTTGATTTAACCATATCGCCTCGTCAAGCGTTTAAGATATATGGTTATAGCCTCGTCAGGCGTTCAAAATATATGATTACATACGGGAAATAAAAATTAACAAACACATATTTATAGATCCATATTTGTTCATTTTGGTGGAAAAATCAGAACATAAATTGCACAATCATAAATTTTAATTGAGAATTATTAGGCTTCTAGCCTGACACAAGTTGCAACGTTGCTCTCAATTTTATACTTGAGCAAGAATCTCAGCAAAAGCAATATGCGTTGACAATAGGCATATCTTAGACCATTAAAAAAAATAACTTTTACAAGACCATAAAATAACAAAATGGTCTACAAAGTGGAACTATAAGTCCACGTATATCCCATTAAAATCATTATAAAAAGTTTTGGGACCACGACCTATCTTCACAGGAGATGGTCTTACGATTTACTTTCTTTGTGAGCAATCAACACACATATAATCATGAGGTAAAGAATCATATGGTTGTTCAAAAGATGCCCGTAATAATTCGACGCATTTATAATTATTCCTGGATGACTAAGTTTATCATGCCACTTCATAATATTTTGGATCATTGAACTTCTGGTTTAACTTAAATTTATGATCCAACATTGCTAATTGGTCACATAATTCATTTCGATGAGAAAACTGGGATTGTATTCATCAATATTTTTCTGGCATGAAATATTGGATATAGTATACAAATATTTTATATTCCCCTCATATATATAGTTTCCATATGAAACTTGTCAATACGTTCTTCAAGATGGATGTCTTTGAATTCAACAAATCCATTTTAAATTTTAAAGATCACAAAGCCTCTTTTACAAAAATATTTGTTCATCCAAACAATTTTCATTTGCTCTTCTGGAGCCTTTGTTACCTCAATATGTATTAACTTTTGCTTTTGCTATTTCAAGTTAGAGAATATTTTTGATCTCGAAGAATTGTGTGTGTCGACCTACTGTCAACCAAATAAATACTTCCACTATTCATCTTTACAATGCTCACATAATTGTTCATGCATCTTCAGAATGCTTAATAATTTTATGCATCTAACATGATGCTCATATTACCGTACATTTTCATAATGCTCATAGGATTAATATTTTGTGCATCAACGTTGTAATTGGCATCCATATATAAACAAAGATGTATTTGTGCACGACATGTACGAGACCAATGTCTTTTACTCCACACCTCTAGTAAGTGTATCAATTTGCACACCATTGCCTTTATTTCTTGATTACCACTATAATACTTTCTCTTCGAGTGGTATGATGCAATCTTTTTATGAAATGCATGATATAAATTTTGACCATGACTAAACCATATCATGTCTATTGTTAATTGCATTCACTTCCTGGAATGAATATTTATATTAACATCTTACATTTACACCAGACAATGCTTATCCATCAGTATGGTGGGAGTTATGATTTTCTTCCAGAGTTTATTATTCAACAAAATAAATTAATTGAGATTATTCTTAAAACCTCTCTTATAGTATTGCTTCTTTACGAGCAATTTATAGTTACCAACATTGTGATACTTTATCCCCACATAATATCGACTGAGATACAATTTTATAATTGTGGGTATAGTCATTTATCAGTTTAAAAGATTGTAACCTCACTTGCAAATATTAATAGTTAGCAATTTGTAAGTATCACATGTCGTTAGTGATTCATTTAATATTTCATTGTATGATGCAACTTCAAGTGCCATCATTCATATCATGTTGAGCCTCACACATATTTCGGTGGCTAAATTGTGCCAACAACATTTCATAGGATATATCGGGCATTTACTCTAATATATGTAAAACATAGCCCTCACTTTATCTTTTGCACTTGCCCAATTTTCATGATTATTGTATTTCCAAGGCTCTTCACATTCTAATTGATTTCAACATTAAGAATTCATGCATTTTTCGAAAATATGAAGGGCATCAAATTTGAACTAAAGCACAAACGAGTACTTTAAAATGATAATTTTATACTCAAATCTCCGAGTTTGATTTTATCACATAAGCTTCGGCTTAATATAATATTTTGATATAGAACTTTAGGTTCTTGATATAACAATAAAAGTATTATTCATTTAAGTACAAAATAAATTATGTTGCAGAGAAATTTATCAAAATACTAAAATCACATTATTTTTTTTTTTTTTTTTTTTTTTTTTTTTTTTTTTTTGGTGCCATATGATGATATACTTCAACAAAGCCATAAAGATGAAATTAACGGATTCTAATTAGCATAAATTTAGAAAAATAGGCATTCATCTGCCAATAGCACCAATAATCTTTTGAATGAGAAAAACATATGAAATTTGAAGGTCTGTTTGATTTTTAACTATATTTCTTGTGTATTAAACTCCTTTTACTAATACTAATTGATCTATTTCAAGTAAATTCCAAATTAAGGTAATATAGTAACATTAAATTGATCAAAACAAATTAAAAGAATTCACAGCCGGAAATACAAGAGTACATTTTAATATCTATTAACCATTTAACTCTACTTCAATCCCAGGAAAAACCACAAGATATTCTAGTAAAGGTAGAATCAAATCATCTTTAATAAATCAAGCAGAATATATAATGAAAAAAATAGGTAACCAACATTCTGGACATATATATTAAAATGGCGTAAAATAATTAGTTAGTTATATGAGGATTTGTAATTTCAACATTATATTAATATGATTAATTCCAAACATTAAAATTGTTCCACATACTCATAGAATTTATACGAGATCACTCACAAGATTTGTTATTTTTATTTCTTATTTTTATTGTGGAATTATACTCAGATTAATTCTTTTAGTTCACACTTTCTTAACCTTCTATAATTAACTATAAAATATAATTAACTATAAACCATATACGTGATAGATCTGCACACATGAGATTACATGCTGATAATATAAGCTAGAAATTTTTGTTTCATCTTTCTTTATAGTTAAGTTCTGTTTCGAAGTAGGTTTTTTTTTCTTTTCAATTCCATAATATTAGCTGTCAATTAAATCACGGGAGTATATACGTAAACAATGATTAGAAGAATCATACATGCAAGTCTACAAAATTGGTAAATCCCTCTTTAGCCTTGTAGCATACAAAACTTTCAAAGGATCGTATATTAATTTAGATACCATTTCTTCTCATCTCAGTCATGTTGGATTTAAATCGAATACATAAACATAATGATCATAAGATCTAATTCGATTCAATACCGAAAACTTTATTGCCTATAACCATGTCGATTATCAAAAGATTAAAAGTAAATCTGAGACTTTAATGCAGCGGAAACTTACCTTGATTCATGCCAGCAATCTTGATGTTATTGATGATTTAGTGATGATGGGTTTTATGATCTTCCACTTGATACACACTTTAGAACCTTATTACTCTTGCAGAAAGGGATTGCAGAGAATATGAGTTATGTAACTCTATATTGTGTTGTTGTGTTGTGTTCAAGTGGGGATCATAACCTCTTATATATAATAACCTACTAGGGTTAGTATATCTTCCATTATTTCCAATTCGGCCCTTCATCAAATTGGAAATAGCAAACTGGTATCTACACTTTTATTCCATGACAAATTTAATACCCATAGTCCAAAAGTTAACATAATTAGACCACTATAATTATGTACTTACTTTATAATAGCAATACACATTATATTGACATATTAGGCCCACATAATGCTGGAATTTTCCAACAATCTCCCACTTGGGCCACATATGTTATCATATAAATGTGTACATCCTTATGAGCTCAAAATTTGCTATTATTACCTTAGGTATTCCAAACAATCTCGTCCATTGATTATGTCGGCAAAGGACTAAAGGAGCTTTCGTCACAAATAGCGTAACTAAACCCATCAGTAATCACATACACCAACAAAACCAAATGACATAGATCTATCATGGAGCGTAGCATGAAAATTACATGTAATGTGATCTTAAACATGCCTATTTTCAACTGATCCTCCTTAATCTTTATTGAGATCAACCTTAACATAATTGTACATAGTGCAAAAACTGAAAACCTTATTTCTGCAGAAATATCCAAATATATAAATGGATCCAAAATAAATATAAATATATATATAGAGCATCTAAATTACAAACTCCCACTAAAATCTGATATCCTTATTTAATTACACTAATATGAGCAATATGCTCATGAAGACCTTCAGGATGTAATACCTTAATCAACGGAACCGCAATCATGGAGTTTGTCACAATATGCTCTATTGAAATCTGTCAACTATGTACTCTTTAGTTTACAACTAGGAACTTTATGTCAATATGCATTGATTTTATGAGCTCCTATTATTGTCAGAATATAAGACTGCTAAATAATTGTCACAATATATCTTTAGTGGTCTTTCAAACCGAATCATAATGTGCAACCTAGTGACAAAATTCTGCAATCACAAAACTTGATTGGATGACTCATAACAAGCTACAAACTTTGTTGCCAAGATGGAGGAAGCTGCAAGTGTTTGTTCGACACTCTTTAACTAGATAGCTTCTCCAGCTAACAAACAGTTATAGCATTATGTGGATCTCCTAATGTTTTGGCATCCACCAAAATCAGAAATCAGAATATCTTATGATCTCCAACTGGTCTGATTTTCTGTATGTGAGCATGTAATCTCTCGTTCTAGGTAAGTACCTTAAAACCCTTTTGGCTGCTTTCCAATGATCCATCTCAGGGTTACTTAAGTATCTACCAAGCATCCCAACAATAAACGCTATGTCGGGACGTGTGCAAACTTGAGCATACATCAGACTTCCAACTACTGAAGCATAGGGAATCTTTTGCATTTCTTTAACTTCAAGGTCATTTTTAGGGCACTGATCGAGATTAAATTTGTCTCCTTTAGCGACAGGGGTGTCTCCTGGTTTACAATTCAACATGCCATACCTCAGAAGCACTTTTTCTATATATTTCTTTTGTGATAATCCAAGAATACCTCGAGTGCGGTCTCGATGTATCTGAATTCCTAATACAAAAGAAGATTCCCCAAGATCTTTCATCTCAAATTTCTTTGATAGAAATTTCTTGGTTTCGTGCAACATATTTATATCATTAGTGGCAAGTAGTATGTCATCAACATATAAAACCAAAAATACAAATTTACTCCCACTAAACTTTTGGTAAACACAATCTTCAACAGTGTTTGTCTCGAAACCAAATGAGACAATTACTTGATGAAATTTGCAGTACCATTGACGGGAAGCCTGCTTAAGTCCATAGATGGATTTTTTTAATTTGCAAACCATTTTCTTTGGGTCTCCAGACACAAAGTGTTCCGGTTGCACCATATAGATCATTTCATCAATGTCACCATTTAGAAACGCCGTCTTAACATCCATCTGATGTAACTCAAGGTCCAAATGCGCAACAAGAGCCATAATCGTCCTAAAAGAGTCTTTTGAAGATACCGGAGAGAAAGTCTCTTTAAAGTCGATGCCTTCCTTTTGAGTAAAGCCTTTAGCTACAAGACGAGCTTTATATCTTTCCACATTACCTTGTGAATCCTTCTTGGTTTTAAATATCCATTTGCAACCAATTGGTTTCTTTCCTTCAGGTAATGGGACAAGATCCCAAACTTGATTGTCTTGCATAGACTTGTACTCCTCATTCATGGCTTCTATCCATTTGAGAGAATTAATATCTTGCATGGCTTGACGGAAGTTGATTGGATCATTTTCCGTCGATCCATTATGTTCCTCATTTTCTTGGAGAAACACTATATAATCATCTGGTATAGGATGTCTCCTCTCTCTCGTGGATCTCCTTAAGGGTGGTTCTTCTTGAGGTTGTTGAGGTTGAACTTCAGGATCAATCATCTCAACTTCAGTTGGGGTTCGATCAACATTGTCTTGTTGAGGTTCTAAATCTGCTTCTCGATTAAATGTAGGAATGAAAATCTGAACAGTATCAGAAGCAGTAGTAGGAGTCGTAATTTCCTCCGTAATTGATTCTTCTTCAATGACAATGTCTCTAACCTTATTTCTCCCCCCAAACTCAACATCCTCAAAAAATATTGCGTTTCCCGTTTCAAAAATTGACCTTAGTGTGGGATTGTAAAACTTAAAGCCCCTAGATCGTTCAGAGTATCCAATAAAGTAGCTGCTCACTGTTTTGGAGTCCAATTTTCCTTCTTTAGGCCTATAAGGCCTAGCTTCAGTTGGACATCCCCAAATGTGAAAATGCTTTAGACTAGGTTTGTGGCCTGTCCAAAGCTCATAAGGTGTTTTGGCGGCTGCTTTAGTTGGTACTCTATTCAGAATGTAAGCTGCTGTTTTTAGTGCTTCTACCCAGAGTGATTCTGGTAAGGTAGAATGACTGATCATACTCCTTACCATATCCTTAAGAGTTCTGTTTCGTCTTTCAGCTACACCATTCATGCTAGGTGACCCCGGCATGGTTTTAGAATGGTCCTGCACGTTGTTCACCTGAACCATCGTATCTGCCGTAGTACTCACCACCACGATCAGACTTGATGGACTTAATTCTTTTGTTGAGTTGATTCTCAACCTCAGCTTTAAAAGCTTTGAACATGTCCAGAGACTCTGATTTTTCATGAATGAGATACAGGTACCCAAAACGTGAGTAATCGTCTATGAATGATATAAAATATCGTTGTCCATTCCAAGAAGCCGAAGGGAATGGTCCACAAATATCTGTATGAATCAACTCTAAGACGTCTGAAGATCTATTGGCACCTAATCTTCTTTGTTTGGTCTGTTTTCCTTTAATACACTCGACGCAAATATCGAAGTCCGAAAAAACAAGTGAATCTAGAATATTTTCTGACACAAGTCTCTCAATTCTAGACTTTGAGATGTGACCTAAACGCTTGTGCCATAATTTTGAAGAATTTTCTTTATTTAATTTGCGTTTAGTACCACGATATTCCACGTGCAGGGTTTCATTATAAGAAGTAATAGTATCAAGTAAGTATAGGTTATCATACATGCTTAATGAACCAGTACCAATAATATTGGAATTTAAAGAAAGACTGAACTTACTGTTTCCAAAAGAACAATGATAACCAAATTTGTCCAATAAAGAAACAGAAACCAAATTTCGTCTAAAAGACGGTACGACAAAAGTGTCTTTCAAATCCAAATAATGACCAGTTCCTAACAATAACCTAAAATGACCTATTGCTTCAACTTCTACCGATTTTCCATTGCCCACAAAGATGTGTCTTTCAACATCATTTGGCTTTCAGTAGCTTAGGCAACCATGCATAGAAACACTTATGTGTGTAGTAGCACCAGAATCTAACCACCAAGTGTTTATTGGTACTGAAACTAAATTAACTTCAGAACAGACCAAATTAAAGAAAGAACCCTTAGCAGCATTATTTTCTGATTTTATTTTATTGCACAAGTTATCCCCATTGAGCATGGAAATGCGATCATTATTCTCAAATAGTGAATTGGTAGATACAGTAATAGCAGACATTATAGCTTGATTCAAAGAACGAATTTTAAGTTAGGTACATGTTCACATATTGAATAATTATTTACTTTATGAAAGACATTAATTCAAATAATTATTAAATACATAGCAAGATACCTAGCACAACATTAATATCAAGTCTTTGAACAGTAATATTAATTGTAAGTGGTACTCTTGTTGTAGTGATCGAATGTTGAAAATAAATCCTGTCAAATAAAGAGTCTATCTTTGGATCGACTAATTACCCACATGGACACCTAATAATAATCACACATTCATCACCACAGGTGTATATGCAATTCGGCCAAACATTATCCTTCCTTTGGGCCGGTTTAATATTCGCATGAATTTGCATACACAAATTCATCTTAACATCCTCAATAAGCCAATCTACACAAGAGAGGTCACTTTGGCGACATGTTGCTTCAATTGGTTATATTGAATGTCAGACTGACTGATAAAGTCACTGTTATGTATGAAAATTATTCGAATGTTATTGCCAAACCAGGCAATTTCCTTAATTAATTTTTTTTAATTAGCCAAACAGGCCCTTAGGAACAGTAATTTCGAATTTTTAGGAAGCCAAACAGCCCCTAACAAAACCTGCCCAGATTTAGTCCAGACTAAAATTAAATCCAGCCAGATCCGATCTATAATTAATGAGTCAAAACTGACCCAAACTGAATACAAAATTAACGGGTCGGAAGCCTGACCCGTTAGCTGACCCATCTAAATGTTCCGAATATACCCGGATCTCCCGACCCGAAAGATCCGAAAAAGACCCAAAGTTTGTCTTCTTCACCCGGTTCTTGATTCAACGGAAAATTCGCCGGAAAACTTTAATTCATGGTCATGATGATAAATCCCAGGAGTATAAAAACATTAATTTCTAGTTTTAATCATTAATATAATGCCAAAATTCAGGACAAAACGAAACCTGGAATTTCAATTTTAATAGGCCAAAAGAAAACCCAAAACTCCAGCATTCAGTTTCTAAAATTCCCCTTGTATTCACAGCCATGGAAGTGGTTTCCTTTATTCCTTCATGAGTGGAGTTGACGGCTTGGCGGCAGAGATGAAGAAAGCCGTAAACCCAATTTGCCTTTCTTGATTCAACTATTTCCATAGTAGTACATAGGCGGAAGAAGTGGAATCCAAAAGGAATTTGATTTTTGGTCCATTTATTTTCCTTTTCTTTAATTTCTTAATTATTATTTATTTACTTAAAAAATAACAATAAATTATGCCAGAATTTCTCAATCCATAACGAGAAATCTAAACTAAAGTTTGATAATCCTAGTCAAGAAAACATATTTCTACTAGTTCTAACTTAAGGGATCATGCGAAAGATCAATAACTTTAATTGCATAAATATAAGACATGAACTATAATCTTTAATTCAAGATTAAGAAAGCAATAAACCCTAATTTGCATAATCAAGATCTAAAAAACATGAAATTCTAATTTTCACAAACAAGATTAAGATAGCGAAAAATCCTAACATGCATAATCTAGATCTTTTAAATTTAAACAACAAAACTTAAGAACCAAAGTCATCTTTTAAATTTAAACAACAAAACTTAAGAACCAAAGTCAGATTTTCTTATAGAATATAAACATACGTTTAAAAAATCTCAAGTAATCGAACATGGGTGGCTCTGATACCACTTGTTGTATTTAAATCGAATACATAAACATAATGATCATAAGATCTAATTCGATTCAATACCGAAAACTTTATTGCCTATAACCATGTCGATTATCAAAAGATTAAAAGTAAATCTGAGACTTTAATGCAGCGGAAACTTACCTTGATTCATGCCAGCAATCTTGATGTTATTGATGATTTAGTGATGATGGGTTTTATGATCTTCCACTTGATACACACCTTAGAACCTTATTACTCTTGCAGAAAGGGATTGCAGAGAATATGCGTTATGTAACTCTATATTGTGTTGTTGTTTTGTGTTCAAGTGGGGATCATAACCCCTTATATATAATAACCTACTAGGGTTAGTATATCTTCCATTATTTCTAATTCGGCCCTTCATCAAATAAGAAATAGCAAACTGGTATCTACACTTTTCTTCCATGACAAATTTAATACCCATAGTCCAAAAGTTAACATAATTAGACCACTATAATTATGGACTTACTTTATAATAGCAATACACATTATATTGACATATTAGGCCCACATAATGCTGGAATTTTCCAACAAGTCATCCTTTGTTGATCCAATTAGCTTCAAATTGAAATATAGAACAAATTCGTGCTGATAACGTGTTATAAAACTAAGCTAAAAAGGGACAACAATAATAGATAAAGTAGGAAGTAAAAAGCAAAAGAGATTAGGGAGAAAGAGGTGATCTTGTTATTTCATATATGATTGTATATAATTGTTATATTCATACATGTTACAAATTACCTATTTATAGGACTAAAAAGTGCAACTCAAAGGTCAAGAGTTACATGATCACTTAGTTGAGTTCAATGTATAAATACTATGTCTCTTCATATGATATATCTTCATTGGATGATGAATGTGGCTATTGGCATCCACAAATTTCTTCATTCATAAGATATCTTAAAATTTTGTTATTACTCTTTTGCACTAAAAAATAATTCACTAACAAAATTTTAGAGTGTATATCAATTGGTTTGAGTATGGTTTCAATAAGGTTTGATTTCAGAGTATTGATTTGATTGGTTTCAAGGATACCTTTGAAACTTGATTTTGAAACAAGTTTGAATGTTTGATTTCGAGAGTAATTTTAAATGAGTTTAAATGTTAATGTTTGAGGGAAAAGGTAGATAGAATGTTTTAAATCAATAACTTCAATAGAGTTTGAGATGAGAAAAATTACATGGTAATTATCAAATCAATGAATTTTATAGAGTTTGAAATGAAGAAAAAAATATATGATAGACTGGTAGATTTTAATATGTGGTAGATTTTAATATGTTCCATTTGATTTTGGGTTATGCTTTGCTTGAACCATGTCCAAACTTGAATTGAACTGGTTATGGCCTAGTTACGTGGTTTGAAGAAACCATGTTAAAACAGATCCATAAGGAACCTAAATTTTACCATTATGTCTTTTAATTAAAATTTGCAGACTCTCTATTAAGATCTTTTGAAATAGAAAGCATTTAGCTTTGTCTCATATAAAGAAAAGGGTAAATTACGAATACCCTTCAAGTAAGACCTAATTACAAAAATCTTCCTCACTTATTGGGTATTACAAAAATTCTCCTCAGGTTTGTCACATTCTTATAATTAATCACTTGCCCCTAAAATGTTCTAATTTTGCCCTTAGGTGTTATTATAAATTTTAAAACTTGAATGCTAATTATTATATCTTATAAATTAGAAAAGAGATAATTATATATTTACTACCAAAATAATTGATAAAATTTATAATTGCCCATAAGTTTTAAATAGAATTTTAATAATAATATTTTATAAATATGATTAAATGTTTACACAATAGTTAAATTAATTTATTTTATAAATTAGTAAATTTAATAAAATTATAGTATTGTATTATAAATAAGATATTTGAATTTAATGAAGTTTATATTGTATTATAAATTGTAATGTTTATTGAAACTTATGGGCAATTATAAATTATATCAATTAATTTGGTAGTAAATATATAATTATCATTTTTATAATTTACAAGATATAACAATTAACCCAAATTTTAAAATTTATAAGATATTATAAACATTACAAATAACCTCCAAGGGCAAAATTGGAACATTCTAGGGACAATAGACTAATTGTAAGAAGGTGACAAACCTGAAAGAAATTTTTGTAATATCCAATATGTGAGGAGAATTATTACAAATAGGCCTTACCTCAGGGGTATTCGTAATACACCCTAAAGAAAAATATGGTTGTCAATTGGGTTTTTGGGACTTTGCACCCTGAAAATATGGACTTTTGATATTTTGCACTCTAACTTAAAAATTTTGGCACTTTGGAAATATGATTTATTTGATACTTTGCACCCTAATGTGTGTTTTGATGAGGAAATTTAGTTGCAAAAAGGGTAAAATAGTCATTTTTGAATTTTCTTGGCACTTTTCACCCTAGAAATATAAATTTTGGCACTATGAACCCCTGAAAATATAGATTGTTGGCACTTTGCACCCTGAAAATATAATTTTGTTTGCACTTTCCACCCAGACTTAAAATTTTGGCACATTTTTTATTTTAACCAAATTACTAAACATATGCAATTTAGTACTTATGAAACTTAACTTGATCTATTTCAATATATATGAATATATAAATATATTATTTTACTTATTTCAATATGCATAAATATATAAATATATATCTTTTAGATTCGTATCCATGTCGTATCGTATCCAGTAAATTTTTAAAAATCCGTGTCGCCGTATCCGTATTCGTGCAACATAGGCTATTAGTAATTAGGTAAGGACTCTTTATTCTTTTTTTTTTTTTTAATTCGTAAATTTGATATACTAGTAAAAATTAATTATAGATTTGTAGAGTATGTCATGTAGAAATTTTTTGGAAGAATAAAAAAACTTGTATCTATTGTATAATTTTGTATTGAATATCACAACTGATCCAAATCAGTGTCTATTTAAGAACAAGTTGTACATATAATTTGAACAAAAAAATAGATTATTTTTGTTATTGAACTCGAAATAAAAATATTTGTTTCCTATGTTTGATTGTTGTGCATTGAACATGATATTTTATCTCTCCACCGACGACATTCATGAGCTTTTTTCAAAGTAAAATATTAGGGTAAAAAATGCCACAAATAATATTTATAAGGTGCAAAGTGCCAAAAAAAATTAATTGGGGTGGAATGTGCCAAAAATATATATTCCCGGGTGCGAAGTGCCAAAAAATATTAAAAAATGACTATTGTATCCTTTCACTAACAATTTTTTTTGTGTAAAATGCCAAATTAATTGTATCTTCAGGGTGCAAAAAATACCAAAACTTTTAAATCGAGATACAAAGTGCAAAAACCCTATATTTTCAGGGCGAAAAATGCCAAAAAAAAAACCCTGTCAATTAAACTAGTATTAATTCATCTTTATTTGAATTAGGTTCAAATTCAGTTTGATATGATTTACTAGGATTTTTATTGATTTGAGATATGATGCAATTAATCCATTAAGAAAATCTATATTACAAACTATATGTAGTGAACATAGATCTAGATTAATGTATATATATATATATATATATATTAATGTAAAATACAGTTTGTCCCCCTAAACTATGAAATGTGTACCAATTACACCCTAAAATATTACTAGTAACGCTTACCCCCTCCATCATAGAGTCAACTATTGAAAAATTGACGTCGTTAACTGTGTAGTGAAATTACTAAATTCCCCGCTAATATGAAATAAAGTCCCCAGAATACCCTTCAGCTTTCGGGGGCCTTAAAAAATATTTTGTTGAAGTATTGTGCTCATGTGTTAAAGTGAACTTATGAACTTGTTATGTAGACAAACAAAAAAATTTACTCACTTCTTGTAGGTTTCAATCATTTCATAAAATTTCATCAATTTGATAAACTTACATAGATAACTAAGGGTGTATGTGGATGGGTTTTGGCCCGGCCTCGCGGGTTTCGCGAGACCGAGCCAAAACCCTTCCAAATGAGTTTTCGCCGAACTCATAAAACCATCAAAAACCTATTCAAAATCTCATATTCAAACTCTTCAAACCTATTAAACATTGATTTGACACCTACCACCTACTTTTTCCCCTAAATTTCACTAAAAAAGACATTGATCTGACACCTACCATCTATTTTTTCCCTTAAACTCCAACATCCAAACCCAATCCAAGTGAGGTTTCAACTTATTCAAACCACAAAATTCAACAGCCAAAACCCATCCAAATGAGGTCTCAAAGGTTTCATCGAAACCACCCAAACCATTTTTTTTAAATCGAGACCAGCGAAACCGAGCCAAAACCCATCCAAATAGACCCTAATTATACACTAATCTCAAGTCATTTGTCAAAATTTGAGGCTTCAACCATTTGATAAAATTGCTTCCATTTGTCTTCTGCAATTCAATTTTATAAAATTCAAATACACTTGGTAAAATTAGGGAAAAAAAGTGGTAGACATTTTTTTTCTTCATATTAATAATTTATGAATAAAAATTGAAATATTACTTTCATTCCAATTATCACAACCAATAAATTTACGAACACATTTTTTATCGTCTATGTCATACGAACTAGTGCAAGTTTCGAACAGTTACAATAAAAACCTGGAATAGTTAGAATGACGATTTGAATCTCATGCTCATTAAGAATTTGAAAAGCTACTAGAAAATTTAAATAATAATATTGGTGAAAGATAACAATCCTTGAAATAATAACTAAGGTAAAAATATAATAATTGGTGAAATAAGAACGGATATAACCATATAATAATTGTTGAAATAATAATAGGAACTCTTTTTCACAAAAAGTATGAAAAGAAATTCACCAAGATGTAAAATAGAGCTTAAGAATAATTTTGGTATGAGTTTAAAACCAACAACATTTGTATATATAGAGAGGGAATGGTATTTTGGGCAAAAAATGTGTAACTTTTACTACAGAGGAAGACTTATGCCACGTCATTAAAGACAACATTTCACCGTTAAATCAATCACTATATCGAATCGAACCTATTATATTGGTATCAAAGTAAACTAACTATAATGCTTGTATTTAGAGAAAATAAACCCATTAGTGGGAGTTGAACCCTCATCCTCTTAGAGCCTCATCCTTAACCACTTGGTTAATGCATCATCGGGATAGAGGGGTAAGTATTACAAGCAATACTTTAGGGTAACTTGTACATGCCCATACTTTAGGGAGGCAAATTGTATTTAAGCCTTTTATTTATATAAGTAACAATTTATTTAAAAAATGTGAATAACAATATATGGATTAAGATTTCATTCACGATATGCATATTGTCATCTAACAACATGAATTAATTTCACTGCATTAATATCATTATTATTGTTTTCCAAAGAGATATGTTAAATCATTGGGTGAAATACAATTTTCTCTCTTAAAGTATGGGGTGATATCAGTTACCCCCTAAAGTATCAATTGTAACACTTACCCCCCTCTGTTATAGTTTTGTAGTTTTTATTCAAAAATACCCCCACCCTTACATAAATAATAAATTTATTTATTAAAATAAAATTGTCTCTTTATTAATTATGAATCCATTCATCTACCAAACAACATTACGTTTTAATTTCTTCATTTTTTTGTTTCCTTCGATTTTATGGTCTCAAATTTTTCTTTATTTTCATCTCATTTTTTTTCTTTATTTCTGTTTCAATTTGTTTTCTTTATTTTATATTTCAATTTTTTTTATTTCTATCTCAGATGTTTTCTTTATATTTTTCTCAGTTTTTATTTGGTGATAATTATCTCATTTATATTCGGTACAAATTATTATTCAAAATGTTGATTAATTCTCCTTCAAATTATTTCTCGCAAAATTCAACTTTAACACCAAATAATATTATGTTTTAATTTCTTTATTTCTATATCAAAAAATAAAATCTTTATCAATTATGAATTCATCCACCCATCCACCAAACAACATTATGTTTCAATTTATTCATTTCTTTTGTTTCCTTCGGTTATAAAAAAATGAGATGAAAATGAAGAAAAAAAATTGAGATCGAAAAAAGGAAGGTAAGAAAATAAATGAAGAAAATAAAACACAATGTTGTTTGGTGGATGAATGGATTCATAATTAATAAAGATAAAATTAATTTTGATAAAGTAATAAAGAAATTAATATTTATGAAAGGGGTGGGGTATTTTTGGAATAAATACTACAAAACTATAACAGGGGGGGTAAGTATTACAATTGATACTTTAGGGGGGTAACTGATACCACTCTCATAATTTAGAGGGGGGGGGGGGGGGGGGATTGTATTTCACCCTAAATCATTTGAAACAAGTAGTTATATGTGTCGTAATTTAATCTATCCAATGTTAAAATTCAATGGTTTATAAGTTTGATTACGTGAGCTAAAATTGAACGATTATTCATTAACAACTTGTTGTAGAAAAAAACATTGGTGAGAATTTTGAAGCAAGAAATTTTATTGGATTAAAAAAAGATTTAAAATCCGATCGAATCAGACAAGATCTGATGGCCGCAAAAGACAATATCAGTTTTGACCTAAATCCAAACTGATGTAAATGGTTTTGAAGCTGACTAATCCAACTCAAATCCGATCCCGGGGAAAAAACATGAAATAGCATCAAAATTGAAAATCCAGACCAATTTTTTACGGGGTGGCCTAAAAACGTTATCCAAGTAAACTGATGAGCCATGTTATTATTCACTTAAAAAAAATCTATATGGCTGATTGAGTGCATTAGCAAATTAAATGTAAAATTGAGTCAGTAAAGTCTTATTTTTTCAAAAAATTTAAGCGTGTAGCTTGTCAATTACATGCTAATTTGCTTATTAAAAAAATATTACATGCTAATTTGAGTTTGCAAGTTGTCGTTTTGATTTTTTACAACGTGGGTGTCATACGTAAATCATCATGACCTTCGAAAACCTTTTTAATTTTATATCATATAACATATTTTGATGTCACATATATATATCCATCTAATAAAATTTTAAACTTCAAAATTAAAATAAATCAATTTAAAATTTAACAAATTTATTAACAATAACACAAAAATAAAGTTTTAATAACATATATTTTCTTACAAAATTAAAAAAAAACCAATTTAAAATTTAATAAATTTGTTCACAATAACCCAATTGGTAGATAAAGTAACAAACCAATTTAAAATTTAATAAATTTGTTCACAATAACACAATTGGTAAATAAAGTAACAAACCAATTTAAAATTTAATAAATTTATTTACAATAAGACAATTTGTCAATAAAATAACAAACAAATTTAAAATTTAATAAATTTATTTATAATAACACAATTCGATGAATAATATTATATATTTTCTTAAAAATATAAAACAAATCAATTTTAAATTTAATAAATTTGTTTGAACATAAGGAAAAAAATTATAAATTAATTTTTTTTTTAAAAAAAATTAATAACACAATACCCCCACCCCCACCCCACATCACAGAAAGTCAAGAGGGTGTCTTTGTAAATTTTGAAATAGGAGGGTAAGTTTTTGCAATTAGGATAATTTCCAGGGGGTATTTATATAAATTTTCCTTAAAAAATCTATATAACCACGGCTGATTGAGTGCATTAGCCAATTAAATGTAGAATTGAGGTAGTAAAGTCTTATCTTTTAAAAAAATTAAGAGCTTAGTTTGTCAATTACATGCTAATTTGAGTTTGCAAGTTGTCGTTTTGATTTTTACAACGTGGGTGTAATACGTAAATCATCATGACCTCGAAAACATTTCAAATTTTATATCATATATATATATATATATATATATGTCATATTTTGGTGTCACGTGTATATATCCATCTACAAGTGTATTATTATAAATTTGTATAATTATGAATAAATCTATAAATATGATATCGAAGTGTAGCATATATGTGACTGAAAATTCATCAAGATATAAATGTGCAAAATGAAATAGAACAACAAAATCAACGTGGGAAATTTTTTATTGATTCAAAAGGGAACTTCTTCTGCTTTTCCTAGAACTTAAAAGGAAAAATCCCCAAATCTAAATTTCCAAACAAAAGCAACCCAAATTGCTAAGTTTAATGAAATATAAACTTAAAATTTCAAACCAAACATCAACTCAAGAAATTAAACTGGTAGGAAATGAACCCATGGACAACAAATGATAGAAAATTAATCAATAGCAGTCATGAATTGAAACTCTTTATTTGTTCATGCCAGTTGCATCCTTCACAGCATCAACTACACCTTGTGTCTTGGCCTGCATCTGCTGTCCAGTCTAAAACCATATATAACAGTTAAAAATAATTTAAAACTTCACTTAACAAAAAAAAAGAATTGTTCTAGAAATTGATATCATAAATGACTACTTCCACCATGTTAAGGTGACACTTTCCAACTTAGGCCCATATCAAACAATAAAATAGACTAACAAAGATGAGCAATTCTAGCTCAGGATCGGGTTCAGCCGCATTCGAATCACTTTCAGATCAAGTACATTACACTTACCATCTGACTATATAAAACTTTTTGTAGAGTGACAATCACAAGATAGTGCAAATACAATTGTCTTGTTATTGAATAAGTGTAGCAAAACTGTGTATCGGCCACAATTTTCCAACAAATACTAACACAATTTTATTTTTGGTCCAATGAGTATTATCTGTAGTCGAGCTTTGAAAACAATAAAAAAAAAACGTTGTTCGTTTCTAATTTGTTGTGTACATCAAAAGGATTTGATATAAACTTTTGTTGATCGAATTCAAACTAAGAATTAATTACTTGCTGCATTGATTCCTTGGCAGATTGGGCAACATTTCCAGCCTGATCCATTAGCTGACTACCCCTTTGCTGTAATTCAACACAAACAAAAAATTAAATTAATTTAAAATTAAATTCAACAATAGATATATGTATATCAGTATATGTGAATGTCATTGTATAGAAAAGTAAACCTGTGCTTGGCCCTTGGCCTGGCCAGCTTGGTAGCTCATGTTGTGGGAATTATCCATTTTAGTTAGTGAACAAATAAAACAATTGAAGATATATAACTATATATTATCAAATTAAACTTTGTAATAATGGTGAGATTTCAGGGCCTTGAGGCAGTGGTATTTATAGCACTTGAAGCCTACTCAATGGTTGCCACGTGTCATGTAGACAAATGCTTTAACTAATTTTTAGAGAGCTACTCCGGGGCAGTCTACATGGGAAGTGGTTTGAAGAGGCAATCGACATAGGAAATTCCGTGGTTAGAAAACAGAGAAGTTTTTTCATAGATTTAACTTTTTATAGGAGTTAATGACAATTTACCCCTTATGATAATCAGAATGTTCAATTTATCTCCCCGTGATTTTAAAAAAATACTTTACCCCCTATTATTTCATAAAACTTTCACACCGTCTCCCTGACATTTTTATAAGTGACACTTTACCCACCGCACCCACCCCCCGGGTGTTATGATATTGTGGCAATTTACCCCATTGTGTTATGATAAATGTGGCAATTTACCCCCTGTGTTATGATAAATATGACAATTTATCCTTTATGTTTCACAAACATTTTTCATGTCCATTTTCATTTTCGGCAAGTGAATTATATTCACCGGCTGAAGGAAGTAAATTGCTTCTTTAAATTTTCACAAAGGATTACATTGAATATTATGCATTTCACAGGGGGTTAAATTGGCATTAACTCCTTTTTATAGCAAAAAAATTGGATTACACAAATAATGTAGGGGTGGCAAGATGGGTCCTGAACCATGGGTTGGCCTTTATCGGCTCGGTCCAATTCAATCCAACACATGTATTTTCTATTGTTGATATATTTTGTTGGGTTCGGTTTTTAAACATTTATTTATATGAACTTATAATGAGTTTATAAGCGGAGAATAAAGGGATCAAGTGAAAAATCTCACTTTGAGTTAAACTAGTAAACATTTAATGACTTTTTTCCAACATAGCCTTCTAGACAAAAGTATTTCCCAATAGGACTCAAACTGAAAAGTGTTTCCCTAAATATACCTTTGTGAAAAATCAAAAAATCGCACTTGCCAAATGCGATTTATCAGTTTTTAAAAAAAAAAAAAAAAAAAAAAAAAAAAAAAAAAAAAAATTACTGATAAATCGCAGTTAGTAACTGCGATTTATCAGTAATTTTTTTTTTTTTTTTTTGGTATTTTGACTGCTAATTTACAATACTATGTGCAATTGTTTGAAACTAAATATTTTTGACATTGGAATCGAGAAAATGTTTATATATATATATATATATATTTTTTTTTATACTATGAGACATCACAAGTATATTGCAAAATACCATGTTAAAATAGGAGAGAAATGTTATAGGTTAAGTCATTTGTAACTATATTTTTTCATAATTAATGTCAACTAAGTCAGGTTACATATAAACTATTCTCATAAACTCATTGCAGTAAACTAGTTTACATGTTCTCGCCTTCACAATAACTTATTTGATTCCTTAAACATATATTAAGATTGTGTTGGAAATCAGAACGGATCAAATCATGAGATAAGTACATAAATTTACAAAGGCACTTGATTGATTACAAATGGTTGTCTGATAGGCAAAACATTGTTGGTGATGAATAAAAAAAAAATTATGCTAATTTACCTACTCCACTCATGCATCTGTAGTTTATCATATATATAAAAATTCCTTAATTTGGTTTGGATGTCAAAGACATCTACAAAAAGATAGAATGAAAGTGTAATTACCTATCTAAAATAAAAGCACTACAATCTTTAATTAAGAGATGTTGTAATGATATCCGATGATCAATTAAGTTAAACGTTTTCTCGATTCCAATGTAAAAAATATTTAGTTTCAAACAATTGCACATATTATTGTAAATTAACAGTCAAAAAAAAAAATACTGATAAATCGCAGTTACTAACAGCGATTTATCAGTAATTTTTTTTTTTTTTTTTTTTTGTAAAAACTGATAAATCGCAGTTGGCAACTGCGATTTTTTTTGAAGAATCGAAGTTGTCTACTGTGATTTATCACAAAAGGTACATTTAGGGAAATACTTTTCAGTTTGAGTCATATTGGGAAATACTTTTGTCTAGAAGGCTACATTGGAAAAAAATTCTTGACTCAAAAAAATTATTTTATTTTTCTCTTCTAAATTCATGAAAATCTCATTTACAATATTAAATTATTAAATATATTTAATTTTCAAATAAATATAAGAATATTAAATATTGCATCTAATGTGGTGAGTTTCTCGTAATTCTTACAACTTAATTTATTTCATATTAATCTAATCTCATTTAGTTAAGCTTGAATAATATTTACTTATAAATTTGGTATTTTTTTACTTATTTTTAAATTAGTAAAAGTTTTCAGACTCTCTATTAAGATCTTTCGAAATAGAAAGCATTTAGCTTTGTCTCGTATAAAGAAAATATGGTTGTCAATTAAACTGGTATTAATTCATCTTAATTTGAATTAGGTTTAAATTCAGTTTGATCTGATTTACTCTAATTTTTATCTGAATTGAGATCCGATGCAATTAATCCATTAAGAAAATCTATATTACAAACTACATGTAGCGAACGTGGATCTAAATCGATCTGATTCGTTTGATAAGAATTAAAAAACGAAATTATATATATATATATATATATATATATATATATATATATAAATGTTAAATAAAGTTTGCTCCCCCCCTCCCCTCCCCCCCCAAACTATGAAGGGTGTACCAATTACACCCTAAAGTATATTACTTGTAACGCTTACCCCCTCCATCATAGAGTCAACTGTTGAAAAATTGATGTCGTTAACTGTGTAGTGAAATTACTAAATTCCTCGATAATATAAAATGAAGTCCCCAGAATACCCTTCAGCTTTTCGGGGCCTTAAAAATTATTTTGCTGAAGTATTGTGCTCATGTGTTAAAGTGAACTTATGAACTTGTTATGTAGCCAAATAAAAAAATTTACTCACTTATTGTAGGTTTCAATTATTTCATAAAATTTCTTCTATTTGATAAACTTACATAGATCACTAATTATACACTAATCTCAAGTCATTTGTCAAAATTGGAAGCTTCAACCATTTGATAAAATTGCTTCCATTTGTCTTCTACAACTCAATTTTATAAAATTCAAATACACTTAATTTTTTTTCATATTAATAATTTATGAATAAATATTGAAATATTACTTTCATTCCAATTATCACAACCAAGAAATTTACGAACAATTTTTTTATCGTATATGCCATACGAACTGGTCCATTAAGAATTCGAAGAGCTACTAGAAAATTTAAATAATAATATCAGTGAAAGATTATCCTTGAAATAATAACGAAGGTAAAAATATAAGAACGGATATAAATTTAATAATTGGTGAAATAAGAAAGGATATAACCATATAATAATTGTTGAAATAATAACAGAAAATATTTTTCACAAAAAGTACGAAAATAAATTCACCAAGAAGAATACAATTGGATGTAAAATATGAACTTAAGAACAATTTGGGTGTGAAGTTAAAACCAACAACATTTGTATATACAGAGAGGAAATGATATTTTTGGCAAAAAATGTGTAACTTTTACTTCATAGGAAGACTTTTGCCATGTCATTAAAGACAACATTTCACTTTTACATTCACTAATGGAAGGGGTAAGTGTATATTTTTTTTTTTGACATGATGAAAAGATCGTTACATCAAATACTATATCGAATCAAATCTATTACATTGGTATCAAAGTAATAAACTAATTACAAATGCTAGTATTAAACTAGAGAAAATGATAGTTTTAAACTAGAGAAAATACCCACATTATTGGGAGTTGAACCCATAACCTCTTGGTGATGGAGCTTCATCCTTAACCACTTGACTAAGGCATCATCGGCGTAGAGGGGGTAAGTATTACAAGCAATACTTTAGGGGTAACTAGTACACGCCCATACTTTAGGGAGACAAATTGTATTTAATCCTTTTATTTATACTAGAAAAGTGCACGTGCGCTGCACATGATTAACTAATTTCCCACGTTAATTGAATCATATGATCATTTTGGTTAATTATCAATAAAAATAAAATCATACAATTATTTTTTTTCCTACTATGGTCTTAACGTGGGAATCAACGTGGGAACATTTATTCATTGATTCAAAATGGAACTTCTTCTGCTTTTCCTAAAACATAAAAGGAAAAATCCACAAATGTTCTAAATGTCCAAAACAAAAGCAACCCAAATTGCTAAGTTTAAAGAAATTTGAACCTAAAATTTCAAATTAAACATCAACTCAAGAAATTAAACTGGTAGAAAATTAAATGAAGCCATAGACAACAAATGATAGATAATAAAAAAACAATCATGAATTGAAGCTCTTTATTTTTGCATGCCAGTTGCATCCTTCACAGCATCAACTGCACCTTGTGCCTTGGCCTGCATCTGTTGTCCAGTCTAAACCATATATAACAGTTAAAAATAATTTATAAAATACAATAATAAAAACTAGTTCACTAAAAAAAAAAGAATTGTTCTAAAAATTGATATCATAAATGATGACTTCCACCATGTCAAGGTGACACTTTCCAACTTAGGCCCATATCAAACAATAAAATATTTACTAACAAAGATGAGCAATTCTAGCTCACGATCGGGTTCAGCCGCGTTCGAGTCACTTTCAGATCAAGTACATTACATTTATCATCCGACTGTATAAAATTTCTAGTAGAGTGACAATTGAATAAGTGTGGCAAAGCCGTGTATGAACCACAATTTTCCAACAAATACTAACACAATTTTATTTTTAGTCCAATGAGTATTATCTCAAGTCGAGCTTCGAAAACCATCAAGAAATAAACGGTTTTCATGCCAAATTTGTTGTGTACAATAAAAGGAACTGATATAAACTTTTGTTGTCGAATTCGAACTAAGAATTAATTACCTGTTGCAATGATTCCTTGGTAGATTGGGCAGCACTTCCTGCCTTATCCATTAGTTGGTTACCCCTTTCCTATAATTCAACACAAACAAAAAATTAAATTAAATTAAAATAAAACAAAATTCAACAATAGATATATGTATATGTAAATGTCATTGTAAAGAAAAGTGAAGATAACCTGTGCTTGGCCCTAGGCCTGGCCAGCTTGATAAAACTATATATTATCAAATCAATTAAACTTTGTAATATTGGTGAGGTTTCAGGGCCTTGAGACACTGGCATTTATAGCACTTGAAGCCTACCTAATGGTTGTCACGTGTCAAGTAGACAAGTGCATTCAAAATTTATGGTGTAACTAATTTTTACAGAGCTATTCAAAGGCAATCGAAATAGGAAGTGGTTTTAAGAGGCAATCGACACATGATATGTGGTAAGAAAACATAGAAGCTTTTTATAGGAGTTAATGACAATTTACCCTCCGTGATATTCAAAATGTTCAATTTACCTCCCCGTGATTTGAAAATGACCACTTTACCCCATATAATCTCGTTAAAGTTTTACACCACCTCCTGACATTTTTATAAGTAGCAATTTACCCCTATGTGTTATGATAATGTTGCACTTTACCCCCACTGTATTATAATAAATATGGCGATTTACCCTCTGTGTTATGATAAATGTGGTAATTTACCCCTGTGTTATGATAAATGTGGTAATTCCCCCCCCCCCCCCCCCCCCCCCCATTGTTACACAAACACTTTTCATGTCCATTTCAATTTCGGCAAGTTAGTTACATTCTCCGGTTGGAGGAAGTAAATTGTTTCTTTAAAATTTTCACAAGGGATTAAATTGAATATTACGCATTTCACAAGACGTAAATTAGCATTAACTCCTTTTTATACCAAAAAAAATTGGATTTACAAAATGAATAATGTATGGGTGGCAAGATGGGTCTTGAACCATGGGTTGGCCTTTATTCGGCTCGGTCCAATTCAACCCAACACATGTGTTTTTTATTGTTGATATATGTTGTTGGGTTCGGATTTGTAAATATTTATTTATATGAACTTATAATGAGTTTATAAACGGAGAAAAAATGGATCAAGTGAAAAATCTCACATTGAGTTTTTTTTTTTTTTTTTTTGTGATAATTATCTCACATTAAATATTTAATGACTTAATTTTGTCTCAAATAATTATTTTATTTTTCTCTTCTAAATTCATGAAAATTTTAGTTACTATATTAAATTTTCAAATTAATATAAGAATATTAAATATTGCATCTTAAATGTGGTGAGTTTCTCCTAATCCTTATAAATTAAATTATTTCATATTAATTTAATCACATTTAAATATAATTGAAATTTAGTGTTATTTTCTTAATTTAAAATTAGGAAAAATACAAAATTAGTAGACATAAAGCGGGTTGACCCGACTCATTTTAATCCATTACAACTTGTCCCTTTGTCAACCTTTAGAATAATGTATTTATTAAACTGATGAGCCGATTTATTATTCACTTAAAAAAATCTATATAACCACGGCAGTTTGAGTGCATTAGCCAATTAAATGTCAAATTGAGGTAGTAAAGTGTTATTTTTTTTTAAAAAAAATTAAGAGTGTAGTTTGTCAATTACATTCTAATTTGAGTTTGCAAGTTGTCGTTTTGATTTTTTACAACGTGAGTGTCATACATAATTCATCATGACCTTCGGAAACACTTTAAATTTTGTATCATATATGTATGTCATATTTTGGTATCACGTATATATATCCATCTACAAGTGTATTACTAAGTCTACACGAATTATAAATTTGTATAATTATGAATAAATCTTTTTATATGATATCGAAGTGTAGCATATATGTGATGGAAAATTCATCAATCTATAAATGCGAGTCCCCTAAATGAATAAAAATTAAATAGAACAACAGAATTAATCACCGTGGGAACATTTATTCATTGATTCAAAAGGGATCTTCTTTTGCTTTTCCTAGAACATAAAAGAAAAAATTCACAAATGTTCTAAATGTCCTAACAAAAGCAACCCAAATTGCAAGGTTAAATGAAATTTGAAACTAAAATTTCAAATCAAACATTAACTCAAGAAATTAAACTGGTAGGAAATGAAGCCATAGACAACAAATGATAGATAATCAAAAGGAGTCATGGATTGAAGCTCTTTATTTGTTCATGCCAGTTGCATCCTTCACAGCATCGACTGCACCTTGTGCCTTGGCCTGCATCTGTTGTCCAGTCTAAAACCATATATAATAGTTAAAAAGAATTTATAGAATACAAGAATAAAAACTAGTTCTCTAAAAAAAAAAGAATTGTACTAGAATTTGAAAGAGTGACAATTAAATAAGTGTGGCAAAGCCGTGTATGAACCATAATTTTCCAACAAATACTAACACGGTTTTATTTTTAGCCCAGTGAGTATTATCTCAAGTCGAGTTTCGAAAGCCATCAAAGAATAAATGTTGTTCATGTATAATTTGTTGTGTACAATAAAAGGAATTGATATAAACTTTTGTTGTCGAATTCGAACTAAGAATTAATTACCTGCTGCATTGATTCCTTGGTAGATTGGGCAGCATTTCCTGCCTTATCCATTAGCTGGTTACCCCTTTCCTATAATTCAACACAAACATTAAATTAAAATAAAACAAAATTCAACAATAGATATATGTATATGTAAATGTCATTGTATAGAAAAGTGAAGATAACCTGTGCTTGGCCCTTGGCCTGGCCAGCTTGGTAGCTCATGTTGTGGGAGTTATCCATTTTAGTTAGTGAACAAATAAAACAATTGAAGATATAAAACTATATATTATCAAATCAATTAAACTTTGTAATATTGGTGAGGTTTCAGGGCCTTGAGACACTGGCATTTATAGCACTTGAAGCCTACCTAATGGTTGTCACGTGTCAAGTAGACAAGTGCATTCAAAATTTATGGTGTAACTAATTTTGACAGAGCTATTCAAAGGCAATCGAAATAGGAAGTGGTTTTAAGAGGCAATCGACACATGATATGTGGTTAGAAAACATAGAAGCTTTTTATAGGAGTTAATGACAATTTACCCTCCGTGATATTCAAAATGTTCAATTTACCTCCCCGTGATTTGAAAATGACCATTTTTCCCCATATAATCTCGTTAAAGTTTTACACCACCTCCTGACATTTTTATAAGTAGCAATTTACCCCTATATGTTATGATAATGTTGCACTTTACCCCCACTGTGTTATAATAAATATGGCGATTTACCCTCTGTGTTATGATAAATATGGTAATTTACCCCTGTGTTATGATAAATGTGGTAATTCCCCCCCCCCCCCCCCCATTGTTACACAAACACTTTTCATGTCCATTTCAATTTCGGCAAGTTAGTTACATTCTCCGGCTGGAGGAAGTAAATTGTTTCTTTAAAATTTTCACAAGGGATTAAATTGAATATTACGCATTTCACAAGACGTAAATTAGCATTAACTTCTTTTTATACCAAAAAAATTGGATTTACAAAATGAATAATGTATGGGTGGCAAGATGGGTCTTGAACCATGGGTTGGCCTTTATTCGGCTCGGTCCAATTCAACCCAACACATGTGTTTTCTATTGTTGATATATTTTGTTGGGTTCGGATTTGTAAATATTTATTTATATGAACTTATAATGAGTTTATAAACGGATAAAAAATGGATCAAGTGAAAAATCTCACATTGAGTTTTTTTTTTTTTTTTTTTGATAATTATCTCACATTAAATATTTAATGACTTAATTTTGTCTCAAATAATTATTTTATTTTTCTCTTCTAAATTCATGAAAATTTTAGTCACTATATTAAATTTTCAAATTAATATAAGAATATTAAATATTGCATCTTAAATGTGGTGAGTTTCTTCTAATTCTTATAAATTAAATTATTTCATATTAATTTAATCACATTTAGTTATAATTGAATAATAATTACTTATAAATTTAGTGTTATTTTCTTAATTAAAATTAGGAAAAATACAAAATTAGTAGACATAAAGCGGGTCGACCCGACTCATTTTAATCCATTACAACTTGTCCCTTTTTCAACCTTTAGAATAGTGTATTTATTAAACTGATTAGCCGAGTTATTATTCACTTAAAAAAATCTATATAACCACGGCAGTTTGACTGCATTAGCCAATTAAATGTCAAATTGAGGTAGTAAAGTGTTATTTTTTTTTAAAAAAAAATTAAGAGTGTAGTTTGTCAATTACATTCTAATTTGAGTTTGCAAGTTGTCGTTTTGATTTTTTACAACGCGAGTGTCATACATAATTCATCATGACCTTCGGAAACACTTTAAATTTTGTATCATATATGTATGTCATATTTTGGTATCACGTATATATATCCATCTACAAGTGTATTACTAAGTCTACACGAATTATAAATTTGTATAATTATGAATAAATCTTTATATATGATATCGAAGTGTAGCATATATGTGATGGAAAATTCATCAATCTATAAATGCGAGTCCCCTAAATGAATAAAAATTAAATAGAACAACAGAATTAATCACCGTGGGAAAGTTTATTCATTAATTCAAAAAGGATCTTCTTTTGCTTTTCCTAGAACATAAAAGAAAAAATTCACAAATGTTCTAAATGTCCTAACAAAAGCAACCCAAATTGCTAGGTTAAATGAAATTTGAAACTAAAATTTCAAATCAAACATCAACTCAAGAAATTAAATTGGTAGGAAATGAAGCCATAGACAACAAATGATAGATAATCAAAAGGAGTCATGGATTGAAGCTCTTTATTTGTTCATGCCAGTTGCATCCTTCACAGCATCGACTGCACCTTGTGCCTTGGCCTGCATCTGTTGTCCAGTCTAAAACCATATATAACAGTTAAAAAGAATTTATAGAATACAAGAATAAAAACTAGTTCTCTAAAAAAAAAAGAATTGTACTAGAATTTGAAAGAGTGACAATTAAATAAGTGTGGCAAAGCCGTGTATGAACCACAATTTTCCAACAAATACTAACACGGTTTTATTTTTAGCCCAGTGAGTATTATCTCAAGTCGAGTTTCGAAAGCCATCAAAGAATAAATGTTGTTCATGTATAATTTGTTGTGTACAATAAAAGGAATTGATATAAACTTTTGTTGTCGAATTCGAACTAAGAATTAATTACCTGTTGCATTGATTCCTTGGTAGATTGGGCAGCATTTCCTGCCTTATCCATTAGCTGGTTACCCCTTTCCTATAATTCAACACAAACAATAAATTAAAATAAAATAAAATTCAACAATAGATATATGTATATGTAAATGTCATTGTATAGAAAAGTGAAGATAACCTGTGCTTGGCCCTTGGCCTGGCCAGCTTGGTAGCTCATGTTGTGGGAGTTATCCATTTTAGTTAGTGAACAAATAAAACAATTGAAGATATAAAACTATATATTATAAAATCAATTAAACTTTGTAATATTGGTGAGGTTTCAGGGCCTTGAGACACTGGCATTTATAGCACTTGAAGCCTACCTAATGGTTGTCACGTGTCAAGTAGACAAGTGCATTCAAAATTTATGGTGTAACTAATTTTTACAGAGCTATTCAAAGGCAATCGAAATAGGAAGTGGTTTTAAGAGGCAATCGACACATGATATGTGGTTAGAAAACATAGAAGCTTTTTATAGGAGTTAATGACAATTTACCCTCCGTGATATTCAAAATGTTCAATTTACCTCCCCGTGATTTGAAAATGACCACTTTACCCCATATAATCTCGTTAAAGTTTTACACCACCTCCTGACATTTTTATAAGTAGCAATTTACCCCTATGTGTTATGATAATGTTGCACTTTACCCCCACTGTATTATAATAAATATGGCGATTTACCCTCTGTGTTATGATAAATGTGGTAATTCCCCCCCCCCCCCCCATTGTTACACAAACACTTTTCATGTCCATTTCAATTTCGGCAAGTTATTTACATTCTCCGGCTGGAGGAAGTAAATTGTTTCTTTAAAAATTTCACAAGGGATTAAATTGAATATTACGCATTTCACAATAAGTAAATTAGCATTAACTCCTTTTTATACCAAAAAAATTGGATTTACAAAATGAATAATGTATGGGTGGCAAGATGGGTCTTGAACCATGGGTTGGCCTTTATTCGGCTCGGTCCAATTCAACCCAACACATGTGTTTTCTATTGTTGATATATTTTGTTGGGTTCGTATTTGTAAATATTTATTTATATGAACTTATAATGAGTTTATAAACGGAGAAAAAATGGATCAAGTGAAAAATCTCACGTTGAGTTTTTTTTTTTTTTTTTTTTGTGATAATTATCTCACATTAAATATTTAATGACTTAATTTTGTCTCAAATAATTATTTTATTTTTCTCTTCTAAATTCATGAAAATTTTAGTAACTATATTAAATTTTCAAATTAATATAAGAATATTAAATATTGCATCTTAAATGTGGTGAGTTTCTCCTAATTCTTATGAATTAAATTATTTCATATTAATTTAATCACATTTAGTTATAATTGAATAATAATTACTTATAAATTTAGTGTTATTTTCTTAATTTAAAATTAGGAAAAATACAAAATTAGTAGACATAAAGCGGGTTGACCCGACTCATTTTAATCCATTACAACTTGTCCCTTTGTCAACCTTTAGAATAATGTATTTATTAAACTGATGAACCGAGTTATTATTCACTTAAAAAAATCTATATAACCACGGCAGTTTGAGTGCATTAGCCAATTAAATGTCAAATTGATGTAGTAAAGTGCTATTTTTTTTTTAAAATGCATTAGCCAATTAAATGTCAAATTGAGGTAGTAAAGTGCTATTTTTTTTTTAAAAAAATTAAGAGTGTAGTTTGTCAATTACATTCTAATTTGAGTTTGCAGGTTGTCGTTTTGATTTTTTACAACGTGAGTGTCATACATAATTCATCATGACCTTCGGAAACACTTAAATTTTTTATCATAAATGTATGTCATATTTTGGTATCACGTATATATATCCATCTACAAGTGTATTACTAAGTCTACACGAATTATAAATTTGTATAATTATGAATAAATCTTTATATATGATATCGAAGTGTAGCATATATGTGATGGAAAATTCATCAATCTATAAATGCGAGTCCCCTAAATGAATAAAAATTAAATAGAACAACAGAATTAATCACCGTGGGAACGTTTATTCATTGATTCAAAAAGGATCTTCTTTTGCTTTTCCTAGAACATAAAAGAAAAAATTCACAAATGTTCTAAATGTCCTAACAAAAGCAACCCAAATTGCTTGGTTAAATGAAATTTGAAACTAAAATTTCAAATCAAACATCAACTCAAGAAATTAAACTGGTAGGAAATGAAGCCATAGACAACAAATGATAGATAATCAAAAGGAGTCATGGATTGAAGCTCTTTATTTGTTCATGCCAGTTGCATCCTTCACAGCATCGACTGCACCTTGTGCCTTGGCCTGCATCTGTTGTCCAGTCTAAAACCATATATAACAGTTAAAAAGAATTTATAGAATACAAGAATAAAAACTAGTTCTCTAAAAAAAAAAAGAATTGTACTAGAATTTGAAAGAGTGACAATTAAATAAGTGTGGCAAAGCCGTGTATGAACCACAATTTTCCAACAAATACTAACACGGTTTTATTTTTAGTCCAGTGAGTATTATCTCAAGTCGAGTTTCGAAAGCCATCAAAGAATAAATGTTGTTCATGTATAATTTGTTGTGTACAATAAAAGGAATTGATATAAACTTTTGTTGTCGAACTCGAACAAAGAATTAATTACCTGCTGCATTGATTCCTTGGTAGATTGGGCAGCATTTCCTGCCTTATCCATTAGCTGGTTACCCTTTTCCTATAATTCAACACAAACAATAAATTAAAATAAAATAAAATTCAACAATAGATATATGTATATGTAAGGAAAATGATTATATCACAGCCTTAAACTTCACAGCCCATTGTACAGCCCATTTTTTATATTTTTAAAGGTAAATGTGTTACCTACTACTTGTTTAACAGGTTTTCTTCAAATAATCTTTTAATCTATTAACAACCCACTCAACTTTCAAAAATTACAAAAGAGCACATAAATTATACAATATTACTCATATAAAAAATAATTCATTACTTTCCAAATGATAATTTATCATTTATCAATATTTGTATATAAAATATCTTAAAAATTACAATAAAAATATAAACTCATAATTTAAAAGCACTTGCAATGCCTATAATTTAGAGTTTATTACATAATGTTTAATTTAGGGTTTGATTTAGAGTTTAGGGTTTAGGGTTTTAGGGTTTAGGTTTAGGGTTTTAGGGTTTAGGTTTAGGGTTTAGGGTTTAGGGTTTAGGTTTAGGGTTTAGGGTTTTAGGGTTAGGGTTTAGGGTTTTATTTTAAAATAATATTTTTAAGTTTTTTTTGGCAAAAGTCGTAGATATGGTTTGAAATTGATGAATTATTTTATAAATAGGGTTTATTTTTGTTTGATCATTAATTATGGGTTTTTTTTGCAATTTTGTATTATGGGCTGTGATGTTGGGCTGTGATAATTGACTGTGATGCTAGCATAGTCCTATATGTAAATGTCATTGTATAGAAAAGTGAAGATAACCTGTGCTTGGCCCTTGGCCTGGCGAGCTTGGTAGCTCATGTTGTGGGAGTTATCCATTTTAGTTAGTGAACAAATAAAACAATTGAAGATATAAAACTATATATTATCAAATCAATTAAACTTTGTAATATTGGTGAGGTTTCAGGGCCTTGAGACACTGGCATTTATAGCACTTGAAGCCTACCTAATGGTTGTCACGTGTCAAGTAGACAAGTGCATTCAAAATTTATGGTGTAACTAATTTTGACAGAGCTATTCAAAGGCAATCGAAATAGGAAGTGGTTTTAAGAGGCAATCGACACATGATATGTGGTTAGAAAACATAGAAGCTTTTTATAGGAGTTAATGACAATTTACCCTCCGTGATATTCAAAATGTTCAATTTACCTCCCCGTGATTTGAAAATGACCACTTTACCCCATATAATCTCGTTAAAGTTTTACACCACCTCCTGACATTTTTATAAGTAGCAATTTACCCCTATGTGTTATGATAATGTTGCACTTTACCCCCACTGTATTATAATAAATATGGCGATTTACCCTCTGTGTTATGATAAATGTGGTAATTTACCCCTGTGTTATGATAAATGTGGTAATTTCCCCCCCCCCCCCCCCCCCCCCCCCCCATTGTTACACAAACACTTTTCATGTCCATTTCAATTTCGGCAAGTTATTTACATTCTCCGGCTGGAGGAAGTAAATTGTTTCTTTAAAATTTTCACAAGGGATTAAATTGAATATTACGCATTTCACAAGAAATAAATTAGCATTAACTCCTTTTTATACCAAAAAAATTGGATTTACAAAATGAATAATGTATGGGTGGCAAGATGGGTCTTGAACCATGGGTTGGCCTTTATTCGGCTCGGTCCAATTCAACCCAACACATGTGTTTTCTATTGTTGATATATTTTGTTGGGTTCGTATTTGTAAATATTTATTTATATGAACTTATAATGAGTTTATAAACGGAGAAAAAATGGATCAAGTGAAAAATCTCACGTTGAGTTTTTTTTTTTTTTTTTTTTGTGATAATTATCTCACATTAAATATTTAATGACATAATTTTGTCTCAAATAATTATTTTATTTTTCTCTTCTAAATTCATGAAAATTTTAGTAACTATATTAAATTTTCAAATTAATATAAGAATATTAAATATTGCATCTTAAATGTGGTGAGTTTCTCCTAATTCTTATGAATTAAATTATTTCATATTAATTTAATCACATTTAGTTATAATTGAATAATAATTACTTATAAATTTAGTGTTATTTTCTTAATTTAAAATTAGGAAAAATACAAAATTAGTAGACATAAAGCGGGTTGACCCGACTCATTTTAATCCATTACAACTTGTCCCTTTGTCAACCTTTAGAATAATGTATTTATTAAACTGATGAGCCGAGTTATTATTCACTTAAAAAAATCTATATAACCACGGCAGTTTGAGTGCATTAGCCAATTAAATGTCAAATTGAGGTAGTAAAGTGCTATTTTTTTTTTAAAAAAAAATTAAGAGTGTAGTTTGTCAATTACATTCTAATTTGAGTTTGCAAGTTGTCGTTTTGATTTTTTACAACACGAGTGTCATACATAATTCATCATGACCTTCGGAAACACTTTAAATTTTGTATCATATATGTATGTCATATTTTGGTATCACGTATATATATCCATCTACAAGTGTATTACTAAGTCTACACGAATTATAAATTTGTATAATTATGAATAAATCTTTATATATGATATCGAAGTGTAGCATATATGTGATGGAAAATTCATCAATCTATAAATGCGAGTCCCCTAAATGAATAAAAATTAAATAGAACAACAGAATTAATCACCGTGGGAACGTTTATTCATTGATTCAAAAAGGATCTTCTTTTGCTTTTTCTAGAACATAAAAGAAAAAATTCACAAATGTTCTAAATGTCCTAACAAAAGCAACCCAAATTGCTAGGTTAAATGAAATTTGAAACTAAAATTTCAAATCAAACATCAACTCAAGAAATTAAACTGGTAGGAAATGAAGCCATAGACAACAAATGATAGATAATCAAAAGGAGTCATGGATTGAAGCTCTTTATTTGTTCATGCCAGTTGCATCCTTCACAGCATCGACTGCACCTTGTGCCTTGGCCTGCATCTGTTGTCCAGTCTAAAACCATATATAACAGTTAAAAAGAATTTATAGAATACAAGAATAAAAACTGGTTCTCTAAAAAGAAAAGAATTGTACTAGAATTTGAAAGAGTGACAATTAAATAAGTGTGGCAAAGCCGTGTATGAACCATAATTTTCCAACAAATACTAACACGGTTTTATTTTTAGTCCAGTGAGTATTATCCCAAGTCGAGTTTCGAAAGCCATCAAATAATAAATGTTGTTCATGTATAATTTGTTGTGTACAATAAAAGGAATTGATATAAACTTTTGTTGTCGAATTCGAACTAAGAATTAATTACCTGCTGCATTGATTCCTTGGTAGATTGGGCAGCATTTCCTGCCTTATCCATTAGCTGGTTACCCCTTTCCTATAATTCAACACAAACAATAAATTAAAATAAAATAAAATTCAACAATAGATATATGTATATGTAAATGTCATTGTATAGAAAAGTGAAGATAACCTGTGCTTGGCCCTTGGCCTGGCCAGCTTGGTAGCTCATGTTGTGGGAGTTATCCATTTTAGTTAGTGAACAAATAAAATAATTGAAGATATAAAACTATATATTATTAAATCAATTAAACTTTGTAATATTGGTGAGGTTTCATGGCCTTGAGGCACTGGCATTTATAGCACTTGAAGCCTACTCAATGGTTGCCACGTGTTATGTAGACAAGTGCATTAAATATTTTTGGTATAACTAATTTTTAGAGAGCTATTCAGAGGCAATCGAAATAGGAAGTGGTTTGAAGAGGTAGTCGACATAGGATCTGTGGTTAGAAAATATAGAAGTTTTTTATAGGAGTTAATGACAATTTACCCTCTGTGATATTCAAAATGTTCAATTTACCTCCCCATGATTTAAAAGACCACTTTACTCCCCTATAATCTCATAAAAGTTTCACACCATCTCCCTGACATTTTTATAAGTAGCAATTTACCTCCCCGTGTTATGATAATGTTGTCGTTTACGCCCTTGTATTATGATAAATATGGCGATTTACCATCTGTGTTATGATAAATGTGGTAATTTACCCCTGTGTTATGATAAATGTTGCAATCCCACCCCCCACCCCCCCCCCCCCCCCCCTCCCACCTTATGTTACACAAACACTTTTTATGTTCACTTTCAATTTCGGCAAGTTAGTTACATTCTGCGGCTTAAGGAGGTAAATTATTTCTTCAAAATTTTCACAAGGGGTTAAATTGAACATTACGCATTTCACATAGGGTAAATTAGCATTAACTCCATTTTATAGCAAAAAATTTGGATTTACACAAATGAATAATGTAGGGGTGGCAAGATGGGTCTTGAACCATGGGTTGGCCTTTATTTGGCTTGGTCCAATTCAACCCAACACATGTGGTTTCTATTGTTGATATATTTTGTTGGGTTCGATTTTGTAAATATTTATTTATATGAACTTATAATGACTTTATAAGCAGAGAAAAAACAGATCAAGTGAAAAATCTCACATTGAGTTTTTTTTTTTTTTGATACTTATCTCACGTTGAGTTAAACTAGTAATTATTTAACGACTTAATTTTGACTCAAAATTCATGAAAATTATTTTTCTCTTCAAAATTCATGAAAATTTGAGTTACATTATTAAATTATTAAATATATTTAATTTTCAAATAAATATAAGAATATCAAATATTGCATCTTAAATGTGGTGAGGTTCTCCTAATTCTTATAAATTAATTTATTTCATATTAATTTAATCTAATTTAGTTAAAATTGATAATATTTACTTATAAATTTAGTTTTTTTTTCTTAATTTTAAATTAGTAAAAATACAAAATTAGTAGACATAAAGCAGGTCTACCCGACTCATTTCAACCCGTATGTTTGTCACCCTTTAGAATAATGTATTTATTAATGTTTTTATTTAATTTATAAAATCTTGTAGTAGAACATTTGTTATCATGTTGAGACATTAAACACAGGTGTGTCACTCAATATTGTTGTAATTTAGGTACCATAACTGCGCAACATTATTGAAAGTGTAGTTCAAAATCATATATCAAACCTGTCTTTTTTTATTTTATATTTCTTTTTTGTCTTTAACAATATATTTCTTCAACATCCTTTTATGAATACTCTTAAACCATTCATTCAAGTCACGTTTCAATTATTTTTCAAGAATATCCCTTGAGAACAACCAATCCAAATAATTTATTATGCAAGATTTTCCTAAACAGGAAATTGAGCAATTTTTCAATGTGACAATTTGGGTTACCGTCTAGGGCCCCGACGATAGAGGTATTTCATGTATTTTTGGTTTTACAATTTAATAAATATTTCTTTTTTCAAATATATATTATTTATAAGCGATTTATAAAGTCATATCATAAATTCTTGAGAAAGTAAGAATATGAGTTGTGAAAAATTTAAATAGTTTACAAATGATGTATTGTCATTATTTATAGTAACCACCTCCTTGAACGAACAGTGGAGATCAACATGATACAATAGCTAGACTTTTATTAGATAATTACATTATATTCTATGAAATTATCTAAAATTTCCTAATTTAGAATTTTGTAAATGAGTGGGAAAGTATCTAAAACTATATAAAAAAAAAAAGGTCTAATTATTATTCCTTTTGGTTTCAGTATTACCTTTATCAAATTGAAATGGTAATATCAAAATTATATATGTGATATTTTATTTTTATTTTTATTTTTATTTCTATTTCTATTGAATTCAATAAATATATTTTATGCCTTCTCAAACTGAAGTTCGTACGTTCATCTCTTGGCAATGATTTCTCGTGCCTAGTTAATTAGGTAAATCATATTTTTTAATACTATTAATTTACAGAAAATTTACAAAAAGGCCCAAAACTACATTTTTTTTTGTACCAAACTAATCGAATCGTTCGGTAAAACACCGAACAAAACATTGATTTGTCATTTTATGTGTCCGTAATAAATGTTAAGAATAAAAACATGTAAATATTTAATAGATACTTTTACATTTTCTAAAGTAATAAAACTAAGTTTAATAATATATACTTTTTTTGGTTAAAATAAAGGGGGCTTTTTTTAAAATTTTGCCTAGGTCCCCCTCATATATTGGACCTGTTGGAAATATTACACCAGATATGGGCTGGATTTTGCACGTCAAACTGATACAAACATTCAGCAATGTCGGAAAATCGATTCTTCCAAGTCGCACAGATTATACGCTCTCCTCAAGACAATATTCGCCTCACCAATGTGCAAACGAGTTGTACAACGAATTTGTCCTAGGATACAATGGAGTCCTGATTAAAACTGTAATATTTTTCTGCGAATTGCACTTTCAAAGATAAAACCCAATATTCTGAAATGTAGAAGCCTTTTGGATTATTAAAGAAATTAGAAACCAAATGTTGCTGTAAAAAGTTCGAAAAAACAGAAGCAAATATGTGACCTTCTGTTTTCAATATGAAATACTCAAATTGGGAAATATATATTTAAGAAACATAGGGATGAGATGGAAATTAATTCTCTGATGCTTTTATGAGGTTGAAGACCATTTAGTTTATAAAGAAATCAAAAGCTTTCTCCAAGAGTTGCATTCTTTACGAATTTAACGGACAAAAACTATTCAGAGAGAAAGGGTGCAACGGTTAGAAGTTTTGTTTCATTAAATAAACTAAATTAAATATATTTGGTTAATTAATTTACCTAAATTAACCAACAAACAGATTTTGAAAATTTTCCTACATAAACCAATATTATGCATAAACAAAACTTCATTACCCTGTAGAGATACATAAAGTTTTTATCAAAACATTTGAAATCATCAACATTCTATGGAACTACACTTTCGATTGCTCGATTTGGATATAAATTGCTTTAGAAATCAAACCTCTCTGAACCACATATCTCCAAAAGACATCCAAGTTATTGCTTTCCTTGGCATAAGAAGCATTCATGCTTCTGTATATTTTGAGAGTTACCATCAATCGCCTCTTATACATCTCATCCAACAAAGTTGACATGGCAACACCATCGCCGGCTTTCAAGTACCCATAAGCCATGCAAGTGTAGACGACACTATCTCCTAATATGCCCTTCCTCTGCATACTACTAAAAACTTTTTGTGCACAATCAACTCTATCGTTCTTACACAACCTTCGTATTATTGCTCGATATACACTAATGTCGACAAATACACCCTTTTGCACTAACTCGTCTATCAACCGTAATATAGCTTCATCATCATTTCGGTTGCAGTATATATCCACAAGCCAGGCATATATACAAGAACTTGGAGAAATGTCAGCTTTTTGCATATCAAGTAATATCTCTTTAGCACTTTCTACCTCATTTGCCTTGCAAAATCCGTGAATTAACGCCTTGTAAGTGAACTGATCTGGTTTTAATCCAGCCTCCAACATTTTACTTCTGACTTTTGTAGCAGATCTCATATCTCCTATCTTGCAATAAGCATTAATTAATGTGTTACACGTAACATTATCGGGTTCTACTTTTCTGTCACTCATTTGATTTAGTAATTTATGTGCATCTTGTATTCGCCCCTCAGCACATAATTTCCTCAGAATTGTGTTATAGGTAACTACCCCAGGGTACAAGTTGTTGGCCTCCATTAAACCACGTAACTGTAAAGCTTCATCAAGATCATTGGCTCGACAATACCCATCGATTAAGGTAGTATACGTGACTTGGTTAGGAGAAGCACCTTTAATTTCGTTAAAAAGGTTCAAAGCCTCTCTCATTCTTCCTTCTCTACAATAACTATAAATAAGTGAATTATGAGTTATAATGTCGGGAGACACACCCCCTCTTTCCATCCTATCTTGAACGGATAAAGCCTCGTAATGCATACCCTTTTTGCAAAACAACGAAATCAAGGTATTGTAGGTGAAAATATCCGGAAATATGTTTTTGAGCTCCATTTCACTCAACAATCCCTCGGCTTTTTCTACGTCTCCCGACTTACAACAAGCATGGATCAAGACATTATAAACATGTATATTAGGAACAACCCCAACTTTAATCATCTTTTTGTATATTTTCCAAACAGTATCAGTCAGCTTTTCTTTCACCAATGAGTTCAAAAGCACGGTACACGCATGCAAATGAGGCTTATACCCACAAACCCTCATGTGCTCAAACACTTGAATTGAATCCGGATTACTCTTTGAATTAGCATAAAAAATCATCAACCAACTCAAAACATGTGAATTCACTTCTGGATCGCCATAACAGTTCACAAGAGCGGTCAAAACAGTTGGGGACGACATAAAATCTTTACGCGCAATTTTTTCTAGCAAATTTTGAGCAGTCTTGAAATGTCTTTGTATTGTGAGAATGCAAATCATGGTCCAAGAAGATTGCAAGGAATGATTATACTGTGGAATCTCCTCAACCCATTTATAGAATGGCCAACAAATTGAAAACCCATATGGAGAAAGATTCATCAATGCTTGGTTGATAACAGAGGAAGTCACTAAAGAACCAATCTTTGGTTTCAAAAGTTTGTCCCAGTGCCCCTTTATTACAATTGCAGACACGGATTTGACAATTGAGCTAGCCATTAAGAATATGAGATAGTATCTATTATGGAATTACTGGAGATTTACACATACCAGTAAGAAAAACGCTGAGAACTGAATTCCATAATTTTTGGTTTATGACTTCATTGTGTTTGATTAAATGACTGAAAGAAATAAAAAGAGGAGACATTTGTCAAACCTTTTTCAGTGGAGATGATAAAAGGGGGTAATTCTCATCCGCTGTAGGCACTTTGATGATGCAAGCCATGGAGAAATTGATGCACTCCTGAAAGCCTTCTGGATTGGGGAGGGAGGAAAGGAACGGTGAGCTACCTACTATGTCATATTGTAAACCAAGGAGTATTTGAAGACTTATTAGGGAACAAGTTTTACCGGATTCCGTCTTGATTTGGTGTAAATGTGGTTTGGGAGTTTTCGACGGAACTTTGAAATTTGATTTGTATAATAGTTTTAATATAATATTGAGATAGCGAAATTAAATAATAGTTAGTGGATTTTGAAACATGAAATGTGATTTGGATTCAACTTTGGGATTTGGAGGAGAAAAATAGGTGGTAGATGTCAAATTCATAACTTTTTGCATGAAAAAAGAAATAACAAATATCAAATCATTAATTTTATTGGTCTCAAATGGGGTTTGTAGATTTCAATTTTGGCTGAAACTGAGTTTGAACTGAGACATCTTCAACCTAATGGAGTTTAACTCGGTTTGAATGAGACCAAATCCATCCAAACTACTTCCCTACGAATCCTAAGTATTTTGAATAATAACAAGCTTAAGTTTAATTTTATTTTATTTTATTTATTTTTTAAATTAAATGTGTGTTTGAATTTTGTGGTTAAATTTTTATATATGATATTGAAGTGTAGCATATATGTGATGGAAAATTCATTAAGCTATAAATGCGAGTCCCCTAAATGAAATAGAACAACAGAATCAACATGGAAACGTTTATTTATTGATTCAAAAATGTTATAAATGTCCAAACAAAAGCAACCCATATTGCTAAGTTTAGTGAAACTTGAACCTAAAATTTCAAATCAAACATCAACTCAAGAAATTAAACTGGTAGGAAATGAAGCCATAGACGACAAATGATAGATAATCAAAAGCAGTCATGAATTGAAGCACTTTATTTTTTGTGCATGCCAGTTGCATCCTTCACAGCATCAACAGCACCTTGTGCCTTGGCCTGCATCTGCTGTCCAGTCTAATACCATATATAACAGTTAAAAATATTTTATAGAATACAAGAATAAAAACTAGTTCACTAAAAAAAAGGTTCTAGAAATTGAAAGAGTGACAACTGAATAAGTGCGGGCTTGTGGCAAAGCCGTGTGTGGGCCACAATTTTCCAACAAATACTAACACAATTTTATTTTTAGTCCAATGAGTATCATCTCAAGTCGAGCTTCAAAAACCATCAAGAAAAAAATGTTGTTCATGCCAAATTTGTTGTGTACAATAAAAAGAACTGATATAAACTTTTGTTGATCGAATTCGAACTAACAATTAATTACCTGTTGCATTGATTCCTTGGTAGATTGGGCAACATTTCCTGCCTTATCCATCATCTGGCTACCCCTTTCCTATAATTTAACACAAACAAAAAATTAAATTAAAATAAAATAAAATTCAACAGTAGATATATGTATACGTAAATGTCATTGTATAGAAAGTAAAGATAACCTGTGCTTGGCCCTTGGCCTGGCCAGCTTGGTAGCTCATGTTCTGGGAGTTATCCATTTTAGATAGTGAACAAATAAAACAATTGAAGATATAAAACTATATATTATCAAATTAATTAAACTTTGTAATAATGGTGAGATTTTAGGGTCTTGAGGCACTGGTATTTATAGCCCTTGAAACCTAACTAATGGTTGCCACGTGTCATATAGACAAGTGCATTCAAAATTTATGGTTTAACTAATTTTTAGAGAACTACTCAAAGGCAGTCGAAATAGGAAGTGGTTTGAAGAGGCAGTCGACACAGGATCTATGGTTAAAAAATAGAGAAGTTTTTAATAGGAATTAATGACAATTTACCCCCTACGACATGGGCGTCATTGACAATCCTATCCATATTCCATGTGGGATGTCAACTTCGAATAAATTCACTGATGTACCACTTAATGGGCCTAAAATGCATCCCACCATAGATATATGGGCTTGTGGTGTACATCATAATGGACCTATTCAATCCAATATTCTCCCTAAATATAAATATAATATTAGGGCCTTCGATCGATTTATTAGTTAATGATTTTTCCACCAGTTCAATTATTAATTTATTATTTTACTCCAAAATCCCTTCCTTGAACCCTAATTTTTCTTCTTTTCAAATTTCGGTTCCACAGTCCATACTATCCTAATTATCAACAGTTAAAGAGATATGGAAGCAGAGGGTTCACTCAGGAAGCTGAAGAGAAAGATAAGTAGGAAGAAAAAGAGAGAACAAACCTCAGATGGAGGTCTGTTTCATTTTCTTCATAATATTATTTTTGAGTGAAGTTAAATGCTTGTACATGCTTAAAATTGTAGCATTGCGAAAATGTGGTTTTTTTGTGATTGACAACAGGAACCTACTGCTATCGAGAAAGTAATTTATGGAAATTTGATTTATTGATGTTAATATCGAACAATGTTATTTGAGATACTGCTATTATGTTCTTCTTTTACTTGTATTATATGATATATATGTTCATGGTGCACAATAAGTTTGTATTTTGGTATTAGGTAATAAAAAAACAAGAATGAAGTTTTGCGCATTCGACATGGTTATAAATTAAGTCGGATCTAGATACGTATTCTTATTTTTTTCATCCATATGTGATAGGATATACTGGTTTTTTATTTCTACTTTGCTTCTGTTAATTATGTGCTTCCCTTTCTATATAATCTTTTTGGTTTGGTGTGGGGCGAGCAGATGTGGTGTTTCCACAAGTCATCTTTGCTGAAAGTAATTCCCTTGTGCAGACAAAAACAGTTATGGAGTGAATCTGGAAAAGAAAGAAAAGAAAAAGAAAGCTCTAGGTGATTTTTCCATTGAAGTTGATTCCAATTTGTTTGCATTGTCTGATATTAGTAGTAGAGTAATGCTTGTATATCTCATCAGCAATCACGCTTCACTGTGAAATTAACTTTTGATATTTTATGGTACCAGCAGATGGAACACAAGAAACAAAGGAAGGAAGTAAAAAGAATGAGAAGTTGAGAAATAAGAAAAGGAAGGAAAGTACTATATCCAAAACGGAAATTTGTGAACTTGTTATTACACACAGTAATGAAGTTGAAGATAAATCGTCCAATAAAAGAGTTGCTGCAAGTGAACCAGGAAAAAATAAATTGCAGAAATCGAGTAAAAATAAGAGAATTAACATTCAGAGTATCAAAAGCGATGAATTCAACGAGGAAGAAGATGTTTATGAACAAGGAAATGGTATGTAGTTACAAACCTAATATTCCTTGTTATTTATGTAGCTGGAGTATATTATTTTACTTTAACAATAGCAGCACACTTTGTAACTTCTGATTTTTTAGTTTCCAATGATTTTCCTTTCGATTTATCCGTTGTAGACTACTCCTGTTGTTTCTCTCCAAGAATGATGCATGCAAATATGTGTAATCCCAAGTCACATTAAGAAGGATCTACTACATTTTGAACAAGTGCATGGCAGATAACCGTGACATATTTTAGTTATGCTATTATGAATAGTGAAAAAAAATAAACATTGGATATGGAGCCAATGGAAGAACATGTGGGGAGTAAAGGGGAACCGATTTATTTTTCTAAATGATTTATATTCATCAAAATTAATAGGATGAGAATCTTTTGGGAGTCAGGTTGCTTTTACATTTTTGCCCAATGTTCCTCCAAATACTGTTCAATGTTTTGAATTAGGGGATTTCTAATAAATCCTCCCAAACTTAGATCCTTAAGCCAGCATGTACCAATTTGACTGCCGAAATATCTCTGTCCTTGTCAATGCATGACTATAAACTGCAGAGTGCAGTCATATGTGGATTCTTACATTAATAACCTTAACCATACTCATATATTTATATAACTTTTGCCAAGATATAATTATGCTTCATAAACACCCTGTTTTGTACCCTCTGGGTGGATGAAGTTTTTGTTACTTTTGTGCCATTCTGAAGTATATTAGGGGAATAGTATTTTGGATCTGGTTGGACATTGAGTTCAATCGATCCAACCCAAAAGGAAATGTTGTGATTTAATATCAACGCTATATCTATATGTATAGCACCGAAACTGAACAGCAAATGTAACTGCTGTCTTTTTCAGATAAGGATTTAGCTTCCATCTCAGCATGCTCTAAAAGACTTAATGAAGCTGATACAAGAAGAAGATCCAAGACGGGTAAAATGGCCAGTTTTCTTAACTTTATACTGACTTTGTCTCAAATGTTTGCATTGGAAAATTAACATATCGACTTCATTTATCAATAGGCAAGTCAAAAAGGGCTGCAAAAATGAAAAATAATAGTGGGTTGCTAGCAAATGGATTAACCCAGAATAATTTACTGGAAAAAAGAGAAGAAGCTGCAGAAGATCAAGTTTATGAGATGTCATCAGGGGATGAAGATTATTCTAAAGGAATGCAAAGTATGAATCCTTGTTTCAGAAACACCTTTTTGCTTTATGGTATATATCTGTATTGCTTGTTACTTGGTTGAAATTGAATCTTGTTTGGTGAAGTATTTTGATAGATGATCACTTAGATATCATTTTACTTTGTGATTTTATTCAAACTATTAGGACTTTAAAGATATATATTAATTCCTTCTGCAGCATCTTATAGGTGATTTTATGAAATAATTTTTTTGACTTGTTCTTTTAAGTCATCATTACAGAATGATTCTAGAATCGTGAAGCCAGCCAAGTTCAAGTCTTATTTCACATATTCTGTTTTGATAATAAGTATTTCTAGCTTAATAAATTTTGAATGTCCAAGCTTAGTCTCAATTGTCTAGAATTATTTGGTTACACGTGAATATATCATCTTTGGAATATTTAGAATCATAAATAATAAAAGTTGCGCACACCTCAAAATCGTGTACATGGGAGTAGTTTTTTGAAGGTCTAGCAGTGTGTCCACTGGTTTGAAGGGGTCTCCCTTTTCCTGTTTGGAGTTTGGTTCTGCCAAACTGTGCACTTGAGTTTTAGAAAAATCGGAGAATGTAGTTCTTGCTTTGTGTTTTTTAACTAACGGTAAAGAATCTACTTTATTCAGAATGGATCATGCAATACCATAAGAGTAGACCTGGGCTCAAGGTGCTGCAAGAAAAAATTGATGATTTCATAATGGCTCATGAGGCAAAAGAGGAACAGGTAAGAAATAATTGATGATTTCATAATAATTTTATTCTGCAGTTAGCTACTCCTGATTAAAACGTACATGGCTAATTTCTATCAATACCTGAAAAAATATTTTGTTCTTTTGTGATCAATTGCATGCAATTCTTGTTAAAAATGTAAACAGTTTATATTTTTGTAAATCAATCCTACATTTCAGAATATATATTTAGGCCAAAATGGTATAAATAGTTAGCTTCCTTCTTCTGCATCAATTATTTATTGTTCGTTTTTTAATTTCACGCAGGCAAGAAAAGAGAGAGAAGCCCAAGCTGCAGAAGGTGGATGGACAGTTGTTGTACAACAGAAAGGTAGGAAAAAGACAACTGAAGCTGAAAGTGGAGTTGCTGTTGGTTCTGTTGCACAAGCAGCTGTTCTAGACAAGATGGCGAAGAAGAAAAACAAAGATGTCGGTCTTGATTTCTACCGGTTTCAAAAAAGAGAAGCACATAGAAGTGGTACGCGTAAATTACGTTGATGGTTATATCATCTGCAGTTATTCATTCTTTTCTAGGACTTTGTTGAATTTGTGCTATTGTATGCAGAGATTATGATGCTGCAGAGCAAATTCGAGCAGGATAAGAAGAGGATACAGCAAATGAGAGCTTCAAGAAAATTTCGTCCATATTAATTAATTGACATTGTTCATGAATCCAGATAGTCTGAAATTTTATTTCCATACACTGCACTATCAAAACCGGGCTGGCTTATGTTCAATTATTGATGTATGTTTAACCTATAATATTTGCTTAATATGTTTTTTTTTTAATGAAGATGAAATTATATATCAAATCAATTGAGAAAATTCACTCAATTTTTTTTTTTTTTTTGAGAAAATACATCTATAAATAATTTCTTTCGTGAAATTGGAAATTCTGGTACATAATATTTTGATATGATTTTGGTTTAAGAATTGAAAAAGGAAATATGTATGAACTAGTCTAGGTAAAATAATTTTAAAAAAAAGGGTCTCAAGTAAAATAGGTTAGTAATAGAATATATTGTATATGATTTTTTTATGACTCTTTTATTAATCCATGATTTTACTACATGGTCTGATGTTAGTTATTTAACATAATTCAATAGTTTGTAAGATTTGTATCTAATAAAATTATCACTAAAAGCAAACTTCTACATTATGAAGAAATTAAATAAGAAACATTAGTATGTGCAAACTTGTAAAATAAAATTGAATGACATAGTTCAAGCTTGATAAGATGTTATATGGAGTATTTATATTTCACAATACTTGTAATATTTACTTTTTCAAATTAAGGGTTTTAGATTATTTGTTAGACAAACATATTACGATTTCAAATAAATTATAACAAATATGTTAATAGAGAAAAATCATGTAAATGTAAATACTTAATAAATACTTTTATAATTTTAAACGTACGAAAATAAATATTAGTAATAATAATTTTTTTATTGTAGAATAGGACTGGCATGACCATTACATAGACAAACTAAATTCGATAAATTCTCCAATTCTCAGTAAAAAGATTTTCCAGCCATGGATAAAGTTAAGGATTACATCGTCACATCTACATGCTGGCTAACAGATTAAAAATCATTTCTTCTGAACTTCATCATCCTCATTCTCACTCCAGCAGCATTGCAGAGTCGATCTCGGAGATCCGCAGCCCCGTGTGCTAATGAAGCTGCTATACATCACCGACCCTCCATCGCCGAAAGCTTCAACACACCTGTCTCCACACGCATATCCTTTCACATCCAGAGCAAACTCGGAACCAAATCCCTTCCCAGCAACAGTAGATTGCAAAGCCACAGAAAACTTTGCCGGCTGGAAGCAAGCCAACACCCTCTCCAACATCAGACCCAAATCCATTTGTTTAAAATCGTAACCAACTGCTTCGAAGCTTGCATAGCTGAAGCCATCTTCAGGTGTGATGTGAATTGTAGAAATCGCGCCACCTTCTATGGCGTTCATTGAGTAGCCACAGGGATCAAAATCGAAATCACATATTTCAGATTTCGGGAGGATTTTCCTTATGCCAGAGGCTTCAGTCATGATGGCTGCAGAGCTTGATTGATTCTTGAAAAAGACAGAAGCTTTCTTTTGGTCCAAATTGGTCATACACATTTCCAGTGTGTAGACTTGGTCAACATCGCTTGTTGACTTAGCACTAGCAGAGTAAACGTGCCATTTCTCATGTTCATCAGCACCGCCCATCACATATGCTTCACTGCTCAGGCCAAGTTCGTTAAAATGGTTATCGAGAACAGTTACTTCTTCGGAGAAGCTGCGGTGTGGGAATGGCTGGGCTCCGGGGAAAATGAAGCTTCCACGGGTGTATTTAACAGAACTCACGGTGAGTTTAAGTGTATCAGCCAACTTAAGGATGGGTGGGATTGAAAGCAGCAGTTTGGTTGTCCCACAAGTTTTGATTATTATCTTGTACGTGTACACAAAGAGGCTAGACTCAGATAGGACATAGGAATCAACATCATCGTTGGCTAAGGAGGAGACAATGGTGCATTGTGCTGGGTCCAGAATTTCATCCAACTGGGCCTTTGACAGAGATCGGAGGCCAAGGCCGACGGGATCAGCAAATATCCCAGGCTCGTAAAAAGTAATCTCGAGCCTTTTCTCATAACCTTCAAATCCGATGGGAGAGACTGACATTGCCATTTTGACTCAAAGGAAGGGGGTATTGATTTCAAGCAAGAAAGGAAAAGAATTTGAGAGAGAAAAAAGAAAAGAATTTGAGAGATAAAAAAGAAAAGAATATATTGAACAGGATTTGGAGGTTGAGATATAATTCTTATGAACTACTACTTGCACTACTTAATAAATCTCAGGATGGCTTGCGGGCGCACTGCACATTAAAGAAAGACATCGGTTAGCAAAATGCATATAATATTTAATCAAATTAAACTGATGACCAACTCCAAATTAGATTAAAACAACAGGTAAGACTCACGTTGGAGTATTCAGCAGATTTGAATTTCTTGATTGCACCGTGTGGGCGAACGTCTTCAATGCAGTATCCGAGAGGGGCTTCGTAGGATAAGGATTTACTACTACTGGACTTCTTATTACCACCTTTTGACTCCATTAGCACATTCAATTGTCCTTGCTAAAGCTAAACAATAAAACAATAATTAGAAGCAATACATTGAAATACTTAATGTATCAAGGTTAAACTGTTATAGCTTGCACATAAAATTAAAATTTTGCAATGTGGAAAACAACAAATGGATTTACATTTAAAAAGAACAAAAAAATCAACAGATCCACAAATTTATTTATATATCAATTGTAATAGTGAACAATTAATAAAAAACTTGAACAAATTATATACAGTTGTAGGAAATAAAAGAAGCCTTAAAGAACAACCAATGAGAATCCAAATGGGGTACCAAAGATTATTACAAATTTAATAAGAACACAGCTCTGTAGGCTGAATTTAATATATCTGACCACACAAATTACAACAAACAGCTGCATAAAATAATTTGATTTAATAAGGATAAATAAATTAATAGATCTGTACTAATTACAATCTCAAATTGAAACCACGGAATTTTATTATAAACAAGATAGAACAATTCAATAATCTGAGACAAACCTAATGGCCTTTAAACGTCTATTTATGTATGCAACCAATCGACAAATAGATCGAGTTAGAGGAAAACAGAATGTGAAATCACTTACAATAATTTGATGAATGTATGATGAAACTACAACAACCAATGTAGATTTACTTTCTTTCAGCAAGTTTCAACAATCGAATCCTACAATTCAAAACAAAAATTAATCTCCTGAACAGATCTCACACAATACATCGTAAAATTTAATTTTTTTTAAAAAAACAAAAGTTTGCGAGAACTTTGTGAAAACTTACGAAAGATAATCACGATTTCTTGAAAGGATCGAAAAAAAACCCTTGGATAGGAATTGAGAGCTATCTCGACCAATGGAATGACTCTATCACAGACCTGAGAGGAATATATATAGAGAAAAAATTGTAATTTTATGTGGACGGGAGCACATCAAGGAGCTGCAGTTACAATTTTACCCTTACCTGAATGAAAGGTGGAGCAAAACATGCAAAAGAATCTGGGACCACATGTGAGTAGATGTGGACGCGTGAATGATTTAGAGCCATGTAAATTTGTGTGGGGTCAGGTAGATGATAAGATTTGACCATCTGGGGGTACAGCATCCAATAATTTGATTCTCTTGGTTGGGAGTTCTTTTCGTTATTTTTGGAAAACAGCTGGCATTTGTTTTGGCCTTAGGACTCTCCACGTCATATTTTAAACCTATTGTCCTCTATTAAGCCTATTTTCCTCTATGCCCCCGCGAGAAGATTTCATCCTTTTCTGGAAGATGATTCAGATAATTTGACGTAATAAAATAAATGAGATTTAGTCAATATAGTATCCTAAATACATCATAAAATCTCTTAAATTTAAAATATTCTCTAAATAATAATATTTGTAATGGATGCATCAAATTTTTTTTTTAATGGGGCTCATGTTGAATTGAACAAGTGCTACATAATCACTTGTCTAATATTTTCTCCGTCTCATTATTTTTATTCAATTAACTAAATTATTCGGTTAAATTTTTTAATCTTTTAAGTGACTTATCGTGTTAAATTAATTCATATTTATGGAGTATTAAAATTTTTAAATATTAATTATATAGTGTTATATAATATAATAAACTTATTAATTAAATATATTAATTAAATTATTATTATATTTTTTTATAAATTTAGTCAAGTATATTGGTCAATAAGTGATAAAGATTAAAGGGAAGGAGGAAGTACATACCAACAATACTTTTTGAGAAACAAAATCTAAAAATACTCGACCAAAATAAATATTCATACATGCGTATAGTTTATATAACCATATGACCTAATCAAGTGAACAATCATAGGTTGAATTTTGATTTCTTGTCTTTTTTTTAATCAGGTTATTTAATAGGGTAAATTATGAATACCTCCCTCAGGTAAGGTCTAATTACAAAAATCCCCCTCACGTATTGGGTATTACAAAAATCCCCCTTAGGTTTGTCATATTCTTACAGTTAACCCCTTGTCCCTAAAATGTTCCAATTTTGCCCTTGAATGTTATTTGTAATGTTTATAATATGTTATAAATTTTAAAAATTGGGTGTTAATTGTTTTATCTTGTAAATATAAAAATAATAATCATATATTTACCACCAAAATAATTGATATAATTTATAATTTAGCATTAATTTCAATAAATATTTCAATTTATAATACAATATAAACTTTAATAAATTAAAATATCTTATTTATAATTTATTAAATTTACTAATTTGAAAAATAAATTCATTTAACTAATGTGTAAACAATTCATATTTATAAAATATATTATTAGAATTCTATTTAATTTAATATTTTACTATTTAAATTGCTAATAAATATATAAATACCTTTTCTTTTGCAATATTTATTAAAACTTATGGACAATTATAAATTTTATCAATTATTCTGGTAGTAAATATATAATTATCTCTTTTCTAATTAATAAGATATAATAATTAGATCCCAAGTTTTAACATTTATAAGACATTACAAACAATACAAATAACATCCAAGGGCAAAATTGGAATATTTTATGGGCAAGGGGTTAATTGTAAGAAGGTGACAAACCTGATGGAGATTTTTGTAATATCCAATACGTGAGGGTGATTTTTGTAATTAGGGCTTACCTGAGGGGGGTATTCGTAATTTACCCTATTTAATATGAATTATATGTATGTGAAATTTAAATTGAATTAAAGTTTAATTTTTTTGTATCTCTTGGACATATTGCTATTATAGTTTGAACTCGTGTATAATGTACATAATGCTCACCATATATAGGAACAATTTTTTTTTCTTTCTCTTCCTACTATAATAGTTTCTCATGATTAACATATATTTTGGCTTCGATATTTGATGTGAATATTTTTCTATTAAATCGAGATTTGTACCTGAATTAGTTCATCTACAATTGAATAAATGAAATTCGTCTTCTGAATTGTTGGAATCTTCTGGTTGGGAATTTTTGTCATTATAAGGAAGTTCAATACCGAATCCCTTAATTAACTTCATAATTATCTTATTTTATTTTTATGGCTTTGATTGTATTATAAAAAAAAATCAACATATATCTTTTCCATAACTCTCTTCATAATTATCTGATTTTATGGCTTTGATTGTATTATAAAAAATCAACATATATTAGTTGGATCTCGAGCTCTTCTACGCCATCAAGTCGCGTATACTTATGTGAGCTCATACACCGGAGTTCGTGATTGACTCCTTTAATTATTATCTTGAATATTTTAACAGTACCTAAATAATATGTAATTTAATAACTATAATTTGTTTCTCTAAATATTAATTCGATTCATTGTTTTGTACTGATTGTTGCGGTTGATCAATGAAATTAAATAATTTTTAAAGGGATAATAACAAATTATATTGTTATCTTACTTAAAAAACTATTGGATATTACTAAATCAAATAAAAAATACATTGTTCAATTTAAAAATCTTAAGACATCGTAAATGTAAAAATAACATGATTAACAGAATTTATGAACACGCACGTCTTGCTTTCACAAAATATTCATGGATAACTTGTGTGTGAGTGTGACCCATTTTTTTCACGTCTTGCTTTTACAAAATATTCACGGATAACTTGTGACCCATTTTTCCTTCATTCACGTTTCTAAACCAACCTTAAATTAATTTAGGGTTGATATGAGTAAACCGTAAAATACATAAACAATTATAATTTATGAATGATTCTACGATTGATCAATACTTTTTTTTAATAAGTGTAGGTTTATTATCTAACAAAGTTATTAACTTATTATACATGTCATTTGAATACCTTAGATTCATTCGAGCCGAAGGGATCAATATGCGAGAATTATACCACAACCAAGAGAAAAATATTCAGATTTTTTTGTTCTTATCAAAATATATGATTTTTTGTCATAATTATAGGGATTTCTTTATATTTTAATATTAATGTTTGATACATGATTATCTTTATAATTGGATTGTAATAAAATAAATTTTATGATTTAATGACGTAATTATCTTTTAAAAATAATTAGTACCGTTTAGTTAAATACTGAACAAAACTTGAATTATTAAATAATAAAAGTTGGAGGATAAGAATGCCATATCAAAGGAATAATCATCACAAGCATGTATTTATAAAACATTACGCCGGCCGGTAAGCTTTATTTAGTATGTTGATTATCTTAATCTAAAGCCAAGTCTTTTGATTAGGCAAATCACATTTCTTTAGCACACTTTAATACGTTGACGTGTACTAATGATCTATTCAATGAAAAGAGTAAACAATAATAAGCATGAAATAGGTAGAGACCAATTGTTAATCCATTAATTATTATTAGGAAAAAAATAAAATTAAAGTGACTCCTTGAGAAGGATTAGTATGCAAGAATTTCATTCTCTGATAAAATATAAGCCCAATAGTAGGGCTGCCAGCGGCTCGGATTTGAGTCAAATCAAGCTCAACCTAAATCTGATTTCATTTATGTAAACTTGATTCAGTTCGGATTTAGAATTTTCGCATCCATTGAATCTTCTTTGGAATTGGTAAGAATATAAGATATTTTTCGGATCTAATAGACCCTCAACTTTCAAAATTTAGACAAATATGTTTTCTAAGAATTTTTTTTAACATTTCATTTTTATTTTAGTTCACGTGTTCAAACTTTTCGATTTAATTTACTAAAGAGTATTATAGGAAAGACCAACTCTCAACAGATTTAGCTATTTATTTCAAATAATTTAACATAACAATTTGAAAAACATTGATATTTATACTAATGTATCAAAATTAACTCGTGTTATTAGATGTAATAAGCACAAAATGAGATTATCATCTTATTAATTGTTAATTAATATCTTCTTAAACTAATGATAAAATTAGAAGTATGAATGCTACTTTTCAAAATAAACCACTATTGTCATGTTTGATAGCATAAAAGTGACCGAGCCCAAATTCAATGTGTTCCGTTTCCATATCATAATTTAAAATGAACGACTAGCAAGATCCTTTGGTAGTTTGGTATATATAACATATTCGACTAGTAATTTAATGAGAGTGGTTGTTGGACATATTGGGCTAATCAACCCAAAAGTGAAAGATTTCAATCCTTATTTGAAGGCTGCCCATATCCAATCATCCGAGCCCATAAGAATGTTCCGTTGACTTCAATTCGTTAATTTTGACTCAATTTTTTTTCCTTAGAATTTAGAGTTTTTTTTTGTCAAAAAATTATTGATTGGGTAATTAATCCCTTATCTACAAGCTGAAAGTTTTTCAAATTTTAAATTGAGTTTAGTTCAAATTATCTTAGCTAATTAATTGATATGCTAAAAGTATGCCACATAAATAGTTTCCTTTATGAATAAAATAGAATTGGAATAAGAATTTAATACATTATAAAAATGCACGTTACAAGCTTCAAGGATTTTCAAATTTTAAGTAAATTTAAGATTAAAAATATATCAACTAATTCTTAATTGATATGCTAAGATCATGCCCTAGGTAACTAGGGCGCGGACCGAAGCGCGAGCGTGGTGCGCGAGCGTGAGCGCCAGAGCTTCTGTTTTGAAATAATTGACATTGAGAGCGCCGACTGAGAGCGTCAATTATATGATAAAACTATATTTTATAATATCATGTAAATAAATAAAATAATATTTTATTATATGAAACCATAAATATTTATTTGAGTGGAATTATCTCATCTTCATATTTTAAATTTATTAACAAATTTAAAATAAGAAAGTAATAAAGAAATGAGAAATACGTTGCTATCATAATTATGTAATTACACACATGACACATGATCAAAGAAAATTAAGAAACTATATAGTGTATGTAAATGTTCTTAAAAGAAAGAGGAAAAAACAATTCAATTTTAAAAAATGTTGACAAGACAATACTATTAGCTGTCAATTGTCATATTTTAGAAATAATTATTACCTACTAAAACTTGGGGCAGCGTGCAAAGGCTCCAAGCCTTATTTTATTACAAACTTTGCCGTTAATATGACCATGTGTCATCAAATTAATGGTGCAAAATTCAAACAAAATAAAAGACACGAATTTGTGTGCAACAGAGCGCGAATTAGTGCATAACAGAGCGCGAATTAGCTTGCGAATTCTGAAAAACGCTCTAAAGCGCGTACTGAGAGCGCGCGTGAGGCACAGGTAGGCGAATTTAGTTACCTAGATCATGCCCCCGAAATAGTTAATTACGGAAATGAGTATATTTTAGTTCATTATAATAATCAACTTCTTAAACTAAACTTTTGCTCAGAACATTGGTCAAGCCTTTGCTCATTGTTTAGTTTCATATCCGTTATTTCTTCAATGATTTAATCTACTTTGTTTCTCTATTTTTTTTTCTTTCTTTTACATTATAGACTAACCATTTTTTTTTCAGGTTCGTGTTTGAACGTCTTGAACTTTTGCTCAGAATAACATTCTCCGTGCCTTTGCACATTCTTTTAATTCCATATCCCTTCTTCCTTCGATTATTTAATTTACTGTGTTTATATTTTTTTTCTTTTATTGGGTTTTAGACATCTTTAGATCTAATGATTTTTTTTATGCAGAAGAGTTTTCAGTGAAATGTCATTATCGAGAGTTTAAGACACAAAGATTAATTCTACTTAATGAATTGTAAGTTTTCGGTTGGTAGCATAATTTTCAGTGTAACATCATTGAATTTTTTCAGATACAAAGATAAAATCTAATTTTTTTGAATAATTCATATCGATATTTTTTATTGTTTTACAACCAAATAACATATATGAACATTGATATTTTAGAACAGAGAGATGTCAACTGAAAACTAAAGGTATATAGTTTTGGAGAAGGGCGAGAGAAAATAGTCCTATGCAATGACTACTTATTGAAATTGACACATGACAATTAGCTTCAATTTATCTTTTAATTGTTTAATTTTCTTGAGATTGAAGCTAATTGTCATATTGGTTGTTTTTTCATTTTTTTAGAATTATTGTTGTCACAAGGTAAAGGATACCACAATTGTCCTATGCAATGCAATGCAATGCAATGGTCTCATATGGATTTTAAGATTTTTGAAGTTATTTCATGAAATTTATGATATTCATCATATTGGTTGTTTTTTCATTTTTTTTAGAATTCATCGATTAATTATTTCCTTCTTCAAATTCATCCTCAGTGTGTTTTTTTTCAGTTTCAAGTGGTCAATTTTGTGATTTTACATGGATTTTAAGACATTTTTTAGGTTACTTGAGTTTTATGATATATATGTTATATTTTTTCCTCTTTGCATTATTTTTTTCTTTCTTCAAAAGTTATTTTATTAATAAAAATATTCATGTTTATTAAAACTTTATGCTTAACATAAAAAAAATTCATTTCACGCATATACTGCTACCCACCACTACTTTGTGGTCTCATGTCAAACTTCCTAGCAAGTCGTCATGTGATGTTTAGGTCATTATTGTAATTCTAAAGAATAGTCAACAAAAGTAAAATGATATTTTATTATAAATTTTAGGGATGATGTCACAAGGTAAAGGATACCAGCAAGAGAAAACACAAAAATAGGAGATGTTTAAATTATTGTTGTAACCAAATGGAATATTTATGTAATTTCATTAAATCCCAAGGTGCATGAAGACAATTGTCTCTAGCAAATAGCGACAAGTTGGGTCACTTTGGGCTTTTTTGTCAAAATTATGTCACAATTTATCTGCAATAAACTAAAACAAAAATCCTACAATAGATAAACTATTGTAGTACCCAAAAAAATCACAATACACTATAAAATGTATATGACAAAAATAATACAAGTTTATGATTATCCATTACGTTACAAATATATATAAATATTACTTACTATCATTATGCATGATATATTGTGAACACGAACTCAAATGTGATGTAATTTTACCTTCTTTCAATTGAGAGTATCACACACTTTGAAATTGAGAGTGGACATGAATTTTTTTACTTAGAAAGACAAAAGTACTCAAATTTATCATAACAATGTGGTGGGGGGATAAAGTGTAACTTATATCATAATATTAGGGTAAAGTGTCACATTTATCATACACATTGGGGTAAAATACCACATTTATCATAACACAGGGGATTAAAGTACCACATTTATAAGTTGATTGGGTCAAACTATAGGGGTTAATATGGAAGTAGTTTGACTGGGTTTGGTCTCGGTTTGGTTTCGAAAAGTGGTTTAAGAGGTTTCGGCGAAACCATTGAAACTCGATTTGGATAATGGTTTCAATAGAATATTGAGATGGTAAAATATTATTAAATAATAGTTAGTGGGTTTTGAAAATTTGAGATTTGATTTGGATGGTGGTTTAGTTGTTGGGGTTTGGAGAAGAAAAGTAGGTAGTAGGTGTCAAATCAATAACTTTATAGAATTTAAAATATAATATTTTATTGTGTAATGATTGAAATAATGAGTAATTATATTGTAATTATTTAGATATGATTGTGATATTAATTTAAATGATGATGAACAATTATTTATTTAAATAAAACAATTAATAATTTTGTTGCTTTCTAAATTATAAGATATATACAATATCAAACTCGACTTCATTTTTTAATTAACATATAATCGAATATAATATGAAAAAATAAAATAAAATATTTTGATAACAATTATTTGACTGCAAAAATCGTAAACTTCATTCACATGGTGCATAATATTAGAAAATAGTTAATTGAACAACATTTAATGGTGGTGCATGGGAACAATTAAGAGAAAACACGTGTTTTTGGGTGACAATCAAAGGAGTAGATTAGTTGTCTTTGCATTAGTTAAAGTTAATTAATAAATTCAAGGTTGTCCTTCATCACTAGTTTAATTAATTAATGCTATGATTAGTTTTACATGTTTCCATATGAATATTGTTAAATTTCAAATTATTGTTTAATTAAGGCAAAATTGCAAAAATAGTTCCAAACTAATCACTAATTTTTTAGTTTTGTCCCAAATTATATCAACTTGACGAATTTCATCCCTTAATTTAATATTTTTTTGGAATATCGTCCCACCATTAATTATGAGACGGAAATTGCGCATTTGTCCGTTAAATTACCACATGGCTGCTTATGTGTCATGACGTGGTAAATTTTAACATGAATAATTATATAAGATTGCAGAATCCATCCCAAACTAATTACAAGATTGAACCGTCATTTTCATTAAATTAGAAATTTAATATTGGGACTAAATTCATACAAAATGGTAAATTGCTGGACGAAATTCGGCGAGTTGATATAGTTTGAGACAAAAAATCAAAATTAGTAATTAGTTTGGGATGATATTATAGTGGTGATTGAAAAGTGGTTGTAATTATTTTATTGTGATTATTATAATAATTTATGTTATTATAAATAGAATGTAAATTTAATTAAAAAATTAATTGTAAAAAAATAGGTTGTTTAATTGCGGGAAATTGAGAAAATTTGTCAGTGACAATCTAAGAATTTTTTTTTTTTGGTACATGACAATCTGTTGTTTAATACATTGTTTAATTAATAACAAAAGAAAAAGAAAAAGAGAAAACGAAAAGCAAAGCAAGAAAAGAAAAAAAAAAAAAATTAGACAAAAGCGCTGTCCAATGTCAGTGACTGTCTCTTCATCAGGGAGTGAGGTTTGGGCTGGTTTCGACATTGGGCCGAAACCAGAGTCTGGGCCGAAATCAATTGAGACTTGTAGCCAAACAAGGTTTGGCCCAGTTTGGCTGAGACCAAACCGGGCCAAACCAGATCCATATTAGGCCTAGTATATTCCCCAATAGGGATAACATTGTCAATTTGTATTTTTTTTAAGTTTGAAAATATCAAGGAGGTGGTGTCAAACTTTTATAATATTATAAGGGGATACATTTTTTTTTTTCAATTCACATGGAGATAAATTGAACATTATTCATATCGCATAGGGATAAATTGTCATTAACTCCTTTTTTGCTCATATTGAAGAAACAAGTTTAATAGTTTTAAACTTTTAATTGTAAGGTTTAGATCATTCATATCTATAATCTTACCAAAATGGTATTATATAAAATAATAATTTAATGCAATGTTGTGTGCATAGCACGAAGAAGATAAGCTAGTTTAAATAAAACAAGGATATGTTAATAATCCTTATAAAAAATTGAGAAAGAATTGAGAAAATTGCAATCTGAACGAGGATTATTAACATATCAGACAGCCCGGGATAACTTGTTGGCTAAACAAAAGTGGGCTTATAATGGGCCTCACTTGTGAATATTCTAACTCTTACTTAGATCGAGTTTGACTGAATCCAAAGTAACTAATGACAAGTGCAATACATTTATTTTGAGATTCGGATGTAACTCTTGGAAAAGTGAACAATCACAAAGTAAGTGCAATACACGTGCTTGGTGATTGAATATGTTTGGCCAATCCAGATCTGGACAACAATTTTCCTATCAATAGCTCAATACGTGTAAATCGGTTTATTAACTAATTTGATAAAAAAAAGTTCATTTAATGGAATTAATAATAGATACAACAAATAATTCATTTTTCATTTATACATCGGTTGAATACACAAACTATTTGTTGATCTAATCGCAAAAACATATGTACAATCGCCTAACGATAAACCTGACAAAAAAAAAAAATTATGTTTTTCCAACTTGTATCTATTTTGATGTTAGTCTCCTAATTAATTCCTTCCTGCACATGTACATACACATAAACAAAAATTAGTGATTTTTATAACTTACAATATAGTATTAACTAATTGTAGAATTTTAATTAGATTTACCTTATCATTTGTCTATCAAGTGATGAAGTAGCCAACAAACCTCTGTTTTCTTCTGCCCTCCTTAGAAGATAAGGCATAATTTGATCAACAGGACCAAACGGTAAATACTTACTTACCCTAAAACCTGCATTTTTCAAACCAAAAGAAAGGGTTTCTGCCATTCCATAAAGCTGAGCAAATTGAAGCTTTGGGTTATCCCTTTCAATTCCCAAGTTACTTGCTGTAGCAGCTGCCAATTTTCCTAAATATCATCATACAAATTTAAGTATTTTTAAAATTAATAATCATCTTATCAAAAAGGGCGAAAGAATTGAGAAAATTGCAATTTACACCTCAATCTTTCACTAATTTTGCACTTTACCCCCAATAGTTTTGTGTTTATAATGGGAAAGGTCAAGGAGTGAATTACATACAACAACATATGGTTGAAATTGAAGGGATAAAGTGGTGGAAAGATTGGGGGGAAATAGCACTTTTCTTTTCCGCCCCCTAACTTTTGATAATTTTGCACTTTAATTACACCCTAGCATTTTGTTGTTATTTGCAACATTTGGCAGTCCAATGGTGATTCTTAGGGAGTGAACTGCAAAATGGTGGAAATGTAAGGGAGTAAAGTATAATAAAAAAGTGGAAGTGAGAGATAAATGTGAAATTTTCTTTTACAAGATTATTAGTATTCAATCATCATCTGGACGTGTGCCTACTACCAAATGGACAAAAGTTGAGGGGCAAATGCAAATAAAAATACAAAATGGTTAAAGGTAATTAGCAAAAGGACTTTAATTCAAAGGGGCAATTGGTTAGGGTTGCAAAAGGACTTTATAACAAAGGGGCAAAGTGCAATTTTAAAATAAAATCAGAAATCAAAATTTTTGTAAATTTTCGTCATTATCACAACAAAACACAAAAAATTATTAAAATATTTACCTGATTGAATATTGTGGGTTGCTAGAACGACCGAACCCGACCCATTTGCAATCTCATGGAGCATAAAATCCGCACACTCATTAAAACAAGCATGAGTGTTCTGAATCCCTTCATGAATCGGAGACTCAACACCCAAACAGGACGCTAATTTCCTTTCACTCGACATATACGCACCTCTCACCAATTTAAACCCAATCGGCACATTCATTTTATCCGCATCTCTTTTTGCTATTACCAGTCTCTCTTTTGCATCTTTCAGATAAGCTTGAATCGTGTTGAAAATCAAAGGCTCGTCGTCTTTGTGGTACTGAATTGCTGCCGAGTACGTGAAATAATCGATTGCGGGTTGAATTGCTGTATCTTCTGCATCGATTAGTAAAGGTATGTTTGCTTGTAAGCTCTTTTGGCAGATTTTGGATAGTCTTTGATAAGCTAATTGGAAATCGCGTTCTTCTTCAATGGTTAAGGGTTTTGGTCTTTTGGTGGTGTGGTAGAGAGGACTGGAGTTAGCAAAAATTTGAAATGTTTTGAGCTTCCATGGAAGATGTAAGGATGTGTCCTTGTATTCCCATCTCAGTAGATCACTTATTCTTTTCAGTAGGATTGGAGGACAAATTGCTGTAATCTTCACCACAACAAAGCTAACCTATATAACAAATTGATAGAATCTTGATTTGTTAATCAATAAATACTTATCAATTTTATGTATGTACAATAACTGATGGCCCTTTTGTTTGGGTTTTATTAAAAAGATTTTACAAATTTTATGAGGTTTTTTTTTTATTTTCATATATTTGAAAAAATGTTAAATTAAAAGTTTGTTTGATTATTTGTGTGAGAGTGACATAAATTTAAAACAATAATTCGAAGGGTGAAAAGTATGACACCTGTTTGTTTAAAATTTAAAATGAAAGTATAAAACTGATTAAAATCCGAACAAGCGGGACTTAGACTTAGTGATTACATCCATATTTGATTTGATTTGGGCATACCTTGTGTTCTTAACATATCATATTTCATGAATATGTCATTTACGGGGCGGGGTGCATTCAATAATATTAATTTGATCGGTTTACCAAAGCGTACTCAGAAGAAATAACTGACTTACTGGGGAAATGGGTTGCGTCTGAGTCGACTCAATAGTTTGAATAAACTCGTCCAAGTTCCGTTCACACGAATCATTGTCATTAGCATGTTCCAATCCATAATCCAACATAGCTCTTAATCCACCATCCCACAACCTCTTCACAGTTTTATCCGCCTCCTTTAAATTTTTACCTGCACAAAAATGCTCATAAAAAGTATATTCAATCACATCCAATATCATCTTCCTTATTATTGGAATCTCCATGAATTTGGAGTTCATTACCCACATTCCAAAATCAACCATAGGCTCGGCCGAAGCCAATTGAAGTGTAATAGATGATTTAATCAATTTCGGGGTCGAAACAGAGGAAAATAGCTTCTCCGAATCATGAAGATTCAGAACCGGGTCCGTGGCGCTGTTGGGTTTCCCGGAGGAAATATTGGGTTTTCCGGCGGTTTTGACTATGGTGGAGGAATCTTCAAGGTTGGGGAGGGGGGAAATGGGGATTTTGGAATTTCCGAGGAAACTGAAAGAGGTGGGTTTTCCGGCGGATTTTAGCGGTGGGACAGCGGTGGTTGTGTAGGAGGGCACGGTGGAGTTGAGGCGGCGGAAGAAGTAAGAGAGGTTGTGGGGGAGTTTTTGGCTTGCCATTAGCAATGAACACTATGTGATGTAGGGGGTGCTTTAGGCTTTGTGAAATCTTTGTAATGTAATTGGTTTTGATTAATTATATATAGAAGAGTGCATATATTATTGACTAAATGGCCTAATTTGATGGTATAAGGTTTTTAGCTTAGTTAGTTACGAGTTGTGTTGAGAGATCTAATTTAACGGGTCTTTCGTTCATTTTAGACCTAGCTTAATGGATTTCTATCATAAAAAATGTAGTGTTTTTTAGATAAGAAGCGTATGAATAGCAGGGTTGGCCCGACATGTTAGGTGTATGTTATAGATGGATAAAATAACAAATCAAGTTAGTTTTTTCTTGAAATTCAAACGCAATATGTTGTTTTCATAATATTTAATTTTGAAACCCTAATGTAAAATAGAGTTTTTTTTTACTTGTCAAAATCAGTAAATATATAATATAGAAGTAGATTATGCTCTCCCAAGTCGTAACTATATTACAAAGGGTCTAAAAAAATTGTTACAAAGATGCCCCTCAATCTTTAGGGTGTGCGTTCATTAAAATCGAACTAAATCGTACAAAATTTTCATATTTAGAATGGTTTGATAATTTTAAATTTTTTTATTGTATGCCAAATTGAATAATTAGGTTAGGTTATCGAAAAGTTCAGTTTGATACCAAAAAAATCAAAAGAAGTAGTTTTGGTTCGTTTTTGTAAATTTTATGTAAATCAATATTAAAATCGTAGTTTGACCCATCACTGAATCAAGTTACATTCTAGATATGTCCACAAAATATATATAGTAAAAGTTTTTAGAATATCACTCCACATTAGATCGAGTTGATTTTCATCATCTGTTTGTGAATATAGATAAAAAAAATAGGTCAACACCTCATTTGAAATTGTCTAAGTTAGATAATAAAACATGTTAAAGTATTCTTAAAAACTTCTAATTTTCTCCCACAACTCAACAACTCATAGGACTTGCATATTAAAATGTTGTTACAATCTTTTCATTGCTAGGCATTACGGACCAAAAACATTCCATTCCGACTGTAATGCCAAATACGCCGCTAAGCATTTTTTAGAATATTTTACTCATTATTCACATTCAATATCATGAACAAAGCAATTCAACTAATGTCAAACATGAACCATTTACATAAAAATTAACTAAACTTATTAAACTATTTAATTATGGACATTACAAAAGAGCTAGAAATTAAGTGACTAATAAAGGATACTTAATTCATTAATTACTTGTTTACAAGTGAATTTGTAAACATTGAAATGGTAATATGTTTGAAGAGTTAAATATGATGAAGTGGTTTGTTTCTATTGTTTGAGTTCTATCCTTTTCCCTTAATAAAATTTCATGCATAGTAGGAACACATGCTAGCTAACTGAAATAGGATATAGTACGTTATTTGTATTTACCAAGTCCATCGGCGAAAGAATTTGAAGCTTAATGCTAGGGGAGAAGTATGATAAGATCGATTAATTAAATACTGACCACATTTGATCGTATTTCAAGCACTTGATTTGTTACAAAATGTTGTATTTACACTCACTCAACTTGCCCTAGAATGTCTTCAAAACATTTATACCATATCAAGAGTCATAAAATAATTTTAGCCCCAAAATATATAGTTATAGTATATGTTAAAGTTTGTATAAAGAAAATCGAATGGAGGGGATTTTAATTCAAATCTCGTTCAAATTTGACCCAAATTATTAGGATTATTATCCGATTAGAGATTCAATAGACCTGGCCAAATTAAAAAAGATCCCCAATCTGAAATACATGAAACAAATATAAATTTATGTCGATTTGATTCGTAAAGATTCAAATACGATAACAAATAAAATATTTTATATACATAATATCTCTCACTGATATTAATAATATATTACCATAAGTTTAATGAGACATGTACATAAGTTAATATTTTATTCATGTTCTCATTTTTATGCATAATTTTTCCTAGCAACATAAATTAATTTTGATTAGTTAATATCAGTGCCATTTTCCAACATGAAATTTTGAATCACTTGGCACAAGTTGTCAAATGTGTCAAGAGTTGATTTTTTTTTAATGTTGGAGCTCGGTGAATTATGAAAAAGTATATGAAAAAGTGAACTAAGTTGAATGAAAATATAACGTGAACAAACTTGTTATAGAGAATATATTGGGGATAGTTATGAAAGTGGAATCTGAAATTCGACCGAATCCGAATTCGACCAGAAATAAATGAAGGTGGATCTGGGTTAGGACATATCCTAGCCGAATCCGACCATTTGACAACCTTAATTTGAGAAGATCCAATAGTTTCTAAATCAAAAGAATTACGTTGTGTAACTGTTGTACACGACGTGTTATTAATAAATCAATATTTATTTTACTTTTTGTGAATGCACAATGAAATTTGAAATGCTTCCATCATTTAGTAGATACTTAATTTAATTAATATGTTTGCACCATATTACATATGAGGACTACACAACTTTTTTTTTTTCCCAAACAATTTGTACCGGTGCTTGAGCTTTGAAAATGTGATGGATTTTTATCCTAATCATCATTTAATTGGTACATTATATCACATGTGTTTTAAGACATGGTACATCATATGCAATTCTCGTACGTTATTTTGTTACTAAGAAGTTCTTAATGTTTTTGTGTTATCAAATTAACAAGAGAAAAGTGTACTTCAGCCTTTCAAAGTTACATGTGTATACACTGTACCAGCTAGATTTACAAAATGAAGACTATGCCCCCTGAAATATTAAAACCATGCACATGTGCGCATTGCATGTGTTTCTAAAGGAAACCTAGTCACATTAACTTTTACTCGTTCATACATTTTACTCACATGTTGTGAATTAATAAAAAACCTAATTGAAATAAAAAGAATTTTTTGGTCATTAAAGAAAGGAAAAATTGTGCGTTAGTGAAATATTTGGAAGGATAGGAGATGTAAAAACTAATTAACCCTTAGAAAACACATGTGGATTTTTTGGTCAACAAAATTGTCTTAAAATCATTTGAGGGGGCAAAGTGCAACCGTTTTCAATATTTCATGGGGTTTGTGCTCACATTGTGCTTATGGGTGGTCAACTACAAAAACATGCATGTAAAACTTTGGAAATTTCACTTTGCACTCTGAAAATAGGCTCATTTTATATTTAACACCCTAAAAAAATTAATAGAATAATGCACCCTGAAAACTATATCTTCCCTTCACTTTGCACATTGGTTGTCTTTTTGACCATATGATCTATTCCCGTTAAATATTAAACCATTCTCTCCAAAATTAACATCATGTTTGGAATAAAATTGACAAATTTTCCAATAAAAATCCTGATAGTTTTATTTGAAATCTCCCAAATATATGAGCTAAGGTTTATGAGATTATGTTTTCACTTGACAAGCTTTAAATCCAGAACAATGTCGTCGTCGTTTTTTACTGAAAAACATGAGATTGAAGTTAGAAACCCTCTAATATATTATTTTTTCAAGAAGAAAGGATGAGTGAAGTTGACGGGGGCCATAAGAAATATAAATTTCACATCAGCTGCTGTAGATGTGTTCGTTGCCATTGAATCTTTTTCAATTCTATCTCTTTTTTAGGTTATCCATTTTTTTAATTTTTTTTTTGGTTTCGTTTCATCACACCATATAGAGAAACCTTCTACCATTAGGGTAATGATCCATTAACCTAACTTCTACTTCTTTTTATGAGGCGCAAATGGAAGTTATCTTAAAAATCAATCGCGTTCCGAATTTTTTTCTCAATATCGTATTCTTCTAGAAGAAATTAAAACAAAAATTGCATTTTCATCATGGTCTTCTTGATTTTTGGTGGAAAACAATGGAGAGAAATAACTCATTTTACTATTGCGGTGGAGGAGAGTAGTAGGGGCAATGTTTAAAGGGAATGTACTAAAATTCCTCCGCAACAAGTCAAATGGCCGGAAAAAAAAAAAAAAAAGCAAGGTTCAAAGTAAAGCTATGGTTTTCATGGTGCAATTTGCTATTAAATTTTTTTGAGGGTGTAAAATGGAAAACGAGCATATTTTCAGGGTGCAAAAGGGAATTAAGCATCATCATATACTATTTGCATTAAGGGTGGGCGTTGGGTTTGGGTAACGCAAACCTGCCCGTCCCGCTTTTTTTTTAAATTCAAAGGGGACGGGTATTTTGGGTTTGAATACCCGAACTTGAAAAATCCGTATTTTATTATAAGAATACATGAGGAGTTTGGGATTGACCTCTCCAATCATGAATACATGAACCCCCTATATATTTTTAATATTATTTATTGTACACTTTACTTAGTATTAATTAAATACAAGACAATAATTAATTAACTAAACAAATTTAATAAATAACTTTTCAACTTTAACCTAATATTCCATTTAAATTGTCTAGATTACACTTATAAATTGAAATAATTGATTAGACGACGATATGTTTTATGTAAATAATTAATAAAAAGTGAGTTTGTTTATAATATAAAAAAGGAAAAAGACAAAAAATAATTATGTAATTTACTTTTGTTAGGTGCGTGGAGAATTGGTATTTAAAAAAACATGAAACCCGCAATAATGTCCTGTTCCGTTCCGTAATAATCTGGATATCCGAAACCGGTGCCGGAATTATTACGAGGTGGGTTTGGGATTGAAAGTGTCAATCCATAAATTTACTATATCCGTGTCTCTAATTCCGAACACTTCTCAAACCTGCCCGTGCTCACCCTAATTTCATAAAGAACCTACGCAAGTAGTGTTTTAAAAATATCAGACCGACCTGTTTTACCAATTTATACAGTAACCGATTGCTTATCCGGTCTAGTCAACAATCCAAAATCAAACCAAAATAAACCGGTGAAGAAAAAAACCGTTTGAACCAATGATAAAAAAAAAAAAAGTAGAAAAGGGAAATTTTTAATAGGGCTTCTTTCATTCCTGCACCCCACGACTCTTCCTCAAACAATAGTCCCTCCGAAGGAACCTCAAGGTGAAGGAAGGGCTGATAATTTGGAAAAGTTAGATAATAATTGATTTTTTTTAAAATGGTTGATTATATACTTTAAAGTTTAAAATTAAATTATTACTTTGTATATAATTGCGTCACACTAGTTTATCAATAACATTAAAGTCATCAATTCAATGTATGATCCGATTTTTAAAACATTAAGTCAACTCGATCTAATCGTTTTTCGCTATATAAAATGTGACGTGATAAAGAAAACACTAATTGATCTTCCGAAGATATTAAAATATTGGTAATAAAACGAACAAAGACTTGGTAAAATAAAAATATAATTACTAAATTAATAGTCCTATAAATTAACAAATAATTAACAAATTAGTTAACTTGATTTGTATTACAATAAATTAAATATATGAGTATAAACAAAAAGGCATATTAACCGTAAAAATAAATAGAATTTGCCCAAGAAAATTATTAATTTAAAATTGCAAATAGAGAAAATCATTTCCCCCCCAAAGGTTTTCAATTTTTAGGTCTCACATTTATTCTAATGTAGCGTTGGATGGAAAATGTTTCTCTATCACACTTTATGTCACATTTTGGTGTCACGTGAGAGATCCACCATTCAAGTGTTTGTGGATCCACATAAAATTTAAACAATTATCCTTGTCAATAGATCTATGCGTGACACAAACATGTGACACCAAAATGTAACAGATGATCCTCACCCAACGTTCGACGTATTAAGCACATCTCTAACAATAATTTTATACGACTTTGTTGGTGTATAACCAAGGGGTTAATGGTAATTTACTCTGTTGTGATTTGCTTAATGTTTACCTTCCTATGATTTGAAAAAGAGCAATTTACCTTCCTATAAATTTATATAAGTTTCACACATCTCCATGATATTTTTGTACTTAAATAAATACGAATTGACCATACTCCCCCTTATATGTGACACTTTTAACACCCGTGTTATGATAAATGTGATAATTTACCCTCTGTGTTATGATAAATGTTGCACTTTACCCCCTATGTTACAAAAACATTTTTCGTGCCCACTCACAGTTTTGACAAGTGAGTTACACTCTTTGGCTAAAATGGATATATTGTTCCTTTAAATTTTTTACAAAGGAATAAAATGCTTATTTTCAAATAAAAAAATAAATTGAATATTATATATTTTACATAGGTAAATTGACTTAGCTCATGAACCAAGAATAGGCACCCCTTTACAAACATTGCCAAACACTAGTGTAGAGTAAGAAAAATAAAATAATGTAATTATAAATTAGCATGAGTAGGAACAAAGTCCAAATTATTATGAAATTTAACTTAAGTTATGGATGCCATTGCAATTTACAAGTTGTATGATGTCAAGACAATACTCTTGCACTTGGTTGCATAAGGAATTAACACATATCTCTATATGTGTCAAAGCAAGATTAAGTGTGGCAAAGAAAGAACTTGTGGAAGTTTATAGACATATACAAGTGTTACAACTTGTTGAGTAGCCATGCATCACAATGCATGAGAAGTCACCCATCACTTTTCTTTGTAAGACATGTATGAAGCCACCCATCACTCTTCTTTGTATAACATGTGTAATCTTGAACTCCTATAAATAGGTGAGTTCATTCATCATTTTGTAAGAATAAGAAAAAGAACAACTACATAATCTTATATCTCCCTTTACATATTACTTTGCTTAAACAACAATTTCATCCCTTTTATCCTAAGTTTTATAACATATATCAAATTCTCCGCTACAATCTTTAGAAAAACCCTCCAATATTTATCTTTTGATTCATGGCGGAAACCCAAAGGACAAACAAACTGTAAGAAAGATATGCTGATAGTATTTTTAATGAGACAGTTTTCCCGCCGTTAGGGGGAGATAAGAAGCCTGTTCCTGAAGAACGGCGTGAAATAGAATGGAATGTGCCATCTTTGTCTCATTATGACCCACATACAAATAATTGTGAGCAAGAAGTAAGAAAGATTATACATTTACAAAATATTACAAATCAATTGCCGGATGCATTCGTTGATACAAAGAAAATAACAAAATCTTATATACCGGCTGTTAATGCACCAACACGGATTGACATCCCTGAAGGACATGTCCCTGCAGGACAATATGAAAAACCACGAATGAAACGTGGACGCCCGGTTGGTGCGAAAGACAAGAATCCTCGAAGGAAAAAGATACGAGAAGTAGGTATTCCTCCTGGAGAGGAAACTGTTTCAACACAAAGCGCTATAGAAAAAATAACTGATCAGTCTGAATTAAGAAATGCCCCGGAAGAGGCAAATGAAACTGATACTCCTGAAGAGGCGATATTTGAAGAGATCTCTTTGAATTATTTAAATACCCGAGAAAACTGGGATATAAAGAAAGTAATTGTAGACAATGTTTTTGCATATGGGGTCGCACTAGATATTATAAATAACCGATATCGGTTGATGAATGTCGACATAGAAATGATTGGCCAAAATGGAAAGATGCAATTCAAGCTGAGCTTAACTCGCTAGAAAATCGTAAAGTTTTTGGACCAATAGTTCGCACGCCCGAAAACGTGCAACCGGTCGGGTACAAATGGGTATTTGTACGAAAACGGAATGAGAAAAATGAGATTGTGAGATACAAGGCACGACTTGTTGCACAAGGATTCTCACAAAGACCTGGAATTGATTATGATGAAACATATTCCCCTGTGATTGATGTAATCACGTTGCGGTATTTGATTAGCTTTGCAGACTCTGAAGGACTGGACATGCGTCTCATGGATGTGGTTACCGCATATTTATATGGATCACTTGATAGTGATATATATATGAAAATCCCTGAAGGATTCAAAATCCCTGAAGGATCTCATAATCAAAGGTCTCATGGACTGTATTCAATTAAATTGCAACGATCCTTGTACGGATTAAAACAGTCTGGCCGGATGTGGTATAATCGGATCAGTGATTATCTCGTAAAGGAAGGATTTGTTAATAATCCAATTTGTCCATGTGTTTTCATTAAAAGATTTGAGAATAGATTTTCCATTATTGCGGTATACGTGGACTACTTAAATCTTGTGGGGACTCCTGAAGAGCTCACAAAGACCGCAAACTATTTGATGAAAGAATTTGAGATGAAAAATCTCGGGAAAACAAAGTTTTGTCTCGGCCTACAGATCGAACATTTATCAACTGGAATATTTATTCATCAATCGGCATATATAGAAAAGATTATGAAGAGATTTTATATGGACAAATCTCATCCATTGAGCAGTCCCATGGTTGTCCGATCTTTGGATATAAAGAAAGACCATTTCCGTCCTCGGGAGGAAAATGGAGAATTGCTTGGTCCTGAAGTACCTTATCTAAGTGCAATTGGAGCCTTGATGTATCTTGCAAATTGTACTAGGCCAGATATCGCTTTCTCAGTTAATTTGCTGGCAAGATATAGCTCTGCACCAACAAGAAGACACTGGAATGGAGTTAAACATATTTTGCGTTATCTTCGTGGAACGATTGATTTGAGTTTATTTTACTCTAGAGATTCCGACCCACATGTAGTGGGTTATGCAGATGCCGGTTATCTTTCTGATCCACACAAAGGTAGATCACAAAGTGGGTATGTATTTACTTGTGGTGGCGCTGCAATATCATGGCGATCTGTTAAACAATCTCTAGCAACCACTTCTTCCAATCATGCTGAAATTTTGGCATTGCATGAAGCAAGTCGAGAATGTTTATGGCTGAGATCAATGGTTCAATATATTCAAGACTCTTGTGGGTTGCCTTCAACAAAGAATATACCAACATCATTATATGAAGACAATGCCGCATGCATTGCTCAAATAAGAAATGGATATATCAAAGGAGACAGAACGAAGCACATATCACCAAAGTTTTTCTTTACCCATGAGCTTCAGAAAAAGGGTGATATAAAAGTGCTTCAGATTCAGTCATGTAACAACTTTGCTGATTTATTCACTAAAGCATTGCCAACTATATCATTCAGAAAGATGGTTTACAACATTGGAATGCGGCGACTTGTGGATCTCATGTCGGCATCAGGGGGAGCGTGTAATTAACGACACTTACACTGTACTCTTTTTCCTTCGTCCAAGTTTTTGTCCCAATGAGTTTTTCTTGGCAAGATTTTAACGAGGCAGTGTTACACGCTTATAAGCCCCATATGGATATGTACTCTTTTTCCTTCGTCCAAGTTTTTGTCCCAATGGGTTTTTCTTGACAAGGTTTGAACGAGGCATACTCCAGAAGCAATAGGCATCCAAGGGGGAGTATTATGAAATTTAACTTAAGTTATGGATGCCATTGCAATTTACAAGTTGTATGATGTCAAGACAATACTCTTGCACTTGGTTGCATAAGGAATTAACACATATCTCTATATGTGTCAAAGCAAGATTAAGTGTGGCAAATGAAGAACTTGTGGAAGTTTATAGACATATACAAGTGTTACAACTTGTTGAGTAGCCATGCATCACAATGCATGAGAAGCCACCCATCACTTTTCTTTGTAAGACATGTATGAAGCCACCCATCACTCTTCTTTGTATAACATGTGTAATCTTGAACTCCTATAAATAGGTGAGTTCATTCATCATTTTGTAAGAATAAGAACAAGAACAACTACATAATCTTATATCTCCCTTTACATATTACTTTGCTTACACAACAATTTCATCTCTTTTATCCTAAGTTTTATAACACAAATCAAACTACTCGATAATCGTGAGTTTTCGATTCGTATATATTAAATAAATTTGAATGATATTTTTTATTTAATATTTTCAAAATTTAATTTAAATTTAATTCGATAAATTAAAAATTAATATTGTGAAATATTAAATTCGAGTCATTTAACAATCAAATCAAACTTTAAAACAATTTAAATAATGCAAAAGTCGAATAAAACATAAAATTTGAGAAATTAAGAACAAAAGGTATAGTTCTTGGAACAAATAAATTGGAGTAGAACGACGCTACCGCGTGGCCGTGAGTGAGAAACTTGAAGGCTAATCACTTGATTTTCAAACCCCATAAAATAAAAGAAAAAAGGGGAATCGGAATAAGGTCGATTACAATTGCAGACTATCAAGCAGGTATGTGAATCACTCGTGATACTGATTTCCTGAAATTAGGTGAATTTCTGTTTTTACTTGAAGCTGCTTGGTTGATTTCAAACGGTCCATAAATTCCTGAAATTTCTGTGTTTTGGGGGCTTTTGCTATTAATTGCGGCATCTCAAAAGTTTAAGATTATGATTATTGTGAGTGAAAGTAGAGGAAGAGAAGCTAGGTACTGTATTTATTTTTTCCTTGAAAAGAGATAATTTGTTAGTAAGCATGATGCTACTGTACCAGTGATCAATATCCTGATACTAGGAAAAAAAATGGTAATTTTATGAGATCCTTAAACCAGGGCCGGCTCTATAGGTAGGCATTTTAGGCCCTTGCCTAGGGCCCTGACTATAGAGGGGCCTCAAAAATAAATTTTGAAAATGTAAATGTCTTTCAATTTTTTTCTATTTGATAATTTTTTTGTCAAATAAGATGTAAGAATGTAATAAACTTGAATAATTTTCAAATAAGGTATTCCCCTATTTATATAACCACATTCTCAAATAGACGGTGAAAATCAACTTGATCTAGTAGCTAATACTGATGCTCTAGAGACTTTTCATATATATATATATATATATATATATATATAATGTTTTACTCCATAATCTAAAACAATGTATATGCAAAAAGAATGTCCTAGATATCTTTATCGGCTATATATTTCTGCTTCTGCTCCACTCCTTACCTACATCATATTATATTAGCATTAATGTGTTATGTATTGGACAATGATCGGAGCGCGACATTAAAATAGATTTAACCTATCAAATTAACTTTTCGATTAACAGTACACATTATATTGAAATTTTCCTTGTGTTTGTTATGTAAGCTATGTTGAGCTAATTTATGTAAATGTGATTATTTCATATTATTGGTGTCAAATGATAAAGTTTACTCCCTCCGTTTTTTTATTTATCGTTTTAGGATATCAATGTAGAATTAATTTTTTCTACCAATTTTACCCTTCTTATTAATGCTATGATTATTTGATTAAAAGGGTGTTTTGGGACTTTTACTTAAAAAATGGTTATTTATTACATTTCTTAATATTTGTGCAATCCTCCATAGCGAATAAAAAAAACGGAGGGAGAAAATGCTAATTGATAGTAAAAAAAAGGAGGGAGAATATGCTAATTGATAGTACAATTATTTTTCTTTTATTGTGTCTTAGTATTTTGGAAAAAATATATTATGATATATTATTGTTTTGCATCAATAATAAAATTTAGAATTTTATGTAACTTAGATTCAACGAGTTTGAATCTAACTATAGTTTTTAGTATTAATTTATTACAAAAAAAAGGAGGGAGAATATGCTAATTGATAGTACAATTATTTTTCTTTTATTGTGTCTTAGTATTTTGGAAAAAATATATTATGATATATTATTGTTTTGCATCAATAATAAATTTAGAATTTTATGTAACTTAGATTCAACGAGTTTGAATCTAACTATAGTTTTTAGTATTAATTTATTACAAAGAAGACTGAAAACTACATACACATCTCGGTTTTTTGGTAGCGGACTGAACCGTTTGATAATTGAACCGAATAGTTTGGTTTGACATACTGTACAAATTTTGAAACTACCTCGTAAGGCAAGATACCAAAAATTGGTACAGTTTAGTTATATTGAATGCACACCCCTAAGATTAGGGTTTTGCACGATCCAGATAAACCGTATGTACAATATATCAAACCAAAATTTCAATTCAATATACAATATGAGCTCCATTATGGAACCATTATAAATTTTGATTTTCAATATTTGGTAAATTTATTAAAACGGTGTGTAGATTGGATCAGGTACCAATTTTTTTTTTTTTTGTTTTTAATTCCAATTCCTAAAAAGTAAAAACAGCGTTCCAAATTTCCAATCCAAAGCTTCCCTTCACTCTTCTTTCTTCTTCTACGGCCGACCCAGAGCAAAACCCAAATCTTCTTCTTCTTTAATTCAAAATCCAACCGCGCCGCCGCACCACCCACTCCCATCGCGCCTCCACCGTCTCTATCTCGGCCCAGATTTGTAATTTACAGAGGTACAGTCCAAATTCTAAATGCCCAATTATTTTTCTTTCTGATTTTCTCTTAATAAATTGGGTTCTAATTGCATTTAAAACCCAAAAACTTGAATGATGCTAAAGTAATTTTTGGATAGGGGACTGAGGCTAGGGGGTCTCTGATGTATTCTTTATAATTTCTGTTCAACTTCATTGGATGGTTAGAGTGGTAGGAAGCATATTATTATTTACATATGTATTCAAGATAAATTATTTTTGATTCAATAATTTTTTGGTTTTTTTTGTACCGATCAAATCGAACCGTACTGAATCGGTAATTTACCGAACCAAACCGAAATTTTCGGTTTGGCAAACGGTACGAGATTTCAGAACCAGCTGGTATAACGAAATTTGGTACGGTTCAGTTCGGTTTTACCGTTTGCACAGCCCTAGAGATAGTAGTGTGAGCAGAAATTTTATACTTTCATATTTTATCTATTTACTATTCTGACAAGTAAAAAATTATATTTGTTAACTTACATTTGTTATATAACTATATTCATGATACTTGAATTTTCAATATCTATATATATATATATATATATACACACACAATACTTGTAGTATTTGCTTTTGTTAAGAGAAAGTTTAAGAATGAAATATCATAAAAATATATTACGATTGCATCTAAAAAATATCAGCTAATTTGTAAAAGAGGGCCCCAATTTTAAATATCGCCTAGAGCCTCGTAATATGTCAGGCCGGCCTTGCCTTAAACCAATGAACCCCTAAACTGTCTTTCTAATTTTGTGCATCCATTTACAGGCGAACCTACCAAGTTGGGTAAAGGTTTAGTGTTATAACTAAGGAGAAATGGTTAACTCAGAGGAGCCAAAGAAAAGGGTTGCTTTTGTGCTAGTTGATGGATTGGGAGATGTATCTCTGCCGAGGTTTGGTTACAGGACTCCACTGCAAATAGCCAACATACATAACTTGGATCTCATTGCTTCATCTGGAATCAATGGTTTAATGGATCCTGTTGAAGTTGGTTTGGCTTGTGGAAGTGATACTGCACATCTTTCTCTATTGGGTTATGACCCTAGGGTTTATTATCGAGGCCGAGGTGCATTTGAGTCAATGGGGGCTGGGCTGGCGATGTCACCAGGAGATATCGCATTCAAGGTACATGCTTGCTGTTTACTCAATATACAAGATATTGCCATCTTGTGCTATGATTTCAGTTTCTTATATTACATTCATTTTACTTCTTAAAACTCATCATGGTATTAGTTACTTATGATATCTTTGAGTTTAAGTGTAGAAATTTAATATGGTAATTGTGGAATTCGTATTGTTATACACTAATATAGCTTTAAAATTTCTGCAATTTATTGGAAATTTTGTTACTTTTTGTCGTTCTTACCATATTTGAGGCGTAAATGCAATTGTCACTAATCATTAGGTATCTTAAAGCTTAACTGATGAAAACAGGATTAAATATTAAAGATACTTAATGACATTGGTGTATGATAAGGTACACATTATTGTCTCCAGAGATTTCTTGACCTCTTTGTATTTAAGAAATCTTTGTCGGATTTTTATATCTTTTATTCCGATGTCATATTACAGGTGAGCACTCATCCCCCCAAACTTGGCCACCTTTGAATATGTCTCTTTTAAGAAAATATGATTATGCTATAGATGTACTCATAAAATTTTATCTTCCACTAAAGATACTTTTTTATCATTCTTTCCAGAATATTTTGGTCTTATTGATTGGTGCTCAGTGAGTGCCTCTATTTTATTTCAGTCGAACTTTGCAACCCTGGATGAGAATACTGGAGTAGTTACCAGCAGGAGGGCTGATAGGCATTTTGAAGAAGAAGGGCCTATTCTATGTGCAGCATTGGATGGAATGAAACTACCCTCTTTTCCTCAGTACGAAATTAGAGTCAGGTGCATCCTCTTTTACATGCAATTCACTCTCTTCTTCATCATGCGTATTAACTTTGCATACTTCAATGTTGGTTTAAAAAATTACATATGGTGTATGTACTAAAAATTTAAAGCATAACAGAGATAATGCTTTACTGTGGTACCAGTTGAGCTTATGATAAATAATCTCTTTTAGGTATGCAACAGAGCACAGGTGTGGGGTGGTTGTCAAAGGACCAAAATTAAGTGGAAACATATCAGGAACAGACCCATTGAAAGATAACCGCCTACTTTTACAAGCTGAACCTCTGGATGATTCTGATGAAGCCAAGAACACGGCTGAAGTTGTTAACGAGTTATCAAAGGAGATATCTCGCATTTTAGTTGCTCATCCACTGAATGCAAGAAGGGCTGCAGAAGGAAAAACAATTGCTAATGTCGTCCTTTTACGAGGTTGTGGCATTCGAATTGAGGTAAATCATTTTGTAACTTAGGTATTCTCACCAAATTTTCAGTTCTAATTTTGATTGAAACATCAGTTTTAGTTCATTTTCAGTTTGCCAAATAAACTGATTTTAATCTGACAATTACATAATCCAGGTTCCTCAGTTTGCAAAAATACATGGTTTACTTCCTTGCATGGTTGCTCCTACCAAGATTATTGCTGGATTGGGTATGTCTCTTGGTATTGATATTCTAGAAGCTCCAGGAGCCACAGGAGACTACAGAACTCTGTTAACATCTAAAGCAACTGCAATAGCCAAAGCCCTCTCAGCTCCCATACAGTCATGCCCCAATGTCTTCGTACCTGGGGAAGATGAACATAAACCTGGCCATGCTAATGGCTATGATTTTGGTTTCCTTCATATTAAGGTGGTTTTATTACAAAAGCTCAGTCACATATATAACACACACACACACACTGATGCATCCATTCAGTTTTTACTCATTTTTGTGATATTTCAAGTTTTCCAATAATTTTCTCGAAGGGTTACAATTGTTTCATTTTTTGAATACTTTGATATGAGATGTCCTTGAGATTCAAACATATTATCTTTAAAATTGCAGGCAATAGATGATGCTGGTCATGATAAAGCGAGCATCTTCAAAGCTAAAGGGTTGGAAGCTGTCGATAGAGCTATAGGACAGCTGGCTAAGCTCCTTTGGCAAGCAGAATCAACCGGAGCTTTTCAGTATTATATTTGTGTAACTGGAGATCACTCTACTCCAGTTGAATATGGCGACCACAGCTTTGAACCAGTCCCGTTTACATTGTGTCGTTTAAAAGACTTTGTTGCTGCTTTAGGTGGGGAATCACATCTTCTAGAAACTTCTCTTGACCCCTTCCCACTTCCGATTGTGAAATCTGGTGAAGAGTTGGCAGATGATCATTCAAGTGAAGACGAGAAACAAGGCAAACAGGGCTCTTCTTTTAAAGGTGACTCCGTTTTTGAATTTAACGAGATTGCAGCAGCAAGAGGATGTCTAGGGAGATTCTCTGGAAGTGAAATGATGGGAATCATAAATATGTTTCTTAAGGTCTAAGTTTCTAACATAAGCTGCATCACATAAATAATAAAGAAATATTAAAAAGATATTCTCAAACTGAGTAGTACCTTATTTGATATGCTGATTAGGGGCTTTATGAATTAGAATATTATGAATTTTAATTAACTCAATGTGGAAGTGATAGCATTCCAGCTATAATTTTGCTATTTTTAACATCTTTTAGTTATAATCTCACTTATGTATTTGGGATTTCATTTATGTTTTACTTATTCTTGAGGAGGAATAGTTGTAATTCGAACTTGTGCTTTCAATCCTAGGGTTCTGGAATTTTCTTTTTTTAATTTGACTTTTTTTTATTGCAAAATCTGATGATTTTTTCTTCTTCATGTATTTGTTGCATGGTATAAATTTATATTCATAATTCATTTGCATCTATATGAAACATTTGATAACCAACATGATAACCCACAAACAACCACTTTATTCAGTTTGAGTGTCACTTGTGAAATTTTCAAAGTGCTTCTTTAGATAGTGGTTTTCCTTTTTGTACTAAAGAAAGTCTGAAAGAGGTTATGAAGTGCTAATGTATATCAGCATTTTGTAGTGTGATTTAAAGATTTATAAAGATAAAGTGGACCAAAAGCAAATGACTTTGGGAGACTGTCTTTACTCAAAGCCAATCATGCATTGCAATTAAAGTTGAAAATAACTGCAAATTGACTTGTTCATCAACTATAAGAAAAATTTATATACTTCTAATCTGTTGCCTTAGTCGAGTGTACTTAATCTTTTCCTAGCTAGTACCTTAGTGTGATTATCTGATGCAAACTTTTGTATTTAGTCATTTGATTATGAGAAGATTGTAGGATTCCGAAAACCCTGTGCGTGTGCGTGCGTGCGTGTGTGTGTGTGAGAGAGAGAGAGAGAGAGAGATGTACGTCACAAGACCTCGTTCACTCTATCGTAAATATCCCGGTGCTCTCTCGGTGCAGCCACAACCAGATGGTCTACAATCAGGCCATCTAGTTGTTACAGATGAAGACTCAGAAGCATTGGATTCCTTTTGCTGTGGGATATTTAGAAATAACCAAATCAAAAGGCTGCCATTCCCTCAAGATAGGATTTTGCAGGTGGTCCACTCATCATTGCGTGAGGAGCCAAGCATAACAAAGGTTTGGCTCGTACCTGTTCTTGATCAGCCCCTTTCTTCAAATCGCTACTATATTATCAAAGCCAAGGGAAGACATAAAGGGTATGTTTATAACCCTATGTTTTTTTTTTTTTTTTTTGTCAAGCCTATTAAATTTTTAAGTTCATACTTCATTATATGAGAGGCAATTTCTGCAGTCCTGTTCCATCATTATTTAAATAGTTGCGATTCAGTTTTTTTTTGTTGATCCGAAGTTTAATATAATTACTTTCAACCTTCTCTACTTTTGTAGGAAAGCATACGCATGTTCTAGAGACGGAGAGATGGGATTTTGTTGCTTTAACAGTGTCAGTGTGGATCAAATGAGGCCGTTTGATTACAGAGACAGATATCAACAATTTGAGATACGTTCACATCACAGTGGCGGTTTCATTGCCAAATCAGTAGAATGGGATGGTTATCCACCGAGTTTTCTCAGAAAAGGCGGATGGGAAGTTTACACTTCTCATTCGTTCAAACTCCACCTCCGAGAATCTCAAGGCCTTAACATTTCCAGCACACCAAACCTCCCCGAACTCAATTTCCCACTGCACTCTAAACGTTCAAATCCAATTGTTCTCGGAAGATGGTACTGCCCTTTTGTCTTCGTAAAAGAAGAAAGCTGCTCGGTAGATAAACAAATGAAAAAATCTTTGTTCTATGAGTTGAGTCTGAAACAATGGTGGGAACGGATATATTATTGTGAAAATGAAAGTAATGGGACCAATATTGTTGTTTTGAATACAAGAGTGAGGAGATTACTTTGTTTGGTACAAGGTATGGAAGCTGAGAAAGATGGGGGACGAGATCCGGGAGGGTTTGTTTGGTTTAAGGTTAAAGAACAGTTTAGGAGTAGAGTGAATGTTGGTTTGAATTCTGCCATTGTTGAGAAAATGAGGTGGTTGCAGGAAACAAGAGGATGGTTTGATGGGGAGGGTGATGTGAGAGTTTCTGGTACAAAGGAGATTGAAAGTGGTAATAAGTGGAGAAGATTTGGTTGTTATGTTTTGATGGAGAGTTTTATGTTGAGGAGAATGGATGGGAGTTTGTTGATTAACTTCAGTTTTAGAAATGCAGAGAGGATTGAGTGTAAATGGGAGTGAGATTGGTTTGAAGTTAGATAAACATGCATGTGTATGTGTGTGTGTAGGCTCCATTCTTGAGTGAAGTTGTAAATGATTCAGTGTTAAGTGTATTGGGATAAGTTCAAACTAGATTGAAAATATATCGATTTAGTCGAGTTTCGTATTAAGTTCAGTAAGTAAAAAATTGTTTGTGTTAAGTGTATATAAGTACTAGTTTCTCAAAAAAAAAAAAAAAAAGAATTTGTGTGTATATAACTTGCAAGTACTTGTACATAAGTAGAATTGATATTTTATTTTTTGATAATTAAAATTTAACGTTTGATTATTTGAAAGATTTGATTGAGTTCAATTTGATACACTAAACAAGATAAAAAGAATTGAGAGGATCCAATTTATTTACTTATTATTAAGGGTGAGTTTGGCTCAGCGGTGAGAGTTCTTAAAAACACTTCTACATTTTCATTGTGATTTTTGAAGTGTTTGGCTCAATTATAGAAACTGCTAGTCAATCGTGATTTTGATGGTGTTTGTCCCCCAATATCATAATCACTTTCGGGATCTCCTGAAGCTAAAAATTAACTTATTTCAGAAGCTACTAAAGTGTTACTTTTGCAAAAGTTATTAATCAAAAGCAATTATTTTATAATTGAATTTTATTATAATCAATTATTGTTAAAATCTACATTAGTAAAATTAATTCTTCTATAATTGATTTTCGAATCGCTAGGTCAAATTCACCCTTAAGTTATTTACACTCGGGTTTTTGTCAGGTTCTAATGGAAATGTTATACGCTAGAGCAATATAGATACGTTTTATTTATATATTTTAAAAAATTAACTTTTCTTTTATAATGACTTGGGCTATGTTTCCAAACAGCTTATGAGTTTTTGCAATTAGTATTTAAGATATGTTTTTTTCAAAATAAGTTATATTAAGTTTATAAGCTATAAGCTTCTTTTGATGTAATATTTGCTAGAGATTACAAACACAGCCTTAATGATAATTAGAAAGACAAAAAAGACTTATAGTTCAAAACATGAACTTATGTAAACATAAGGTTAACTTACACTTGGACCCAACTAAATCTAAGAATTTCCAATTGTAAATCACCCATTACATAAATATACTTTTTAAGAATTGTGAATTCGTTGTAAATGAAGAAAAAAGAAAAGACAAAATCCCACTCAATAAAGTGTGACTCAATGGTGTTGGCTGCTTCGGCACTTTGCACGTTAAAAATATGGAGTTTTGGTTATTTGTCATAGCTCAAAATTTTTGGTACTTTGCACCTTAAAAATATAATTTATTTGGTACTTTGCACCCTAATGTGTATTTCGATGAGATAATTCATTGTAGGAAGGTAGAATAGTCATTTTCGAATTTTCTTGGCATTTTGCACCATTAAAATTTAGATTTTGGCACAATGTACCCTAAAAATATATATTATTGGCACTTTGCACCCTGAAAATATAACTTTTTTGCACTTTACACTCCGCCTTAAAATTTTGGCACATTTTTAATTTTAAACAAATTACGTACTAAGCTATTAGTAATTAGGTAAGAACTCTTTTTTCTTTTTTGTAATTCCTGAATTAATTTGACATGATAGTAGAAAATAATTATAGATTTGTAGACTATATCGCGTAGAAGATTTTTGGAAACAAAATAAAATAATTGTATAATTTTGTATGAATATGACAACTAATACAAATCAGTGTCTATTTACAAAATTATTATTTTTTAGACTGAACTCGAATAATTTTTTTTTCTATGTTTGATTGTAGTACATTGAAAATAACCATTTTATCTCTCCACCGACGAAATTCAAGGGCTTTTTTCAAAGGAGAATATTAGGGTGCAAAATGCCAAAAATAATATATCTAAGGTGCAAATTGCCAAATGAACTGTATTTCAAGGATACAAAGTGTCAAAACTTTTAAGTCGGGGTGCAAAGTGCTAAAATCCTATATTTTTCAGGGTGCAAAATGCCAACCCAATATAGTATTGAAACTAAGTTGAAAAAAGGGAAAATGTACAATACACTTCCTTGTGTTATTCGAAATCTGCATAAAATTACCTTGTAAATTTTTTATTGCACATCTTAAAAACCTTTCATAGAACACTCAATCGTCCCCCTCGGTCCATTTTGTAAAGTGTGTGTCCACGCAGACAAGGTGTAATTTTTGTTTTTCCCCTAATTTTTTTCGGTCTAAATGACCATAATACCCTTAAAATGCATGAAATTCTCTTGTACTTTTCGAACTTAGCACATAATGCCCTTGTACTTTTTAAAGTTAGCACAAAACTCTCTTGTGCTTTTTGAACCTTGCACATAATGCCCTTGTAATTTTGAATATTTGCAGAAAACTCCCGTGTAATTTTTCATTAATATATCTAAGGGTAATTTAGATAAATCAATTAAAAATTAATGGTTCTAGTGACTAACAAAATGAAGAGTGTAAAGAGTCTCTGAAAATACAAAAGAGTTTGTTCAAATAAAATTTTCATAAAAAAGTTTCGTGCATATTTCACATAACACTTTGGAAATATCATCTATAATTCCCCGAAAACCATGCTTATACCAATGACCCTTTAAATATATATTTTATCAGACAATTTTGTTAATAAAAGTAACTCGCATTCAAATATCACCATTAGAACTTTGAGAATGTTATCAAAACTAATAAAAGAATAATAAAATACAAATTCTGACTCAAGTTTATTGGCTAAAAGTTTCTTTTCTGTATATATATTAAAAAATAAACTTGAACAATATATGCCGTGACATATTATTTAAAACTGAATTCTAACTCAACACAAAAATTAAGAAACAATATAGAAAATTTTAAGATACCAAGTTGAATAAAATTTTATTCGTTTAAATAAAAACCAAAGCAGAAATAATCTAACTCAGTTTGAAAAAAAAAAAAAACTCATTTAAATAATGCCCGTAATCATCTATATAATCATTAATTATTATGAATAATAACTATGGGACATAGTCTTAAAAGTATGCAAACAGACCCATGGTTTCAGAAACTAATTTCGTAAAAAATATACTGTTGGAGTAATTTTCGAAAATGAATTGGGCTGTTTGTCTCGCATCTCGGAATTGGGAAATAATTTTCCCAAATGCGGGACAAACAGGCCCATGAAATTTCAGATGCACCACCAATAGACCGACAACACGAATCCCTCTAAAAGTCCTGTCTCCGCTACAATCCTAACAGGAAGAAAAAAAAATTAATTAATAATAATTACGCTACTTTTTTTTTGATAATTACGCTACTGATAATCAAAATAATTCCCAACTTTGGGTCAAAAAATGGGGACCGAGGCCAAGGATTCAGTTCCGGTGATCGATATGCAAGATTTCCCCGGTGAGCTTATCAGAGCCTGCGAAGAATGGGGGTGTTTCAGAATTGTGAATTTCGACAGTAGTATTTTGTCGGAAACACTGATGTCGGAAATGAAGGAGGTGGTCAGATCACTGCTGGATTTGCCTATGGAAATCAAGAAGAGAAACGTGGATGTAATTGCTGGGAGTGGGTACATGGCCCCTTCTTCGATTAATCCTCTGTATGAAGCTTTAGGGCTTTATGATATGACCTCTTCTCAAGCTGTTAATGACTTCTGTTCTAATTTGGATGCTACTCCTCACCAAAGGTTGCTTCTTTTTTGCAATTTATTATTTATTGCAAGTAATTTAATGTGTTCTAGGTAATAGCAATTTTACCTCATTGTTTAAGAAAATTACACAAATTACCTCTATGATAGATTCATCACAAATACCCCTTTGCAACCGTTATTTTGATGAAATTAACGTCATATAGGGTAACTGTAATAAATTCAATCATCGAATTTCTCAAACATGGAAGGTGGTCAGTGTAATTTTTACACTAAATATCAGAGAGAGTTTATGGTACCATAATTGCAAACATAAACTCTTTTATGGGGCCTAAAGGGTAGAAATGGATGGAAAAGGGGGCAATAGGGCTATACTTGCAATATATTTCAAAAGAAATTGAGATCAAAAGTACAATTTTATAAAATGCGTGATTAAGAGCGCCGATGATTCAATCCCGTGTGATTAAAACTACAATTCTGCCTAAAGATTGAAGGAAAAACTACAAGTTAATTAAACACCATGATAATGTCTTTAATCTCTTTACAAAATACATACTAATTAATCTAATTTATTGTAATCAGGGCTACAATTTTGAGGTATGCTAAAGCAGTGAACAAACTGATGATGGACATAGTCCATAAAATGGGAGAAGGCCTAGGATTAATTGACATTTCCTTTGAAGATTGGCCTTGCCAATTCAGGATCAACAAATACGACTTCACTCCTGGAACTATAGGCTCGCCCGGAGTACAACTGCACACGGACTCTAGCTTTCTTACGATTCTCCAGGACGACGAAATTATTGGTGGACTTGAAGTAATGAAACGAGGTGGGACATTTGAGGCAGTCGACCCTTGCCCGGGAACACTTCTTGTCAATCTTGGTGACATTGCAACAATGTGGAGCAACGGGAGATTCTTAAACGTGAAACATCGAGTGATGTGTAAGGAAACTGGTGTGAGGGTGTCGATTGCTTCGTTTCTATTGGGGCCGAGTGATGCCTTGGTTGAAGCACCGGAGGAGTTGGTGGATTTGGAACATCCTCGTTTGTATGTTCCTTTTGCGTATAAAGATTATAGAAGTCTTCGAGTTTCTGAGAAGTTGCATAGCGGTGAAGCTCTACATCGATTGCGCATTGAGTTGTGAAAGTACCCACCCGTTTAACCATTTAATTTTACAATATAATGACGATGTTTATTGGAGCTACGGAAATTGTAATTGGATGCCTAATGTTATGCTATAACATTTTTATGTGATGTGTAAGTATGATAATTAAGCTAATTTTTTTTTTGGGTAAAGAAGAAATAATAATCCATGATCAAACTTTAGATTCAATCCAATATAAGCTGATTTCGTGGGTAAAAAATGGTAGAGATTATATGAGCATCCACTACGCGAATAAAGTGGTAGAACATATGCGTAATTGATTGAATCAACTCACACTCAAATGGTGTTTTCTTGTTATATTTCAAAGAAGAAATGACATATGGGATATAATATTTACTCCCCTTATAAATCATGAAGAATATTCCACTTATAATGAGTGGAACACCCTCGTCCGGAGAGGGTCTTAATGTCTTTGAATTGTTATATACGAAAGAGTTTTTGCTAATAAAAATAATAAAAAGAATTTTAATGCCATTTAGAAAAAGCACATGGGTGTGTTTAAATTTTACTCCACTCCTAATTGTCCATTTAATTACTCCCTCTGTTTCAAAATAACTGTCGTTTCACGTGTATGCACATAGATTAAGGAAACCATTTAATATGGCTGAATTTTAGGAAAAAAGAATAAAAAAGACTAAATTACCCTTTTAATTAAATATCCTCCACTAATTATTACTCCATCTTCTAACTAACTCTATCTCTCTCCACTATCAAATCTTTCCATATTCCTTAATTATCTCATTAACCGCCTCAATTTGTATTAGTCACTCTCTCTCTCTCCAAAATAAATCTTTCCACGTCCCTTAATCTTTCCATATTCCTTAATTATCTCCAATTTATTTTTTCTTCCCTCCAAAATTTACTGTATATCCAGAATTCATTATCTGAACACTCCAACTTGAAAATTCCAATTATCCCCTCCAAAATTTGTAGCCAAATAATTTTTTCAATTCGAATTTTTTGATTCAACCTAAAGTTTCAATTTTCCCCTCTTCATGCTAACAAAATTCAATTATTCCCTCCAAATTTCCAGCCAAAAAGTTCCATGAATCTGTTAATTTTTTCTTAAATATTCGTGAATTCCCACCAAAACTCTCCTATAAAACAAAATTTAACTTGTTTCTTCAAAATTAAAACAAAATGGATTCTTGAACAGGCATTGAGTTTTCATTATCTTCAACCCCCTCTTCAAAAACCAATGAATCTTCAATCTTTATGTTCATTTCTTCCATGTTCCTTTTCTTTTTTTATTGTCCATTTAGAGAAAATAAGTTGAAGTCTTCCCTCCATTCCAAGTATATTAAATCTTCTTCAATTTTCTTTTTTACTGTGACTTTGGGATTATGAGAACTTTTTTGGAATTGATAATGATTAAGAAGAGAGAGACAAAAAAGAGGTGATAAAGAGTCAGTTAATGTTTTAGAAAATTTATGAGCATAAGGGCAAAAATGGAAAAAGAGTAATTAAAGCTTTATTGGAAATCCAAAGCGACAGATAATATGGCACAAGAAAAACTTTCCAAAGCGACAGATATTTTGAAACGGAGGGAGTAATATTTATGTACTTAGTCAAATTTTCTTCGTCTACAAAATAAAAATAAAAATAAAAGAAACTTCAAATTGTCCAGCTAAACTAAGATTATACATGTCATTATCCTAAATAAATAATCGCATGGGAATTAAAAACTTCAAATTAAATCATTATCCTAATATGAATGTACCAATAAAGACAGACAATTTTTGCCATGAAAGCGAAAAGCTGTCTGCAGTGTGTGCTTAAAATTCGGAAAGCCTTTTCTTTTCAAATGGACATATCACCAAACACTTATCCTGCAATAAAAGCATCACGAAAATGGCGGACGCGATTCCGGTGTTCGATTTGCGAGATTTTACTGCATCGGAGTTCATCAAAGCTTGTGAAGAATGGGGATGCTTCAGGATTATAAATTTCGACAGTATTCTCCCAGTTACACTCATGCAAGAGATGAAGAAAGTTGTAGCATCTTTGCTTGAGCTTCCTTTGGAAATCAAACAGCGTAATGTTGACGCAATCGCCGGAAGTGGGTACAGATCTCCGGGTCTAATTAATCCGATTCACGAGGGTTTGGGTCTCTATGATATTGCCTCCGATCAAGCTGTAGATGCCTTTTGTACTCAATTAGAGGCAACTCCTCACCAAAGGTACAATCAATTTCTTTATTGAATTTTTTTTTTTTTTTGAGGATTTCTAATTAAAATGGTGGTAGCTTTAATTAATCTGATTTATCTTAGTTATGACAATTAATGAATGGAACAGTGATTAATATAGTCATGTTATTTATTAGTTTGATTTTCTAGTCATCAACTTTGAAAATCATGTATGAATTCTGTTAGACTTTTAAACTAAGCGAAATCGAACGGGCTTCAGTCGAGCCAAACGCGAGTTTAGTTTGATTTTCTAGTCATCAAGTTTGAAAATCATGTATGAATTCTGTTAGACTTTTAAACTAAGCTAAATCGAACGGGCTTCAGTCGAGCCAAATGCGAGTCAATCTCGATGATTTTTTCATATATATTTTGTAGCTTGTAGCTTATTGAGTCAGTAAAAGCCTATAAGAGTCAATGACATCTTACCCTCCCGTGATAATCATCTAATGTTCAATGTTACATACCTTAAAAAATTAATTGGAAATTTACCCCCTGTGTGTATTAAATCGAATCACACTGGCTCCCTCGGGTTATTAAGCCTTAAAATATATGGAGGGACAAATATGCCCTCCTAGTATATATTCGGCACTCCAAATATTCAACGTCACTCAGAATTAAACATACAGATTTGAGTGTAAGAGATGGTCCTGAATCTTGATTCTGTTAGGATGAGTACTAACTAATATGTCGAATTGTTTGAAATTAGGGAGACGATTACAAGGTATGCACTAGCAGTACACGAACTTATTAAGGACATGGGGCGTAAAATAGGACACGGGCTTGGTCTGAAAGAAGTTCCATTCGAGAACTGGCCTTGCCAATTCAGGATTAACAAATATCCTTTCACCCCTGAAAATATTGGTTCTGATGGGCTAAGAACACACACGGATAACGGTTTTCTTACAGTAGTGCAAGATGATGAACAATTTGGCGGTCTTGAAGTAATGCAGAAATCAGGCAATTTTGTTCCCGTTGAGCCTTCTCCAGGAACACTCCTAGTCAATTTTGGAGACATTGCAACTGTAAGTAAATTCTTTGCTATCGTTTTCCACTTAAGCCATGTTGTAAATAATAACTCGTAAATTCTTTTGTTTTCGTGTAAAGGTATGGAGCAATGGAAGATTCTATAATGTGAAGCATAAGGTGGTTTGCAAGCAAGAAGGGATTCGGATTTCGATTGCTACTTTTCTCTTGGGGCCAAAGGAAACTATGGTGGAGGCACCACCCGAGTTAGTGACTTCGGAAAATCCTCGTTTATACGTTCCTTTTATGTTTGAAGATTTTAGGAAGACTAGGTTCTTTAAACACTTGAATGCTGGTGAAGCTCTTGACCACTTTCTTTTAAAACCTTAAGCTACTACTCTTCCTAGTTATCTTTCAAGTATATTGTTTGATTTGATGAGCACTTGAAATAAAGGTGAATTTACTTTGAATTTACGACAAATTAAAAATTGTACATCAAAATATCGATTGAGTATACTTGCAAATTACGATGAATTACATAATTAATAGTATTTAACAAGACTAGTATGGAACTATATAATACATACTAACCCGAAACCTTGGAGTGATAGTTTTTTAAACTCAATTCGAGTTATACAAACTCATTGGAACAACATTTATAAAGTGAGAGTTTTTTAAACTCGATTGAAGCTCGACTCGATAAAATAAAAATACAAAAAAAAAAAGAAATGTCAAACTATTCGAGTTCAACTTGTATTTGGCTTTATGAGAACTTGCTTGAGTTCGCTTTCTTTTAATGCCAAAAAATTTAACATGATCAAAGTCAATAAACTTTTTACCAGGTTCGAACTAAATGTAAGAACTTACTCGATTCATCTATACCACCAACTTTATTATAGCATAACATTAATTATTATGTATGAAAAATACGTTACATGTCATTTAGGTGATAGACTAAAAAAAGCTATCACATGCATAAAATATTTGGACTCTTTTGGATTAGGGTGAGCCAATTTTTTTAAGAATATATTTATCATCAATCATTATATAATTTTTTTTTTCTTTTTGAGAATATATTTTTTATCAATCACTACATCAAAAATCATTTCAATAACTATCCAAGTACAAAAAATTACAAATAATAAATCACTACCAAACACTAGTATTAAACTAGGGGAAAACCCACGAACCCTGAACCTTTTGGTCATGGGGCCTCAACTTTGTCCGTGATTACCACTAAGACGAGCCTTGCTAAGTATTGTATTAAAATAGTTTTATGTATTCTACTAGAAAATTTTCATTGTACTCCAAATCTTGAAAGTATAGTTTACATTATAATATACCAAACTAATTATCTCAAGTAAAAAATCTAAGTATTATAATAAATCCTTGAGATTTATAGCTGAAAATTGATTTTATAGTATATATCCACAAAGTTAAAAAAATAATTTTTGCACAAGTTTATTTTTATAGTGTAACGGGAATATGTGTACTTTCTAATTCCAATTTCTTATTATGCTTAAAAGTATTCGTTATTGTTTTTGTTGATAGAAATTAAATATATGCTTTAAATTATTCGTTAATAGTTATTATTATATATTTAATTAATGGGATAATATTTTTTTTTTAGAAGTTTTAATGGGATTAATTATTAAAACTGAGCTAGGTAGAAATTATATTTAATCCCAAGTTCTTTGTATTATCCTTTTCGCACTATATTTTAATTGAGGTTTTTGCCTTCCTCCCAAATCCCAATTAGTAGACGAATATTGGATCGTTTTCCATCAAAATTATCAGTAATTCTACTTCCGTCATTCACAATTTCATTTTTAGGGTTTCTTTTGGAACTACAAAAGTATTAATTTTCTGCGGCAGCTGGACGGGGTTGTGTTTGGCTCTGCCCGCCGCGTTTAAATCCAATCGCCGATCAGGTAAACCACAAGAAATTTCATTATGTATTTGTTTACTTTTTATGTGAGTACTGTTAGATAGTATTTGACTAATTTGCTTATTTCTTTGAAATCTATTGCGCACTCTTGCATTTGATGATGACACACCTTATAACCTGACTATATATTCCATGTTTTATTTATTATTTTTCCTAAAGCAATTTTAGTGATTATATGGGAATTCAAGTGGAGTGTATTTATGTTTTATTTTTAGATGATGTATGGGATTCTATCAATTTCAATTTGATTCATGGTTTACGCATGACTACCAAAAGCGTTAGATATGTTCCGTTCAGGCTGTTTGCTCAAAATTGGTTTGGGCTGGCCGATGACTAAGAGACTTAGTTTGCAAATAAGTGTAAGTGCGGGTGCATTGTGCCATTTGGTCTTCACAATGTACATACTCTGTTCAAGTTCAACAATGATGGAAATAATTGGTCTGCGAGGGAAGTAGAATTCTTTCTTGTCATTTAACAGATTGCCAGTTAGGAATAGTAGTGTTGAAACGGGTGACGAGGTTGAAAATGCAGACTTGTCCCTTAAAGGATGGAATTATGGAAATATAAATGTATGGAAGTAATACCAAGTTGTTGCCCATGGGTCCGTAAACAGGGCGTCAGACAAGGACCTGCTATGGTTTCTTAGATGCATCCATGGCTTGGATTGTTTGTTGACATTTTTGTGTCAGAAGATATCCTTACATCCCTCCGAGGTGGGGATGTTTGATGAACTGCTTGACATTGTCTCAGAATTCATGTTTTTTTTTTTTGGATAATCAGTTGAGTTTATGTTGAGCTCATAGGAATCTGCATCGGGACATTGTTAAATACATAGTGTTTAGTAGGTGCCCCACTCTTCTTGAATGCAGAATTGTAAAGACCTCTAGTTACATTTCATGAGACGATCATCTGTATGTCAAATTTGACTGCAGAAAAAGTATAAATAACTTTCTCGGTGAAAAAGAAGAATATAGAAATATATTTATACATGCAAGCCTTCATATCAAGAGTGAAGGTAATATATAATAATTAAGCATCATTAGTATAATAAAAATATGTGAAGAAGGGACATTTAAGATAGTATGATAAAAATATAAGTTCAAAAGGAGGTGGTATATTCTTTTGCAAATCTTTCATCCTTTGACAAAGAACATCAGCTTCAAGAAGCACCTGAAAAGGGAAACAAATTCCTATTACATGAAATTTGTCACGAATTATGATATGTTTGGTAGATCTGCTTTTGCCGACTTTTTTATTGTATAAAAATATCTGCTATCAATTCCTTAAATTACATCAATTCTTTCTAGTTTATTGCTTCTCTACTTTATTTTAATAAAAATTCAAAAAGTGTAGTGAAATTTCATTTTCATCTTTGAAGAAAAGAATGGTAGCTTATGTCGATATTGTTAATTCACTAATAAGGGGATATGAAATAAAATTAACACGATCAGTAGAAAACAAGGATGTTAGTCCTTCTGAGATGCCCATAATCTTGCATAGGTCCACCTGGGATTTACCTGGTTTGATTAAGCGATTTCCACTGGGATTCGACATTATTTTAATATGTTTCCTGATATTGTATGTGATTGTTCTTGTTCTGAAGGTCAGAATTGGAAGCTAATAATGGCAAACCAAGGTCGAGTTCCTCCTCCCCACCTTCGTCGCCCTCTTCCTGGCCCTGGTGTAATGCATCCTGACCCTTATGGTTCAGAGACTCGTCCCCCGCCTGGTGGTTTCCCGCATTTTGAAATGTTGCCTCCACCTGAAGTTATGGAACAAAAGCTTTCTGCACAACATATTGAGATAGTGAAACTCGCAACAGAAAATCAGCGACTTGCTAATACCCATGGGACCCTAAGACATGATCTGGCTACAGCCAATAAGGAGCTGCAGTTATTACATAATCACATTGCAGATGTGAAGGCTGAAAAAGAGCATCAGAAAAGAGGAATCATAGATAAAATTTCGATGATGGAGCCTGAACTAGAAGCTGCAAGGTCCATCAAAATGGAGCTGCAGCAGGCACGAGCGGAAGCTCAAAGCTTGGTTGCTGCAAGGCAGGAACTAATTTCGAAGGTGCAACAGTTAACTCGTGACCTTCAGATGGCTCACTCAGACGCACAGCAGATCCCTTCTCTAATATCTGAACTTGATAACTTGAGACAGGAGTATCAGCATTACAGGTAGTTGTTCTTTTTATTTTTAAAAAAAAGCAGGACTCCTTTAGAGAAAATATATATAGGATGTTTAAAAATATATATCCATCTTGATGAGAAATTTAGCGTGCATTTGTACTTCAATGTATTTGGCTTACACATCTGCATATGAACTTTCTGATAATTGTCCATTAGTACATTTCTCTGAAGAGCTGATGCAGATATTTTCAGCTCTATAAAGGAATTAGTTATGTCACAACTTGGAAGTTTGCTTATAATTTAAATTTAATAATAGTATCACAGATAAAGTGATATCTTGTTTCTGGGGTCTGATGTGTACAGGGCTACTTATGACTACGAGAAGAAGTTATACAGTGACCACCTTGAATCTCTACAGGTGATGGAGAAGAACTATATGGCAATGTCCAGAGAGGTGGAGAAGCTTAGAGCAGAGTTGACTAATACTGCAAACTTTGACCCACGAACAGGTCTAGAGTCTTTTCCAGATTCATTTTCTGTCTCTTTTACGCGTGTATTATAGCTTTTGTAACTTTCTGGTAGCTCATCTGTCACAATGCAAATGCAGGACCACCATATGCTGGATACAGTGATAGTTTAGCCATGGGGAACTATGCCTCTGGTCAAAATGCATATGCTGTAGGACAGGTAAATTCGATTTCTTAATAAATCTCTAATGTGAAATAGCTCTACTAATAGAAGATGGATATCTCACATTTTTTGCGAGTCAGATTGTACCTTTTGAAAAAGAAAAAGAACGCTTCCCCTACTCCTTGTCGTTTGGGCTATTTGACCATTACAGATCAACTTTTCCTTTTACTAATAGTATCTGGCTTGTCAAAAGGAAAACTGAGAAACCGATTTATAGCTTAGAAATGTTTATAAATTGGCTGCCTCCATTCATCTTTTTTTCTTTTTACAGCAGGGTCAAACCCCTCTTGTGGGTGTGGGTAGTGGGGGCGGAGCTGCCGGTCTTGGAACTGGTGGTGCAGCCGGTACTAAGGTAAATTCTCCTCAAGTTTTAGCTCAATCTGCTCCTGCTAGTTCAGGGGCAGCTCCCGACACAATTAGAGGGCCGGGTCATAGTGCACCTAGAGGACCTGGTTATGATGCCAAAAAAGGACACATTGTAGCAGGTTATGATGGTCAAAGAGTACCAACTGGACCTAGTTATAATGCCCAGATGGGACATAGTGGACCTGGTTATGACCAGAGGGGCCCAATTGGACCTGGCTATGCGACTGGATCTGGCTACAATTCACATTGGGGGCCGACTGGACCTGGCTATGATGCCCAGAGGGGACCTGGTGCTGCTCCTGCTTATGATGCCCAGAGGGGACTAATTAGACCCAGTTATGATGCCCATCAAGGACCTGATACGCAAAAAGGTTCAGGAAATGACGTTCAAAGGGGGGCTAATTACGACGTGCAGAAAGGTGGGCCTCAAGGACATGTTTCTCTGAACAATACTACACCTAGTACCAGAGCTGGAAGTGGATATGAGTCAGTACCGCGAGGTGGAAACCCTGTTCGTCGGTGAGCTCAGCATCCCTTCACTTCAGTCTTTTTGGAACCATACTCACTGAGAATGCAAGAGAGAAAAGAGAAGCAATTGACCATTGTTAGTAAATCTTTATGGTATTTTCGGTTGTTACATTTAAGTGGGTATAATTGGTCCAAGGATCACCGGAACACGTGTTTAAATGGAGTTTGTAGGAGCTAGTAATGAAAGAGTGCCTATCGTGGCAACTGCATACCCGATGTTGATTTATTTGATTATTGAGTTGTATCTGAAGAATTTTGTATAAGAGATGTCATAATTAGCAAAGAGAATGCCTATCGTGGCAACCGAACGAATCTTAGCAAAGCAAAAGTGATATAGAAGAAGCCAAAGTGTAAATAATTACTTGCAATCTTTGGAATTTTGTTTCTGGCGTAAGAACGCTAACAAACCCAAATAAAAATAGAGAAGCTTATTTTTTGAGAGAGCGCATGAATACAAATGATTCTACACATGTATGTTAAGCTTAGGGGCAAATGTGTCCTAGAAAATGTATTGTGTTACAAACCAAACGAATTTTATCATTCCACCTAATTGCATAATTTGGGCCTCAAAGTTATAACCAAACAATTGATTTATGTATGGACTCGATTATGTAATATAGCCTAATTAATTATATAATACTATAATAGACAGTTGGATGTTATAAACCAATCGCCCCTTAGTTTGTGTGAGCATTACTATCTATAAATGCAGGACTTTTTATCGTTCTCCTTTGCAAACGTGGTCATTTTATTGTGTTATTTGGAAGGTTTTTTTTTTTTTTTTTTACTTTTCCCAAGGGATTAATTCCTCAAGTGGGAAAATATCCCAATAAACCCAATAAAAATTCGAATCTGGGATCGCAGTAACAAGTCCATTTGGTGCTATTTGCCTATTTGGTAGGGAGTAGCTTTGCTTGTGAAGTTTTACAAACAATGGGCCTCCAAGTTGACTCTTTATTCATTCCTTGTGTTTGTGTTGGTCCAAGATTTTGTAGGTGTTATGACTGAATTCTCATATACTAATCCAGTGTACGAGTACGACCATCAGAAAATTCTAACACAAATCCTACTTGTCCCACTCAACTTATACACATAAGTGTAATGTTGTTCTATGTTTTTACATAGGAGAGTGATAATATGCGAAAATAAATTTACTTTAATAGGACTTCCTAATTTATTTGACTATTATGTCATACCGGAGTTTTGCTCTAAAATTTTACTAATTAATACACCACTACGATTAATAAGTAGGTTTGTAATTAAATGACTCGTTAGTTAACTACCTGATAACATAACATAATATTCAACTTTGGTTTGAAATTTTAAAATGAAACGAGCTCAAACGGGCTTTAATCGATCCAAACACGCATCAAACTACAGAAGCATGATACGTATTTTGTCACATTTTAACTTACTAAGTCGACTTCAAATTTAGATTCAATATAAAAAATATTATTCAGACTTATTTGATATATATTAAAGAATCAAATCAAACAAACTTTTATCAAATTATTTTCAATGTACGTAACACCGAGTAGCTTAACATAATTTTTGAGTCTAGCCATTTAGTCATCTTGCTAAATACTATTTTAAGCCAATCCCTATCATTCCATTCCCTTCCATTTAAATCCTCTTCTAACAACTTACCATCTATATTACCCAAATTTAATAACACAAATACATAATGAATCAAAAATAGTAATTAAAAGCTCATCATATACACACAACCCATAGACAACCATCAACTTCATTTACGATATCACCGCAACACTCGTAAATGGGAAGAAAAAAGAAAAATAAACTCTTTCGCTTCTTCAACTTTCCTTATTCCTTCAATTGTTTCATGAAAACAAAAAAATTTAAAATAAAATGAAGCTACAAGCTTCTGAACTTCCTATAGGGAAACCCCAAACAAGAAGAAAAACACCAAAAATTGCACCACTTATAGCCTTAGCCATACTTTTAACAATCCCTTTATATTACCCCACCATTAAAGATTCTTCAAAAAAATTAGAAGAAGCTTCCCAATCTTTCGACGATTTATCAATAATACCCACATCCCATTTAGACCCTCCTTCTAACGACGTCGTCCACGGTGAAAACACGGCGGTGCACCACCCGGTGGCGGTTCCCGTAAAAAGACACGAAAAGGGTAGACGGAAAAGACCCAAACAGAGTCAAACGAGTCATCATGCTGTAATAACGAAAACAGGGGAAAATAAGAAACAGGGGAATGGTGATAAAAATAATAATATTAATAATAATCGTGTTATGATAAGGACAAAAGTGTTGGATGAGGAGAAATGCGATTTATTTACAGGGGAATGGGTGCCGAATCCTGAAGGACCTTATTACACAAATGACACTTGTGATGCGATACAAGAGCATCAGAATTGTTTGAAGTTTGGGAAACCGGATACGGGTTTTTTGAAATGGAGGTGGAAGCCGGACGAATGTGAGTTGGATATATTCGACCCGGACCAGTTTTTGGAACTCGTGAGGGGGAAATCATTGGCTTTTGTTGGTGATTCTGTGGCGAGAAATCATATGCAGTCTTTGATTTGTCTCTTGTCAAGGGTACGTGTTCCTTCGTCTTCATGGATGGATTTTATATTACGATTATCACATAAGCATAAAAATGTCATTGGCGTTTGTTGGATTTTATGTTAACCAAAAGTGGTAAACTGATATCTGTTGTATATAAAATAATACAGGGTGATAACTTGAACATTACAATTATTTTGGAAATATAACATAACATTGTTACGATACGAGAGATCGTATCAATATCTTGACATGTATTTCATGCAATTATTAATGATTTTCTAATGGGTACAAATTTTATGTAGCAAATTATGTATTGCAACAATTTTTTATAACATACTATATATATATAAGGCTAACATATTCTTTTAATATGTTGCGCTAAGAACATTTGCACCAACTGAATAAATAAATTTATTCTAAATAAATATTTGTTTTAGTTGATTGATGTTGTTCCATTTCCCGCCAATTTCAGGTTGCAAATCCAGTAGACTTATCAGGCCCACTGGACCAAAACAAACGGTACGAATACACTGAACACGACTTCAACATTTCCATGTTCTGGGCACCCTACTTAGTCAAGACCGAAAAAACCGACCCGAACGACGATAAGCGTCCTTTCAAACTATACCTCGACGAATTCGACCCCACCTGGACAACTAAAATCGCATCTTTCGATTACGTCATCATCTCCGCCGGCCACTGGTTCTTCCGCCCCACTTATTTCTACCTCAACGACCGCCTCATCGGCTGCCTCTACTGCCCCGAATCCAACGTCAGCCACGTCACGTCATTCTTCAGCTACCGTCGGGCCTTCCGTACGGCGTTTCGGGCAATTAACGAGGCCGTTGATTTTAACGGTGTCACTTTTTTGAGGACGTTTGCGCCGTCGCATTTTGAGGGGGCGCAGTGGGATAAGGGCGGGGATTGTGTGCGGACGGGTCCATTTAAGAGGAATGAGACTGCTTTGGTGGATTATAGTTTGGAAATGTATTTGATACAGTTGGAGGAGCTGAGAATTGCACAGAAAGCAGGGAGGAGAAATGGAGGGAAGTTTAGGTTATTTGATGCTACGAAAGCTATGTTGTTGAGGCCGGATGGGCATCCGAGTAAATATGGGCATTGGCCAGTGGCGAATGTGACCTTTGCTAATGATTGTGTGCATTGGTGTTTGCCTGGACCGATTGATTCTTGGAATGATTTTTTGCAGGAATTGTTGAAGAGGGAAATAGGAGATAGTGGTAGTAGGTGATCATTAGAAAATTAGAAAAATAAAAATTATTGATAGGTATAGGTAGACTTTTCATATTTTGTGTAATGGTTTTTACCTTTTTTACTGGGTAATTCATTAATTTTATTATTTTTTATTGAATAATTTGATTGCGACATTAATGATATGGAATTTGAGTGATTTCAATGAAATTTTTTAGACGCAGTTTTGATTTTGATTTGAATGTTAAATTTTGTGGATTTGCAAAATTTGGTTACACGTATACCTCATTCAATTTTTTTCCCCAAAAATTAATGGCAAGGAATTGTACTATGTGTGGGTTCTTTATAATTATGTTGTTTGAAATTATAAAGTATGTCAGTACTGTTCACAATTCTGTTCATCTAGTAGGAAAACTAACAGTTTTTACATTAAGTATTGAAAAATCTTTTAAATCGTTTCGTGCATTATTTGCAAAGTGTGCTTATCAGCTTATGTTAATTGGGCAAAACTGTTGAATTAGAAAATATGAGGGGGCTTATTAATTTTGAGGGATAGAATAGAGAATAATAACTTTTTGTTTTATTATTTGATGTATATATTTTTGTGACAAATTTGGATTCAGTCGGTCTTCTTTGTTGTTGAAATGACCTGCGAAACAAGGGTTAATTTTGCGAAACTTCACTGATATTTAAGTCAACAATGTGTATTTGAAAGCATGAACAATTGAACCTTCCTGGCGCATGTTCAACCTCAAAATTGGTTGATCAAAGTGAAACAAGTAATTTATAGTGGGGACTAATATGAGAAAAAAACACAAGAGGGACCACTCTGTAAAAAATTAATGATAAGGAGGACCATTAGTGGTGTTTACCTTTATCTCAATTCTGGATGGAGTGATACATATGAAAATGGAAAAATATAAAAGTATATGGGAGCTTATATTATGGAGTCTGGAAGGAGTATAAGACCTGGATTAATTGGAGTCTGAATGTCAATTGATGATGTTAGAAGTCAAGCTGAAGACTGCAGAAAGGAACTGGCTGAATGACCTTTTGAAATAATGATGGGAAGGTAGTGGAAATGCATTGAAAGAATGTATAGCTGGAAATGATAAATGATTTGAAGTATACATGTTTGTATATGATAAGATTTGTTAGGAAGTTAGGTTTTATAAGTATTCATGTTTCTAAAAGATATCAATTAGCTGGAAACTTAAAGTTGTCATTGTAAGATTGTACATTTGATTCAATAAAATCTCTTAATTTTTTACAGAGTCGTTCCTCTTAGGTTTTTTTTTTTTTTTTTTTTTTTTTTTTTTCACATTAGTCTCTATTAAGAGTTATTTGTGTCACTTTGGTCTTTTCCAGGTGGAGCATAGTGGATCCGATGTCACGTGAACTGCAATATAGGTTTTATTGGGGATTTAACTATAATACTATCGCAATAAATGGACAAAAATACTCTCATGTGCAGGTCACTGGATATCGGAACCCCCGTGTTCAGCCTGAAAAAGAGCCAAAGTAAAACAAATAACTCTTAGTAGGGACCAACACGGGGAAAAAAAAAACTTAAGAAGAACGACTCTATAAAAAGTTAATGATAAGGAGGACCATAAGTTGTGTTTGCTCTTATTTCTATTTCAGTCCATTTAGAAACAAAACAATAGAAAACACGTTTGTGTACTATTCTTTTCAAGTGAGGAAGGTATCTTTCTTTACTATGTTGCTCACTTGCTCCCTAGATCGATTAAAGGCTCAAACATAAAAGGCCAAATTTTGTCTTCCAATTTTAGCAAACAATCATGTATGCAGTATTATGCAAGCTACATATATAAAATGAAACAACTCACCAACAAGTGATTTGTCTAGTGGAAGATACTAGTGCTCCTAAAGTGACGATCCAAGCTCGAATTCCTATTCGAAAAAGTTCCCATATAATATATATATTCGACGTGACTCGAAAGAAATTAAACCCTTGAAAAACCAAAGTAAGAATAAAAATAAAGCAACCCGAGAAAGAAGATGAAATTAGAAAAGACATTTGAGATAGGTTTAATTTGTTGATATAACTTCTAGAACATGATTTCTCAAACATTATTTACATTTTGCGTTTGGAAATTAATTTCCCATAAAGTGGTCTACTGTCAATATATTGACATATATACCCTAATTTACAAAACAAGAAAATTAACAATTTAATTGCAAAAATGTTTCGAAAAATTAAGTCACCTATTTAAAGCTTTCGGATTTTACAATTTTTATCTTAATTTCGAGTAATACTTATTAGAACCTTCATGATATAGCTAGACTTGACCCGAAACTTCTGCATTAATTTGACCTATACATTACTACATTATTATAATTATGTATTAATTAACTACTTCATTAATAAGCAAATAAACTATATCTTCTACATCACACAATCAGAGATTCGCAGTTTCATTGGTCTCTTTTGACATAAAAGTTAAAGATGTCAGATAATGCAATTAACAAATGTAAACAAAAGTGTCTCTCATTCAATTATAAAATGGGTAAATTACGAATAACCCATGCGATAAAATCTAATTATAAAAATTATCCTTACGTATTGGGTATTACAAAAATTCCCCTCAGGTTTGTCACCTTCTTACAATTACCCTAAGATATAATTGTAAGAAGGTGACAAACTTGAGGGAGAGTTTTGTAATACTCAATACATGAGAAAAGTTTTCATAATTAGACCTTACCTCAGGGGAGTATCCGTAATTTACCCATTATAAAATTTCAAAATAATATTTAATGTGTTAATTCTTTACTACTTGTATAACCATGGACCACGATCATTCCATGTCGTTTAATTATTTCAAAAATGAATAATTGTGGAATCCCACCTCTATCTAGCCCGAAATATCATTTCCATTTCCAATAAATATTCTTCTTCTCCACTTTCATCATAGCCATGCCATAGCTCAAAAACATTAATGGAGCTTCCCTTTAGGAAAAACCACAATGTAAATACAAATATAAAGGCTACTGTCATATTACTACCCTTAGCATCAATCCTCCTCTTAGTAATAAGTTTAAATTATCCACTTCTAAATTATTCTTCACTATTATACAAGATTAATTCAACATATATCCCCCCATCAAACGGTACAGAAGATATCATCAAGTCAACGCAAAGTCAAGAAAAATGCGACATTTTCACGGGGGAATGGATCCCTAATCCGGATGCTCCATATTACACGAATACGACGTGTTGGGCTATCCATGAGCACCAAAATTGCATGAAGTATGGGAGGCCGGATACCGGGTTCTTGAAATGGAGGTGGAAGCCCAATGGATGCGACTTGCCGGTTTTCGACCCGTATAAGTTCTTGGATATGGTTAGGAACAAATCCATGGCTTTTGTTGGAGATTCTGTGGGGAGGAACCAAATGCAATCCATGATATGTCTCTTGTCTCGGGTGAGTTATTATACACTAATGTTCATTATATACTTCTTTTAACATTTTCCGTTTCATTTTATATCTTATTTGATAAATTACGTAATTAAAAATTATTCAAGTTTTTATATATTTGTGATCATAATATATATACAGTGTTTAATTTCGAAAATATATGTTGTAGTTTGCAAATGGATAACAACATCTTATGTACGTGTTGTGGTAGAATTGATTTAATTAGCAAATAGAGTTACAACTTTACCTTATTTTGTTCATGTATCGGAATTTTTTACAGGAGAAATAATATATTAATCCCAAATAAAATATTTTTCTCAGTATTTTACGAAAATATATATTGCCATTTTTTCAATTTGAAACTACAATACAACTAATGATTCAAGCTAATAATATATGGAGTTGAATAAAATAAAGGAAGATGACAAAGTGTAGGGGATCGAGTCCAATCTACGCAACGTGATTACCTGATCACCACCTCAACAATATAATTACTATTTACTAGATCTAGAAATAATATTGAAGTCAAATTACAACTGTGCACTAGATTCGCTGAGTAAACCCTACGTAAAGTGTAATTAATGCGTCTAACTTTTCTGGAATAATGAATAATGAAATTTAGTTGATATAATTTTGAATGGATATTGTTTGAACTTAGATTTAAATCCTATAATTTTGATGTGTCTAACTTTTCTGGTATAATAAATTACTACATGAGTGTATATTGATTTCAAAATTTTTAGTTTATCGATTGGAGTTTGATTGAACTTCACTATTTATTAAATTAAACAATCAATGCTATTTCTTATTTACGGTAAGTTGAGCTTAAATGAACTATTATTTATCAAACTCGAAGGAATCTCAAATTACTTAATGTCATTTTCGGTCCTACCCAATCCATGGACTCATTCTTGTCCTTTTTTTATTTTTTATTTTTATAATCTTAAAATCAAATAAATTATTATGTTAACGTACATTATTCTCATGTTAAATGATTCGTTTTAGTTCGTTAATTTTTTTTAATTGCTATTATGATCTGTTTACTCATATCGTATTTTTAAAATTCTATATTTTTTAAGAACATGTATTTCAAGAAATTAATTAATGCAATGGATGCATCACATCATTAAGTACACGCACCAATGATCTAACTTCACATGTGAGAAGTGCATTGGTGGAATATACAATATATAATTGATGACGTGATGCAACCATTGTACTAAATATTTTCTATGTGAATTATTTAATTTGTGGCCTAAATAATAAACATACTTTCATGTCTCAAAGTACCCCTCCTATATTTTTAGCTTTCAAAATTTAAAAAATGTGACTTCTTTCATGTCGGCATTAAATTCTTGTTCTTATTTTTTTTTTTAAAATGTCCCAAAACAAGTTTCTCTTTTTTAAAATGAAATTGTTTTTAGTAAAACACTCTCTCACCTCGAATTGTCAACGCTAATTTTATTTTCCCTTTTATAAAATAAAATTAGTTTTAATAAAAACACTCTCTCACCTCTAATTTTAACAAGTCATTAGTATATAAATATCAAAATTTCACATTGTAACTCTTTTAGGGTAAAACTTAGCGTTAAAAATAAAAGGAGCTGAAACAAAGAGACTTAGGTAGTATTTTTAAATACAACTAATTCTCCAATATTATTTTAAATAAAAGTAATATTTTCACATCTTAATTAATTTCATAAGAACATTTTTTTATCTAATTTAATCCAGGTAGAATACCCAATCGACGTGTACGTCTCACCCGACGACCGCTTCAAGCGCTTAAACTACGTAAATTACAACTTTACCCTCGCCACCTTCTGGAGCCCATTCCTGATCCGATCCGAAGAACGATCCACCGACGGTCCATCACACACCGGTCTATTCAACCTCTACCTCGACGAACCCGACCAATCCTGGAGCACTCAAATCGACGATTTCAACTTCCTCATCCTCAACGCCGGTCACTGGTTCACCCGCTCCTCCGTCTTCTATCAGAACCACCAAATCGTCGGCTGCCGGTACTGCGAAATCCCCAACATCACCGACATCCCCATGACCTACGGCTACCGCCACGCCTTCCAAACGGCGCTTAAATCAATCAACGGAAGAGAGAATTTCAAGGGGATCACGTTTCTGCGGACGTTCGCACCGTCGCATTTTGAGAACGGGCTGTGGAATGAGGGCGGGAATTGCGTTCGGAAAAAGCCGTTTCGGAGTAATGAGACGAGTTTGGAGGGGATGGATTTGGATTTGTATAGGATTCAGGTTGAGGAATTTAGGGTTGCGGAGAGGGAAGGGGAATTGGGGAAGAAGAGATTTCAGTTTTTGGATACGACGAAGGCGATGTTGTTGAGGCCCGATGGGCATCCGAGTAGGTATGGGCATTGGGCTAATGAGAATGTGACTTTGTATAATGATTGTGTGCATTGGTGTTTGCCCGGCCCGATTGATACTTGGGCCGACTTTTTGATGCATATGATGGAGATTGAGGGACAGAGATAGTGAATTGTCCAGCAACACAAGAATGTGCAGTGAGTTCCATATAGTTATTCTTTTTCTCTTCACTATTTCTTTTGGTTATTGTTTTCTTTTTATTTGGCAAATTGTATTTAATATAGTTGCATTTTTTTCTATTTGACTGCTGCTCACATCTATTTAGATGCTCAATTATACTCTTAGATCTTCAGTTTTGATTGATTCAAATTCAAATAAATAATGATTATAAGTTGAAAGCTGGGTTCATTTTTGTTTTAATTCGTTAACTCAAAATTGGGTCACATTTTTTTTGGATTGTAGCAAGGTAGTTTCAAATCACAAACATAGTACACATTATTGAAATGCTCATGAAATATTGAGAAACTTTTCAAATTTAAAGTCAATTCTTATAGCTGGAATATTCTTTACTAGACCAGACCTAGGAGATATATTCTAGACCTTGTGGCTGAGAATGTTTCACATCAGCTAGTTCGAGGGGTGTAGAAGTAAGACATTTCAAATTATGTTCTCAGATTGGGAGCCAATTTTGTTGACGGGATTACCTGTAACATTTTTGTAAGTTTTCTGATGCAGATTTATCTTAAGGGGTGTTTGTGTATATACAAATATTTTTATTCTTAAAATGTGTCTTATGCAAACAGAAAATATTTCAGTATGTGTAAAGAGCTACTGCTGTTAGTCAAAAGGAATCAGCACCAATAATTACACCAAGACTTTTGCCATGCAAATGCTGTCCTGCTGCAATTGGTATCCAGCACAAAAGGATGATCAAGTTTTGATGGTGGGACTCTTTTTTCAAATTTTACTTTATACAAGAAAAAAATAACTTTGCAATAATTCACTATGTATTTATAAATAAATAAGAATCTAAGACAAAACAAAACCCAATGACAATGGCTCCAACCTGCAGTCTCTTCTTCTCTTCACTCTTTCTCTTTCTTCTCCATTTCAACCTATTGCTAAAAGTATATAGCATAGGCATTAACTACGGCACCATAGGAAACAACCTCCCTCCACCTAAACGTGTGGCGCAGCTTCTTCAATCCACCCTTATTAACAAAATCAAGATTTATGACACCAATCCCGAAATCCTCGAATCCTTTTCAAACACCGGAATCGATCTCATCGTTTCCGTAGAAAACTCCCACGTTTCCAACATAAGCTCCAACCCTTCAGCCGCGGACAAATGGTTCACCACCCGTATCGCGCCTTTTCTTCCCGCCACCTCCATTGTCGCCATTGCTGTAGGCAACGAGTACTTAACTTCCGAGGATGATAGCCTCGACCACAACTCTTTAGTTAAAGCAATGCAGAATTTACATACCGTTCTTCTTTCACGCGGCTTGGACCGCAAAATCAAGATTAGTACACCACACAGCATGGCTGTTCTCGCCTCCTCATTCCCACCGTCAGCTTCGACTTTCGCCACCACACTCCTCCCTGCCATGACAGCCATTGTAGGCTTCTTAGCGGATTCGGGTGCACCGTTTATGGTGAATGCATATCCATATTTTGCATACAGGGACAACCCCAAAACAATTAGCCTAGAATATGCATTACTAGGCAATGGTACAGGTGTAAGTGATCCTAAAGGATACATTTACACCAATATGTTGGATGCACAGATTGACGCTATTCGATCAGCTATAAGTTCGTTGGGGTTTTCGAACCGTTCTATTAAGATTATAGTGTCTGAATCCGGGTGGCCCTCGAAAGGCGACGAGGGTGAAACCGCAGCCACGCCAGAAAACGCGAAAACTTACAACACTAGATTGATCGAAAGGGCGCAGTCGAGTAGAGGGACCCCCATGAAGCCTAAAGAGAGTATAGAGATTTTTGTGTTTGCTCTGTTCAATGAGAACAAGAAACAAGGGGGAGAAAGTGAGAGGAATTTTGGGATATTTAATTCTGATGGTTCTAAAGTTTATGATGTGGATTTGAGTTGCCAGTTCTGTTCAAACACTAAATTGGGATTTGGGGAGAAATCATCTGGTGTGGGAATGAGTAGGGGTCCATCTGTGTGGTGTGTGGCTAAACCACATGCAGATGAGAAGGTGATCGGGGCGGTTCTTGATTTTTGCTGTGGATCGGGTGGTGTAGATTGTAGGGAGATTTATGAAAATGGTGATTGTTTTGTACCTGATAAAATCCATGCTCATGCATCATATGCTATGAATGAATACTATCATATGCATGGAAGGAACTACTGGAATTGTGATTTTAAAGGCACTGGTCTTGTTACTTTCAGTGATCCAAGTAAGTTTGTTTGAAATGTTTTACTTTTCTTGTTGAATTTTTGTTCATACATGGAAAAAATTAACTAAATTTCTTTGATCCTCTTTATTGTTTTATTACAGGTTATGGAAAATGCAGATATGCAGATCAGTGACAGTGTTAGAATTAATCATAAAGTGCAAGTGGTTAGAGAATGTAAAAGATGTTCTTAGGTTGATGGTATCCAGCTGAAGTGATTTTAGCTAGTAATAGATATGTTTGTAAGGCACATTATATATTCATTATGTATTTTGCAATCTTATGAGTCATCTATATTTAACCGAATTCGGACTGAACTAGAACTTCTTATTAAAACCAATATCCAGTTATCCATGTGAAGAAATTTGAATTTTTCTATTTTTCAAAAAAGGAAAGTTCCATGCTTTTTTAATGGCCAGGAGATGAAGTTGAGTGCATGCACATGGTAAAAGTTAATTACTCCATAATCAGGGGCTTTTTTGAGTTTGAAAAGTTGTATCTCCTCGTGGAGACTAGAATCACGAGTTCATATGGGTCGGTATTGTCTCGGTTTCGCTCGATTTTGGTTTTTGTTTTTGAATTTGAAAAATTAGTTTGGATGGTTTCCTGTAAAATATTTGGAACATGATTTGGATTAAGATTGAATGTTATGTTTTGTGGGTTTGAAAAATTTGAGATATGATTTGAATTGAGTTTTTGGATTATTTTTTTAGAAGGAATTTGAATACTAGATTAATGGAAAAACGTATGTGATGTGTCAAATTAATGACTTTTACAGTTAAAAGTAGGTGTTAAATATTCATGATTTATAATATCAAGTGATGTGCTTCTCAAAAGTTAAGAAAAAAAATCGATTTGAGCATGACATAGAATAGAACTAAATACGAATGAATTTTAACCACTATACGATAGGCCGAGAGAAATACGTATGAACTTTTTTTTTTAAGAAAAACTATACATAAAAATGTACCCACTAATTTAGGATTTTTTTTAGTTATATGCTATATTATAAATGTGCGCAACGACTACCCATAATAATGTTTTTTATATTATAAATGTGTGCAACGACCGCATATAATGATGCTTTATACATTATAAACTTGTGCAACGACACACATCACAAGTCACAATTCACAATCAACAACCTAAAGAACCTACTCCATCCGTCCCAAATATTTTGCTTCCTTTTGGTTTTGCACATAATTTTAGGTGGGAGTTGAAAAAGTGAACTTTTGGACATCTTCACTATTTTACTCCTAAAATTAGTGGTAGATAATTAGTTGTCTCAAATCATTACTTTGTGAAAGAGGGTATTTGGAGAAGAAAAAAAAATTCATTTTAAGAAAGGGAATATTGTTTTGGGACACCCTAAAAAGGAAATAAGAGCAAAAAAATTGTGAAGGAAGAAATATATCAAATTAACTACTTTCTCCAAGCAAATTCTTTTACTCTCGAGATTTTACGACAAAGAAATAAATAAATTACTCTACAACTCAAATATTATCACTACTAGCAAGTCAATGAACCATCTAAATTGTCAACATAAACAAAAACATTATTAAACATGAATTAAAATACATCTTTTAATCATAAGCGACTTCAAAATCTTACTCCTCTGTCATCTCATCACCACCATCATCACTACTGTCATAGTCATAAACATCATCACTTTTATATACACCATCAATAATATCATTATCATCGATTCACGAACATCATCATCGACCTCCATCTCGTCCTCGTATTCATCCTCGACTTCAACCTCATTCTCGTACTCCTCGTATTCATCCTCATCCTCGTACTCATCTTTTTTTATGATAATTATAGAATTATGATCAACTTTCATTATCTTTTTCTTTTATTCGGGTATTATTACATTAATTTGGAGCTCAAGTGTAGTTTTAGTGGATTTAATTACATCCTTTGAGAGTAGACTACCCTTCTTGAAATTATAATCTTCCATGAAACGCCTCAATCCTAACCCAAGTACATTTGGTTTTCTTTGTCCATGATTCATTATCTCATAACTTGTTCCAGATGTTGATCTCACAATTGCCATGATATTACTTGAGGGCAACACTGAATCTACTCGAGCAGGAAAATTATGAAAATCACAAGTAACAAAGAAGTTGTTAATAGCTCAAAAATCAAATTAAGTCTACTAAATATTCATATCTAATTTGATTGATGAAATATCGTTTAAGCTTCATCTCCTACATAGATAAAACAAGGTTCGTCGTTTGATAACTTTTGAAACTCAGTTCAAAGTCAACTTTTGAAATTGATTTGTGTTCAAATCCATTAAACTTTGCCAACTACCTATAGGTCTAATTACAAGAAAGTAACTGACCAACCTTATCAAAAATTACATCGACAATCCCTTGAATTAACGACAGTTAGTAAAATTTACCGGAATGTGTCAAACGTCTAAAACTCCCTTAATTATTTTCAATATTTACACAAAATAAAATAAAAAAATCCAAAATCCTCAACTATTAGGGTTAAACGCAAAATGTGTTGCCCCTTTGGGAGGAGCTCAGGAGGCCGCGGGACAAAATCAATCTTGAACACTGAAATCTATTGCAACAAGAATCACTAAGTTTAGTTGAGAAATGAAAGAGAAATTGGAGTTTCAAATTTCGGATCTAGGGTTCTTCGCGAACCAAAATTTGAACAACGATTTCTCCCGAATTACTCGATGAAATTTGACAAGGTTGGTGGCTATGAACCTGTCTGAGGAGAGAACAAAAGCCTCAACTTGATTTCAACAAATAGCTGCCCGAAAATGGCGGCCGAGTTTGAAATTTCGGATATAGGGTTCTTCATGAACCAAATTTCGAACAACAATTTCTCTCAAAATTACTCGATGAAATTTGACAATGTTGGTGGATATGAACTCGTCTTTATGAGATGAACAAAAGCCCTAACTTAATTTTGACAAATAGATGCAGCAAAATAACAGTCGAATGAAAAGGGGTGATGTAATAAACTTTACAAATACAACACTTGTATCATAAATTATATTACAAAGTTCATCAAGGGTAAATTTTAAAGAACATTTAAAAAAAGTTAGATGACATCATCATTTAACGTCTGACACTAACGCAATAAGGGGTGTCCATGTAATATAGTTTTGGTAGAAGGAGTGTCTTTGTAACTTCTGATAAGGTTGGTAAGTTCCTGTAATTAGACCTACAGGGGGTGTCTATGTAAAATTTCCAATAAACTACTTCTTCCAGGCTAACTCTAAAATCAGAAAATACCGAAAGATGTCTAAAATTATTCACCAAAAGATCCACTGCCAAACAAGAATGAAAATAAGTAAATAAACTAGTCTACAACTCAAATATTATCAATGTCAAACAAGTCTACAAACCATCTAAATTGTTAACATAAAAACCTCAAATTCTCCTAAGAAAGTCAAGTTAAGACATGAAACAAGACTCAAATGAATCGAAATACTCATAATTTGTCTTCAATATCTTACTCATAGTTCTCATCACCACCATCATCACTACTGTCATAAGCATCCACATTATCACTGCTACAGAAGTCATCATTAATATCATCATCGTCATAAATTTCATGAAGATCATCCTCAACCTCAATCTCCTAATCCTCATCCTCAACTTTAACCTCATCCTCAACTTTAACCTCCATCTCGTAATCTTCATCCTCAACTTTATCCTTATCCTCGTATTCATCCTTGACCTCATCTTTGTCGATGATAGTTGTAGATTTATCAACTTGCTTTCTCTTTTCTTCGGGTTTTATCACATGGATTTGGAGCTCAAGTGTGCTTTCATTGGATTTATTTATAACAACTGAGAGTTTGCTACCTTCATTCAAATTATGATCATCCACGAAATGCCTCCATCCTGAGCCCAATCCTTTTGGTTTCCTTTTTCCATAATATTGTATATCATAACTTATCCCAGATGTTGATTTCACCATTGCTATGATATTACCCGAGGGCAACAATGAATGTACTCGAGCTGGAAAATTCTGAAAAATCACAAGTAACAAATAAGTTATAGTACGGTCAAAAGTCAAATTAAGTCTATTAGAGATTCAACTCTAATTTAATTGATAAAATATTGTTTAAGCTCGATCAACTACAAATAAAAAATACTTCCTCCGTCCTCTTTTGTTTTAACCTTTCACTTTTTACATTTAGTTTTAGGTAAAAGTTAAAAGTGAAACTTTTAGGTATTTTTAAATATACGCCCTTAAAAGTAGTGGTTGAGATTTAGTGGTGTCAAATCACTACTTTATATGAGAGGGTATTGTTGGGAAAAATAATTTAATTTATAGAACGGGGGTGATATTTAGGGACATCCCGAAAATGAAATAGTAGTAAAATTTAGTAACAGAGGAGGTAATATTTATCGTTTGATTACTTCTGGAACTCAGTTCAAACTCAATTAAACAAGTTTATATACTTAGAAACAACAAGTTATCTAGGATTTATAATTTGTGTTCGAATCCATTAAGGTTTGTCAATCTCGGTATGATTACACAAAATCACCAAAGTTTAAGAAACTTTCAAAAGAGTTGATTGTTTCAACTCCATTCGATTCTTTAGCAACCTCAGTTATATGCGAAATGGACCATCTACCATATTTTAGCACATTAAATTTTGGTGTCACGTTGACAATATGTTAGCTTGAAATTTGGGTAAGCTTATGTAAATAATTTTGGGTTTTTTGCAAGTTAACTCCCTGTGATATGTCTAATAGGCAATTTACCTCCCTGTGAAATAAAAATAGGCAATTTAACTCCCTGTGAAATGAAATAATGAGCAATTTACCTCCTTGTGATATAAAAATAGGCAATTTATCTCCCTGTGAAATGAAATAATGAGCAATTTAACTCCCTGTGATATGAATTAATAAGCAATTTAGAGGGAGGCAATGTTCTTCGGTATTTTGCCATTTTTCTTATCACAGGGAGTTAAATTGCCTATTTAGGATATGACAGGGAGGTATTTTGCCCTTTTATTTATCACATGGAGTTAAATTACATATTTAAAATAACACAGGGAGTTAATTTGCTATTCACTCAAATAATCTATATTAAACAGTTACAATAATCATACTTTTGACAATGGTAATAATAAGATGAGAATTATGAAATTATATGATTACCAATTGAAACAGAGGTTTGAGCGACGATTTTCTAAGAATTAGGCTGAATTGTGGTTTATCCCTGAAAATAGGTTCAGTCTCTTCTGCATCATGAGATAAGTCAATATTGTTCTTCCCACGCGATCTCTGTTTTGAGGCATAGATAAAATTGTTCAACTAAAATGCAAAAACAAATGTATCATGACATTATCACAAATAGTATCAGGTCTTAAAGAACTTTTAGGTGCCATAGAATGTCCATCTAATTTTGAGCCACGTGCAGTTTTGATCATCTAACAAACAAAGAAAATTATAATAATAAAAAAAAAGAAGTTATGTAGCTATAATTGACGCAGACATAAAAAACTACTAAAAGCATGAATATAAGTAATTTTTTATACCAAATTGTGTAGATTCTTGAGTTACTTTAAGATAAAACATGTTACTTTAAGTGAGATAAAATTTCTTTTTAGATAGATACATGGGTAGATAGACATATTTAGTACCATGCTTTTCGAAATAGCAAATTTCATACCATGATCTCACCAAATTTAATTTTGGTATCAACGATAAATCTTCTTGAATGGAAAATGTCACGTGTAATGCACATGACCACTAATTCCATCCCAAGAATTACCCTCGTAGAGACAAACGTTTGTTATGAGAAATATTTGTTGCTAAAACAAGCGTTAGGTGTCAGTGAAGAATCATTCATTTTCTTATCTACTAACTATATATATTTTGTCGTGTTCTAAAAACAATTATATATATTTTGTCCTTACAAACAATATTTTTGTCACAGTTTAAAGAAACAGAAAAGAAAAGGCTATGAGAATATTTTAGGAGGAGTTAATAATCATGTGAGATGCAAGTGGCCTTTCCGTCCAACATTTAATGTCACACCCCAAATTTTAAACGTGACTGGCCGTGTTGTCGCGACGACACGTAGACTTCCGTATGAGTTCTATTAATGACTTTATAACAAAAGTATTGCGGAAGCGTTTCAATAATTCAAGAAAATTTGTTTTGGTACAGAGCATCTAATATCATGAAAAACTAAATAATACTCCCTTTGTCCATAATTTTTTACTCATATTTCTTTTTTGGGACTTCCTAAAATAAGACTCCCTTTCTATAAATGGAATTTTTCTCAAAAATACCCTCTCACATATAGTAATGATTTGACACCACTAATTATCAACCACTACTTTTAATTGTATAAAAGTAAAAATACCCAAAAGTTTCACTTTTTCAACTCTTACCTAAAATTCCGTACAAAATGTGAAGGGAGTTAAAAAAAATGGACGGGGGCAGTACCAAAATACTAAAATCCACACCAAAGAATAAATAAAAGTCTTTAACATCTAAGGATCTAGTCACTACTAATATCAATGTTGAATTAAAGGCACGGTAACTCTATTCTCGATATGTCGTCCTATTCGACCCTTAGCTCCACGAAATAACAAAATCTCTTAAATAATAAAAACAATGTGATGGGTGAGCTGCAAACTCAATAAGAAGTTCAAGATACAATTTTACCAGATCAACTGTGGGTTTACAAAATTACAAATTATACATGCAAACAATATATTTAATAATTTAATAAAAACGATTTCATGGAGGCAGTCAACAGATTTTAAAAAAATTAAAACGAATATTTTCAAAGATTAGCAAGCTCACAGAAAAATACTACGACCATTATTATAACCCGTGACATGGGTTGTTAGCATATGGATATCCATGGTCCAAAACAAAAATACTCCAACTGATAAACAGTTCGAGGCCAAAACAAAAATATTCGGAACTAGTCCCTATCGCTAACCAAGATTTTCCAAAGGGGACCAAAACAAACGTAGGTGAAACTAAGAGCTTAGCAAAACAATACTTTTCTCCATATATCAAAATCAAACAATCATTACATGCAATCAACAAAAATATATTTTATGCTTGATCAAGTCGTTCAAAAATTCTCATTGTTCTTTCAATTTCAAAATACAAATCATTTTCTTCTTTAGTTCAAAAAGGAATCACAACAATGAGAGATATTTTTCAAAGATATAAAAATACTTTAATAATACCAAGAAACTATGAGCAGAAAAGTATCAAGAACTACTTACTTGAATTACTCAAAATATTTGATAATCTAGCAATTGATTCTTCAATACTTATTTAATGCAATGAATAATTTATTTCTATTTCATGCCTATGCTCATTATTCTTATAAATACTCTTGTGCTCCACTTTAATATTAGTCTATTTATTATACATTTCTATTAAGACTGTACTCTTATTGTTATATAGAAGAAACTTTATCTTAGTAGAACTAAATAAACATAGGAATAGAACCTTAGATTTTGATCTAACCGGGCCTCTTTGTTTTTGTCTTATCAATGTTTTCCCTATATTAATTAATTTATACATAACTAATCATTCATGTCACTAAAAATAAAATCGAAATATTACATTTAATGTTAGTACCTTCATGATACGGGGTTATTTATGGTACCACATGGTGTTAATTATTCTGGAAAGCATGGGTAAACAATGTTGCACATTTGTTACTAAAGTTGAATTTTGGTACCAATTATTATTTCAAAAAACATTATATCAAATGTACAGACTCCACTATTGTATGGTTTGATCAGTGCGCAACAATAAATCTATATAAACTAATGAAATTTTAAATGCGGTTTGATCTTATTCGTTTGATGTCATAATAATAATTGATTATACTTTTCATTAAAGTATTTACCGTTTTTTAAAAATGCACTAAGTGTTTGTATGTAGTTGAACGGCTTGTATACCTTAAAAAAAAAAGTAAATATGTGACATATACCTTTCTTCTTCTAAGTTCCTCAGTTGTACGAACGCCCATCATATTATCCATAGAAGGTCCATCTTTCAAGACACCTGATGTATGATTTATCTAAAGAACAAAAAATATATATATTAGAAACATATATACGTCAAATAATAAAATTTTAAAATCTTAAAAAATATTTCTTATAAATCCAAAGAGCTTTATATTTCATGCTTTTACATTACAGAATTTAATAAGTTATTAAGTGTACTTTCAATTTTCTCATTGAGATAAAATTTCAATTAGTTACGTATATATTTAATTCATGCATATGTGTAATTATAATTTACAAAGTTTTAATGTCCTTAATCTATATAGCAATATACATTTCTTTCTCTACGGAATTTTTCCTCTGTGTCACTACTCCTCACAGGTTTAATAGATGGTTCACATATCCACTTGAGATCCAGATAACGGGAAAAAATAGAATAAAAAAGCAAAATATGTTGACAAAATAGACTTATAAAAGCATGAAATAAATATTCCTATGAGTTAAAGAGCTCAATATTTTATTCTTCTTTCTTGGAGGCTTTAAGAAATTATTGAACCTACTTTAATTTTCATAAGTAAGTTTATTGTGCCATATATAGGGACAATATTACGTGAGTTACTCGATATTCTTGCTTCATTTGTATGTATGTAATCTACAAGGTTTTAGTGTCTCATATTTATATGGTGATACACGATATCTTTCTAACTTTATTTTTGCTCCTAAAAGGTTATATAGATGGTCCACCTATGGATATGTTGTGGCCTCGTATATCTAAAACAAAACACAAAGCAAAAGTTAGGGGCGCATAATAGGCTTCAGAATGGTAAAAAGACTCCTTATATGTCAAGGAGCTCTATATTTCACTTTTTTTCTTCTTGGGAAACTCTAAGAATTGTTGGACTTACTTTAATATCTTAATATACATTTTTTCCATATACAGAAAAAACGATCATGTGTATACTTTACGAGGTTGTAGCTTTTGTGATATATATAAGAATATATTTATATTTCTTTTTCAACAAAATTTCTCAATTGAGTTGCCCCTCACAATATCAATAGATGGTCTACCTACTGAGGCATTTGGGGTCTCAGTTATCTAAATAAAAAATAAAAGCAAAAACAAGTTAATAGAATAGACTTCTAAAAACATAAAACAACATTTCTTAGAAGTTAAATAGCTCTATGTTTCATTATCCTATTTCGGAGGCCTTCAAAAATATTGAATGTACGTCAACTTCTTTAATTGAGATTTTTGTGCCATATATAGGAAACAAGTTCAATAAGTTACTTGATAACCTTATTTTCATGTGTATGAATATTGATTACAAGGTCTTGTCGTCCATTATATATAGAGCGATATACCTTTCTTTTTGTAACATTTTCAACTTTGTTGGTGCTTCTCACTCCTTTAGAAGATAGTCCACCTCTTGTAGTATATTGGGTATCGTTCATCTAAAAAACAAAAATGAATCACAAAGCAAAATATATGTGAAGACATAGACTTATAAAAGCACAAGAAATAATTTATTTTTATCACGCACAAAAAATAATATTTCCTAGAATGTAAAGAACTCTATGTTCCATTCTCCTTTTTTTTTTTTTTTTTTTTTGTAAAGATTCATTGAATGTACTTTAACTGAGACTTGTATGTCATATATAGGAAAAAAGGTTAAAACCTTGAAGTGTTATTTAATATTCTTATTTCATGTGTGACTGTAGTGTTTACAAGGTTGTCCCTAGTCCATAACAATTTAACGATATACATTTCTTTTTGTATGAGATTTCTCAACTTCCGAAACTTTCTTTGTTGGATCTGGAGATGGTGTATACTCAATGTCACGTGAGGATTCATTCACCTTAAATAAGGACATACAAGTCAATTAAGCAAACAATAATTCCTCTGAATTTAGGTTGCTGATATAGCTAGAGGCTAGAGCAAGAGTATTTCAAATAACATGTATATTACCCTAATATTAAGAGAAATTAACGTTGAGGTGAGAACTCATGGTTTCCCCTTTCTCTTAAACAAGTTTTAAACACATCATTTAGAGGAATATAAATTTAAAGCAACTCTAGAAAATGAATTTAGCAAGCAAGGAATGGTAGAAACCAATCTTCTACCAAGTATTTAAACAAATTGGTAGAAGATTATCTTAATTTAAACAATAGTTGATTCTGCTCTTATCTTTAATATGAAAAAGAGATATTTTCTGCTTGGAAAAAATTACAAAGTAAAGCAGCTGGCGAGGGTTTCCAAATCTCGATTTCATCTTCCCTCGTCTTTCTTTACCCATTACTCATAAATTTCCCTCTACATGCTTTTATGTTTGACAATGATCAACAAAAATTTGTCCTCTGTGCGGAACAAGTAAAGCGGGTTGGAATTTAACGCCATAGTGGACATCGTTCCGACTGATAGAGGAACACAAGAGGCGTGAGGGACTGACAGTTCATTTTTAACTTCTCTTTTATATATATATATATATATATATATATATATATATATATATAAGGAGATTGGGTAGGGACAAAAAAGTAAATCAACAACTATTTGCTCTGGCATTAGGTAAATTTCTTTGTTTATGTCAGCAACATTAAATTTATGCCTATACATAAAAATTGAACACTTTAGAATATAAGTACTCCATATTACTTTATATTTTTTGTATAAACTATAAAGTTATGAGAGGACTGTCAATACAAATTTGACTTTTTATTTAACAAATCTTCTCATAGGCTCGTAAGGTAGTCCATTATTAATGACATGTGGCTCATTTATCTAAAAGACACAAATCACAATGCATATATCTCAACATAAAATAAGATCCCTCAAATTACAAAATATGACTATCATTCTCGAAGTTCACGTAAGATATTCTTAATTGATAAGTTTGTCAATCTTCGTTTAGGATAGTTTTTATCTCTTAATGTGAGGCCAAAAATTATAATTTACTTGTAAGACTTTTGTACCAATCATATGAAAAAAAAATGATTGACATAATAACAAGATTATCAAAACATACTATATGTCCTATTCTATACATATATGATATGATTGAATTTCACTTATATACATTTGATATCTTGCTAGTGAGATTTATTGGTGTCCCTTTTCAAATTACAGAATCTTCGATTATATGTCGAATAATTGTTTACTATATAGAAGAATTTTGGTAATGTCTTAAAAAAGTAATAGCCATATATAATATATACCTCCATTTTTGAATTAAATATTCTTGTTTTCCCAATGCTTCTTACATTGGATGGTTCACCCTTCCAAGCACGTCGGCAATCATCCATCTAAATTATGAAAGAAATTGAAAAAAGATATTGCATAAAAGAAACTTCTAATAACATCTAGAGATTCACTTTGAATGGCTTTGATTTTATTTCTTGATTTTAATATAGATTGTTACTTTAGCTAATAATTTTGCATCGTGCAGAAAAACAAAAATTGTAAGATTTTCATAATGTTATGATTGTATTTGTTAACTGATAATGATTTTATATGACTAAAATGTAGACTTTTTCTTGATTTTATGTCATTTGTATATAACTCACATTTTTTATTAATTTAAAGGTCTTGAATAATTAAATTATATCTCTTTAAAAATATACATAACATATACATTTTCCTTTGTTTGAAAATTTTGAATTATGTCGATGCTGCTTGCAAATTCAAGCGATGATAAACGAACTTTTAGGAGTACATGGAGAGTTATTCATGTAAAGCACAAAAATCAAATGGGTCAAAAAGTAACGTGGTTAACAAAAAATTCTAAAAGCAAAAAGTAGTGCTCCTTAGTTATTTATACGCTTCTCTAAACTTCACACTCTTTATTGTTACCATATAAAACTTGTCTTGATCATGTAAGAAGAGAATTATAATATAATATCATGTTGTTACTTTAAGTACTTGTATTCTTAAAAAAGTCTAAAACATATAAAAAGATGTAAAATTCATTATGATTAAAATGCATATAATAGTTATTTATATAAAATGTAGGTTTATAGATATTCACAAGAGTTCATGTCATAAAGTTTGATGTATATTTTTAAAAACAAGTAAATGTAATATATATACCCTCATTTTTATCTCAAAAGACTTGAACAATTTTGACCTTGTTGTTGGTCCAACCTCCACGGCACACGGTGACTCGTGCGTCTAATACACATTAAAATAAACAACTTATGAAGAAATAAAATATAAGAAAATTGGTTGTCAAATTAGAAGGCATGATCTATAAAAAAATTCATGTATATATACATACATTAAATCACTTATAAATAAAAATAAATGAGTTATAAACATATATTTACCTGGAAGATTTGTTTAAGCGTGTCCCAAGCTTCTTTTGCTGTCCTGGCATAAAATATTCTTGTAGAGATGCTTGGTGAGAGTGCTCTGTGGATGATCACAAGAGCACTCAAGTCATTCACTTTAAATTCCTTGACTTCTCGCAATTCTTTATCGTTCAGCATAGTTGACGGCTCTGGTTTTTTGTGACCCTCATCAACAAAATACCACAAGTCTTTCTCAGTTAAATACTCCTTCATCAAATTGGACCAAGTATGAAAGCCTTCCCCGTAGAATATGGGAATAGAATAATTGTTACTTGAACCTTGCATTCTTTTCTGTTTGAGTAAATAAATACAAAGCTTCTTTAATTCTTGATGTTCAGGTTATCTTCTACGTGATAAAGAAATAGAATAATATTTAGAAATTAATGCTTTATATAGATTCAAATTTAAATACATGACTACAAGACTTTATAAATGATAAATGAAAATCTACACTATATAAACAGAGAAAAAGAAAGAGAATGAATTCTCTTACGAATTTAATACATTGACTACAATACTTTATAAATGATAAATGAAAATATTCATAACAATACATAAAAGAACTCTAAGATTAATTAATTATCATATAACATAACAATTGAAAGAATTAAGAGTTCATCAAGAAAAAATTATAGATCTAACAGATGTATTAGTATTTTACGTCATTACGAAATTAATCGCTAATTAAAACTTATTGTGTGTTAAATTTGACACATCAATCATGTATTTGTAAAATCTTATTAGTAGATTCCTAAATTTATGAACAATTAGATCTTGAATTTTAGTTTGACATGCCTACCAACATATACATATATTAAATTTAAATCCAATATATTAATGATTTAAAGCATATATATTACCTTACAAAATTAAATTAACAAAACACATGTAAAATTAAAAAAAAAACTTTGAAATAAAAATTACCGGGTGGACTAACCTCGATGCCTCAATGATAATCAAGAATCAGCTTCACTCGAGTTCTTAACTAGGAAAAAAAATCTAAATAATAATTCAACAGATAAACTAAAAATATTAAATAAAGGAAACCTAGTAAAAAAAATTATAAAAACTTGAGCGTCGTCATTTACCTGGATGAATTTGAATAGAGTCTTCTCTCAGATTTGTGTAGTCTGAACTGTCTCTTCCGAGTGTGGATATATATATATACTAGATAATTGATATGCCAGTACAAAAAGGTAAGGACATATCTAAATTTCCTTTTTAGCCTTCATATTCAACAAACATAATATTTTTTCCAAAATTGCCCTTGCGTTATTTATTAATGGAAAATTCTAGTGAATATAATAATTTATATATATAAAAAAGTGTGTAATAAATTCTTTGGTGATTGGCCACTTTCCTTAAGTGTTAATCAATCACAATGAATGATCAATTACACGTATTTATGATTGGATGTGTGTAATAAAGTCGAGTTTTGACTATATTTTCTGTCATTAATTCTGATGGTTCTAAAGTTTATGATATGGATTTGAGTTGCCAGTTTTGTTCAAACACTAAATTGCGATTTGGGGAGAAATCATCTGGTGTGGGAATGAGTAGAGGTCCTTCTGTGTGCTGTGTGGCTAAACCACAAGCACATGAGAAGGTGATCCAAGCGGTTCTTGATTTTTGCTGTGGATCGGGTGGTGTAGATTGTAGGGAGATTTATGAAAATGGTTATTGTTTTGTACCTGATAAAATCCATGCTCATGCATCATATGCTATGAATGAATACTATCATATGCATGGAAGAAACTACTGGAATTGTGATTTTAAAGGCACTGGTCTGGTTACTTTCAGTGATCCAAGTAAGTTTGTTTGAAATGTTTTACTTTTCTTGTTGAATTTTTGTTCATACATGGAAAAAATTAACTAAATTTCTTTGATCCTCTTTATTGTTTTATTACAGGTTATGGAAAATGCAGATATGCAGATCAGTGACAGTGTTAGAATTAATCATAAAGTGCAAGTGGTTAGAGAATGTAAAAGATGTTCTTAGGTTGATGGTATTCAGCTGAAGTGATTTTAGCTAGTAATAGATATGTTTGTAAGGCACATTATATATTCATTATGTATTTTGCAATCTTATGAGTCATCTATATTTAACCGAATTCGGACTGAACTAGAACTTCTTATTAAAACCAATATCCAGTTATCCATGTGAAGAAATTTGAATTTTTCTATTTTTCAAAAAAGGAAAGTTCCATGCTTTTTTAATGGCCAGGGGATGAAGTTGAGTGCATGCACATGGTAAAAGTTAATTACTCCATAATCAGGGGCTTTTTTGAGTTTGAAAAGTTGTATCCCTCGTGGAGACTAGAATCACGAGTTCATATGGGTTGGTATTGTCTCGGTTTCGCTCGATTTTGGTTTTTGTTTTTGAATTTGAAAAATTAGTTTGGATGGTTTCCTGTAAAATATTTGGAACATGATTTGGATTTAGATTGAATGTTATGTTTTGTGGGTTTGAAAAATTTGAGATATGATTTGAATTGAGTTTTTGGATTATTTTTTTAGAAGGAATTTGAATACTAGATTAATGGAAAAACGTATGTGATGTGTCAAATTAATGACTTTTACAGTTAAAAGTAGGTGTTAAATATTCATGATTTATAATATCAAGTGATGTGCTTCTCAAAAGTTAAGAAAAAAAATCGATTTGAGCATGACATAGAATAGAACTAAATACGAATGAATTTTAACCACTATACGATAGGCCGAGAGAAATACGTATGAACTTTTTTTTTTAAGAAAAACTATACATAAAAATGTACCCACTAATTTAGGATTTTTTATAGTTATATGCTATATTATAAATGTGCGCAACGACTACCCATAATAATGTTTTTTATATTATAAATGTGTGCAACGACCGCATATAATGATGCTTTATACATTATAAACTTGTGCAACGACACACATCACAAGTCACAATTCACAATCAACAACCTAAAGAACCTACTCCGTCCGTCCCAAATATTTTGCTTCCTTTTGGTTTTGCACATAATTTTAGGTGGGAGTTGAAAAAGTGAACTTTTGGACATCTTCACTATTTTACTCCTAAAATTAGTGGTAGATAATTAGTTGTCTCAAATCATTACTTTGTGAAAGAGGGTATTTGGAGAAGAAAAAAAAATTCATTTTAAGAAAGGGAATATTGTTTTGGGACACCCTAAAAAGGAAATAAGAGCAAAAAAATTGTGAAGGAAGAAATATATCAAATTAACTACTTTCTCCAAGCAAATTCTTTTACTCTCGAGATTTTACGACAAAGAAATAAATAAATTACTCTACAACTCAAATATTATCACTACTAGCAAGTCAATGAACCATCTAAATTGTCAACATAAACAAAAACATTATTAAACATGAATTAAAATACATCTTTTAATCATAAGCGACTTCAAAATCTTACTCCTCTGTCATCTCATCACCACCATCATCACTACTGTCATAGTCATAAACATCATCACTTTTATATACACCATCAATAATATCATTATCATCGATTCACGAACATCATCATCGACCTCCATCTCGTCCTCGTATTCATCCTCGACTTCAACCTCATTCTCGTACTCCTCGTATTCATCCTCATCCTCGTACTCATCTTTTTTTATGATAATTATAGAATTATGATCAACTTTCATTATCTTTTTCTTTTATTCGGGTATTATTACATTAATTTGGAGCTCAAGTGTAGTTTTAGTGGATTTAATTACATCCTTTGAGAGTAGACTACCCTTCTTGAAATTATAATCTTCCATGAAACGCCTCAATCCTAACCCAAGTACATTTGGTTTTCTTTGTCCATGATTCATTATCTCATAACTTGTTCCAGATGTTGATCTCACAATTGCCATGATATTACTTGAGGGCAACACTGAATCTACTCGAGCAGGAAAATTATGAAAATCACAAGTAACAAAGAAGTTGTTAATAGCTCAAAAATCAAATTAAGTCTACTAAATATTCATATCTAATTTGATTGATGAAATATCGTTTAAGCTTCATCTCCTACATAGATAAAACAAGGTTCGTCGTTTGATAACTTTTGAAACTCAGTTCAAAGTCAACTTTTGAAATTGATTTGTGTTCAAATCCATTAAACTTTGCCAACTACCTATAGGTCTAATTACAAGAAAGTAACTGACCAACCTTATCAAAAATTACATCGACAATCCCTTGAATTAACGACAGTTAGTAAAATTTACCGGAATGTGTCAAACGTCTAAAACTCCCTTAATTATTTTCAATATTTACACAAAATAAAATAAAAAAATCCAAAATCCTCAACTATTAGGGTTAAACGCAAAATGTGTTGCCCCTTTGGGAGGAGCTCAGGAGGCCGCGGGACAAAATCAATCTTGAACACTGAAATCTATTGCAACAAGAATCACTAAGTTTAGTTGAGAAATGAAAGAGAAATTGGAGTTTCAAATTTCGGATCTAGGGTTCTTCGCGAACCAAAATTTGAACAACGATTTCTCCCGAATTACTCGATGAAATTTGACAAGGTTGGTGGCTATGAACCTGTCTGAGGAGAGAACAAAAGCCTCAACTTGATTTCAACAAATAGCTGCCCGAAAATGGCGGCCGAGTTTGAAATTTCGGATATAGGGTTCTTCATGAACCAAATTTCGAACAACAATTTCTCTCAAAATTACTCGATGAAATTTGACAATGTTGGTGGATATGAACTCGTCTTTATGAGATGAACAAAAGCCCTAACTTAATTTTGACAAATAGATGCAGCAAAATAACAGTCGAATGAAAAGGGGTGATGTAATAAACTTTACAAATACAACACTTGTATCATAAATTATATTACAAAGTTCATCAAGGGTAAATTTTAAAGAACATTTAAAAAAAGTTAGATGACATCATCATTTAACGTCTGACACTAACGCAATAAGGGGTGTCCATGTAATATAGTTTTGGTAGAAGGAGTGTCTTTGTAACTTCTGATAAGGTTGGTAAGTTCCTGTAATTAGACCTACAGGGGGTGTCTATGTAAAATTTCCAATAAACTACTTCTTCCAGGCTAACTCTAAAATCAGAAAATACCGAAAGATGTCTAAAATTATTCACCAAAAGATCCACTGCCAAACAAGAATGAAAATAAGTAAATAAACTAGTCTACAACTCAAATATTATCAATGTCAAACAAGTCTACAAACCATCTAAATTGTTAACATAAAAACCTCAAATTCTCCTAAGAAAGTCAAGTTAAGACATGAAACAAGACTCAAATGAATCGAAATACTCATAATTTGTCTTCAATATCTTACTCATAGTTCTCATCACCACCATCATCACTACTGTCATAAGCATCCACATTACTCTACAACTCAAATATTATCACTACTAGCAAGTCAATGAACCATCTAAATTTTCAACATAAACAAAAACATTATTAAACATGAATATATCAAAAATACATCTTTTAATCATAAGCAACTTCAAAATCTTACTCCTCTGTCATTTCATCACCACCATCATCACTACTGTCATAGTCATAAACATCAGTAATATCATTATCATCGATTCATCCTCGACTTCAACCTCATTCTCTTACTCCTCGTTCTCTTACTCATCTTTTTTTATGATAATTATAGAATTAAGATCAACTTTCATTATCTTTTTCTTTTCTTCGGGTATTATTACATTAATTTGGAGCTCAAGTGTATTTTTAGTGGATTTAATTACATCCTTTGAGAGTAGACTACCCTTCTTGAAATTATAATCTTCCATGAAACGCCTCAATCCTAACACAAGTACATTTGGTTTTCTTTGTCCATGATTCATTATCTCATAACTTGTTCCAGATGTTGATCTCACAATTGCCATGATATTACTTAAGGGCAACATTGAATCTACTCGAGCAGGAAAATTATGAAAATCACAAGTAACAAAGAAGTTGTTAGTAGGCTCAAAAATCAAATTAAGTCTATTAAATATTCATATCTAATTTGATTTATGAAATATCGTTTAAGCTTCATCTCCTACATAGATAAAACAATGTTCGTCGTTCAATAACTTTTGAAACTCAGTTCAAAGTCAACTTTTGAAATTGATTTGTGTTCAAATCCATTAAAGTTTGCCAACTACTTATAGGTCTAATTACAAGAAAGTAACTTACCAACCTTATCAAAAATTACATCGACAACCCCTTGAATTAACGGTAGTTAGTAAACCTTAACGGAATGTGTCAAACGTCTAAACCTCCCTTAATTATTTTCAATATTCAAACAAAATAAAATAAAAAAATCCAAAATCCCCAACTATTAGGGTTAAACGCAAAATAAGTTGTCCCTTCGGGAGGAGCTCAGGAGGCCGCGGGACAAAATTAATCCATGGAACTTGTAGCCCTTGAACACTGAAATCTATTGCAACAAGAATCACTAAGTTTAGTTGAGAAATGAAAGAGAAATTGGAGTTTGAAATTTCGGATCTAGGGTTCTTCGCGAACCAAAATTTGAACAACGATTTCTCCCAAATTACTCGATGAAATTTGACAAGGTTGGTGGCTATGAACTTGTCTGAGGAGATGAACAAAAACCTCAACTTGATTTCAACAAATAGCTGCCCGAAAATGGCTGCCGAGTTTGAAATTTCGGATCTAGGGCTCTTCGTGAACCAACTTTAGAACAACGATTTCACTCAAAATTACTTGATTAAATTTGACAATGTTGGTGGATATGAACTCGTCTTGATGAGATGAACAAAAACCCTAACTTAATTTTGACAAATAGATGCAGCAAAATAACAGTCGAATGAAAAGGGGTGATGTAATAAACTTTACAAATACAACACTTGTATCATAAATTATATTACAAAGTTCACCAAGGGTAAATTTGAAAGAACATTAAAAAAAAGTTAGATGACATCATCATTTACCGTCTGACACTAACGCAGTATGGGGTGTCCATGTAATACAGTTTTGGCAGAAGGGGTGTCCTTGTAACTTCTGATAAGGTTGGTAAGTTCCTGTAATTAGACCTATAGGCAGAGGGTGTCTATGTAAATTTCCCAATAAACTACTTCTTCCGGGCTAACTCTAAAATAAGAAAATAGTGAAAGATGTCTAAAATCATTCACCAAAAGATCCACTGCCAAACAAGAATGAAAATAAGTAAATAAACTAGTCTACAACTCAAATATTATCAATGTCAAACAAGTCAACAAACCATCTAAATTGTTAAGATAAAAACCTCAAATTCTCCTAAGAAAGTCAAGTTAAGACATGAAACAAGACTCAAATGAGTCGAAATACTCATAATTTGTCTTCAATATCTTACTCATAGTTCTTATCACCACCATCATCAAGCATCCACATTATCACTGCCACATAAGTCATCATTAATATCATCATTGTCATTAATTTCATGAACTTCATCCTCAACCTCCATCTCGTAATCCTGATCCTCAACTTTACCCTCATCCTCGGACTCATCCTCGACCTCATCTTTGTCGATGATAATTGTAGATTTATCAACTTGCTTTCTCTTTTCTTTGGGTTTTATCACATGGATTTGGAGCTCAAGTGTGTTTTCATTGGATTTATTTATAACAACTGAGAGTTTGCTACCCTCCTTCAAATTATGATCATCCACGAAATGCCTCCATCCTGAGCCCAATCCTTTTGGTTTCCTATTTCCATAAAATTGTATATCATAACTTATTCCAGATGTTGATCTTACCATTGCTATGATATTACCCGAGGGCAACAATGAATGTACTCGAGCTGGAAAATTCTGAAAAATCACAAGTAACGAATAAGTTATTAGTACTGTCAAAAGTCAAATTAATAATAGATTCAACTCTAATTTAATTGATAAAATATTGTTTAAGCTCGATCAACTACAAATAAAAAATATTTCCTCCGTCCTCTTTTTTTAACCTTTCACTTTTTACATGGAGTTTTAAGTAAAAGTTAAAAAGGTGAAACTTTTAGGTATTTTTACATATATGCCCTTAAAAGTAGTGGTTAAGATTTAGTGGTGTCAAAGCACTACTTTATATGAAAGGGTATTGTTGGGAAAAATAATTTAATTTATAACGTAGGTGATATTTAGGGACATCCCGAAAAGAAAATAGTTGTAAAAATTTAGTGATAGAGGAGGTAATATTTATCGTTTGATTACTTCTGGAACTCAGTTCAAACTCAATTAAACAAGGTTATATACTTAGAAACAACAAGTTATCTGGGACTGATCATTTGTTTTCGAATCCATTAAGGTTTGTCAATCTCGGTATGATTACATAAAATCACCAAAGTTTAAGAAACTTTCAAAAGAGATGTTTGTTTCAACTCCATTCGATTCTTTAGCAACCCCAGTTATATGCGAAATGGACCATCTACCATATTTTAGCACATTACATTTTGGTGTCATGTTGACAATAGGGTAGCTTGAAATTTAGGTAAATTTATGTAAATAATCTATATTAAACAGTTACAATAATCATACTTTTGACAATGGTAATAATAAGATGAGAATTGCGAAATTATATGATTACCAATTGACACAGAGGTTTGAGCGACGATTTTCTAAGAATCAGGCTGAATTGTGGTTTATCCCTGAAAATAGGTTCAGTCTCTTCTGCATCATGAGATAAATCAATATTGTTCTTCCCACGCGATCTCTGTTTTGAGGCATAGATAAAATTATTCAACTAAAATGCAAAAACAAATGTATCATAACATTATCACAATTAGTATCAGGTCTTAATGAACTTTTAGATACCACATTGACACGTTGTCATTTCTTTAATCGAACTTTGTACCATATGTGAAGGGAAAAAAATAAGCATGTCATATACCTTTGAACTGATGAGAGATTTCCCAAGTTTGATATTGGTCCTTTTAGGTGCCATAGAATGTCCATCTAATTTTGAGCCACGTGCAGTTTTGATCATCTAATAAACAAAGAAAATTATAATAATAAAAAAAAGAAGTTATGTAGCTATAATTGATGCAAACATAAAAAACTATTAAAAGCATGAATAAAGTAAATTTTGATACCAAATTGTGTAGATTCTTGAGTTACTTTAAGAAAAAAACATGTTACTTTAAGTGAGATAAAATTTCATTTTAGATAGATACATGGGTGGATAGACATATTTAGTACCATGCTTTTCGAAATAGCAAATTTCGTACCATGATCTCACCAAATATAATTATGGTATCGACAATAAATCTTGTTGAATGGAAAAGGCCACGTGTGATGCACATGACCACTAACTCCATCCCAAGAATTATCCTCATAGCGACAAACGTTTGTTATCAGAAATATTTGTTGCTAAAACAAGCATTAGGTAGCAGTGAAGAATCATTCATTTTCTTATCTACTAAATATAGATATATATTTTGTCGTGTTCTAAAAAAAACTATATATATTTTGCCCTAACAAACAATATTTTAGTCACAGTTTAAAGAAAAAGAAAAAGAAAAGACTATGAGAATACTCTAGGAGGAGTTAATAATCATGTGCGATGCAATTGGCTTTTCCGTCCAACATTTAATGTCACACCCTAAATTTTAAACGTGACTGGCCGTGTTGTCTTGACGACACGTAACCTTCCGTATGAGTTCTATTAATGACTTTATAACAAATTTTTTGCGGTTCAAGAAAATTTGTTTTTGGTACAGAGCATCTAATATCATGAAAAACTAAATAATACTCCCTCTGTCCATAATTTTTTACTCATATTTCTTTTTTGAGATTTCCTAAAATAAGACTCCATTTCTATAAATGGAATTTTTCTCAAAAATGCCCTCTCACATATAATAATGATTTAACACCACTAGTTATCAACCACTACTTTTAAGTGTATAAAAGTAAATATACCCAAAAGTTTCACTTTTTCAACTCTTAACTAAAATTCCGTGCAAAAAGTGAAGGGAGTGAAAAAAATGGGCGGGGATAGTACCAAAATACTAAAATCCACACTAAAGAATAAATTAAAGTCTTTAACATCTAAGGATCTAGTCACTACTAATATCAATGTTGAATTAAAGGCAAAGTAACCCTACTCTCGATATGTCGTCCTATTCGACGCTTAGCTCCACGAAATAACTAAATCTCTTAAATAATGAAAACATTGTGATGGGTGAGCCGCAAACTCAATAAGCAGTTCAAGATAAAATTTTACCAGATCAAGTGTGGGTTTACAAAATTACAAAATTATACATGCAAACAATATATTTAATAATTTAACAAAAACTATTTTATGGAGGCAATCAACAGATTTAAAAAAAAAATCAAAACGAATATTTTCAAAGATTAGCAAGCTCACAGACAAATACTACGACTATTATTATAACCCGTGGCATGGGTTGTTAGCATATGGATATCCATGGTCCAAAACAAAAATACTCCAACTGATAAACAGTTGGAGGCAAAAACAAAAATATTTGGAACTAGTCCCTATCGCTAACCAAGATTCCGCAAAGGGGCCCAAAGCAAACGTAGGTCAAACTAAGAGCTTAGCAAAACAATACTTTTCTCCATGTATCAAAATCAAACAATCATTACATGCAATCAACAAAAATATATTTTATGCTTGATCAAGTCGTTCAAAAATTCTCATTGTTCTTTCAATTTCAAAATACAAATCATTTTCTTCTTTAGTTCAAAAAGGATTCAAGAATCACAACAATGAGAGATATTTTTCAAAGACATAAAAATACTACAATAATACCAAGAAAGTATGAGTAGAAAAGTATCAAGAACTACTTACTTGAATTACTCAAAATATTCGATAATCTAGCAATCGATTCTTCAATACTTGTTTAATGCAATGAATAATTTATTTCTATTTCATGCCTATGCTCATTATTCTTATAAATACTCTCGTGCTCCACTTTAATATTAGTCTATTTATTATACATTTCTATTAAGACTGTAACTCTTATTGTTATATAGAAGAAACTTTATCTTACTAGAACTAAATAAACATAGGAATAGAACCTTAGAGTTTGATCTAACCGGGCCTCTTTGTTTTTGTCTTATCAACGTTTTCCCTATATTAATTAATCTATACATAAATTAAGTTAGGAATTATAGAAACTGTTTGCTAATGTTTCCCTAGCATAAAATAACTCTCAGACATTAACGTTCAAATGAGATAAAACTAATCATTTATGTCACTAAAAATAAAATCGAAATATTACATTTAATGTTAGTACCTTCATGATACGGGGTTAATTATGGTACCAAATGGTGTTAATTATTCTGGAAAGCATGGGTAAACAATGTTGCACATTTGTTACTAAATTTGAATTTTGATACCAATTATTATTTCATAAAACATAATATCAAATGTACCGACTCCACTATTGTATGGTTTGATTAGTGCACAACAATAAATCTATATAAACTAATGAAATTTTAAATGCGGTTTGATCTGATTCGTTTGATGTCATCATAATAATTGGTTATACTTTTCATTAAAGTATATACAGTTTTTTAAATATGCACTAAGTGTTTGTATGTAGTTGAACGGCTTGTATACCTTAAAAAAAAAGTAAAAATGTGACATATACCTTTCTTCTTCTAAGTTCCTCAGGTGTACGAACGCTCATCATATTATCCATAGAAGGTCCATCTTTCAAGACACCTGATGTATGATTTATCTAAAGAACACAAAATATATAAATTAGAAACATATATATGTCAATATAAAAAAAATTTAAAATCTTAAAACATATTTCTTATAAATTCAAAGAGCTTTATATTTCATGCTTTTACATTACAGAATTTAATAAGTTATTAAGTGTACTTTCAATTTTCTCATTGAGACAAAACTTCAATTAGTTACGTATATATTTACTTCATGCATATGTATAATTACAATTTACAAAGTTTTAACGTCCTTAATCTATATAGCAATATACATTTCTTTCTCTACAGAAGTTTTCCAATGTGTCAGTACTCCTCACAGGTTTAATAGATGGTTCCCATATCCAAGCACTTGAGATCTAGATAACGGGAAAAAATAGAATAGAAAAGCAAAATATGTTGACGAAATAGACTTATAAAAGCATGAAATAAATATTCCTATGAGTTAAAGAGCTCAATATTTTATTCTTCTTTCTTGGAGGCTTTAAGAAATTATTGAACCTACTTTAATTTTCATAAGTAAGTTTATTGTGCCATATATAGGGACAATATTACGTGAGTTACTCGATATTCTTGCTTCATATGTATGTATGTAATCTACAAGGTTTTAGTGTCTCATATTTATATGGTGATACATGATATCTTTCTCAACTTTATTTTTTCTCCTAAAAGGTTATATAGATGGTCCACCTATGGATTTGTTGTGGTCTCGTATATCTAAACACAAAACACGAAGCAAAATTTATGGGCGCATAATAGGCTTCAGAATGGTAAAAAGACTCCTTATATGTCAAGGAGTTCTTTATTTCACTTTTTTTTTCTTGGGAAACTCTAAGAACTGTTGGACTTACTTTAATATCTTAATATACATTTTTCCATATACAGAAAAAAGATCATGTGTATACTTTACGAGGTTGTAGCTTTTGTGATATTAAATAAGAATATATTTATATTTCTTTTTCCACGAAATTTCTCAATTGAGTTGCCCCTCACAATATCAATAAATGGTCTACCTACTGAGGCATTTGGGGTCTTAATTTTCTAAATAAAAAATAAAAGCAAAAACAAGTCAAATCTATTGACTTCTAAAAACGTAAAACAACATTTCTTAAAAGTTAAATAGCTCTATGTTTCATTATCCTATTTTGGAGGCATTAAAAAATATTGAATGTACGTCAACTTCTTTAATTGAGATTTTTGTGTCATATATAGGAAACAAGTTCAATAAGTTACTTGATAACCTTATTTTCATGTGTATGAATATTGATTACGAGGTCTTGTCGTTCATAATATATAGAGCGATATACCTTTATTTTTGTAACATTTTCAACTTTGTTGGTGCTTCTCACTCCTTTAGATGATAGTCCACCTCTTGTAGAATATTGGGTATCGTTCATCTAAAAAACAAAAATGAATCACGAAGCAAAATATATGTGAAGACATAGACTTATAAAAGCACAAGAAATAATTTATTTTATCACGCACAAAAAATAATATTTCCTAGAATGTAAAGAACTCTATGTTCCATTCTTTTTTTTTTTTTTTTTTGTAAAGATTCATTGAATGTGCTTTAACTGAGACTTGTATGTCATATGTAGGAAAAAAGGTTAAAACCTTGAAGGGTTATTTAATATTCTTATTTCATGTGTGAATGTAGTGTTTACAAGGTTGTCCCTAGTCCATAACAATTTAACGATATACCTTTCTTTTTTTATGAGATTTCTCAACTTCCGAAACTTTCTTTGTTGGCTCTGGAGATGGTGTATACTCATTGTCACTTGAGGATTCATTCACCTGAAATAAGAACATACAAGTCATTTAAGAAAGACTTCATTCACCTGAAATAAGGACATACAAGTCAATTAAGAAAACAATAATTCCTCTGAATTTAGGTTGATGATATAGCTAGAGGCTATAGCAAGAGTATTAAAAATAACATATATATTACCCTAATATTAAGAGAAATTAACGTTGAGATGAGAACTCATGGCTTCCCCTTGCTCTTAAACAAGTTTTAAATACATCATTTAGAGGAATATAATTTAAAGCAACTCTAGAAAATGAATTTATCAAGCATTGAATGGTTGAAACCAATCTTCTACCAAGTATTTTAAACAAATTGGTAGAAGATTATCTTAATTTAAACAATAGTTGATTCTTCTCTTATCTTTAATACGAAAAATAGATATTTTCTATTTGGAAAAATTTACAAAGTAAAGCAGCCGGCGAGGGTTTCCAAATCTCGATTCCATCTTCCCTCGTCTTTCTTTACCCATTACTCATTATTCATTAATTTCCCTCTACATGCTTTTATGTTTGACAATGATCAACAAAAGTTTGTCCTATGTGCGGAACAAGTAAAGCGGGTTGGAATTTAACGCCATTGTGGACATCGTTCCGACTGAAAGAGGAACACAAAAGGCGTGAGGGACTGATAGTTCATTTTAAACAACTATTTGCTTTGGCATTAGGTTAATTTCTTTGTTTATGTCAGCAACATTAAATTTATGCCTACACATAAAAATTGAACACTTTAGAATATAAAGTACTCCATATTACTTTATATTTTTTTGTATAAACTATAAAGTTAATGAGAGGACTGTCAACACAAATTTGACTTTTTATTAAAAAAATCTTCTCATAGACTCGTAAGGTAGTCCATTATTAATGACATGTGGCTCATTTATCTAAAATACACAAATCACAATGCATATATCTCAACATAAAATAAGATCCCTCAAATTACAAAATATGACTATCATTCTCGAAGTTCACGTAAGATATTCTTAATTGATAAGTTTGTCAATCTTCATTTAGGATAGGTATTATCTCTTAATTTGAGGCAAAAAATTATAATTTACTTGTAAGACTTTTGTACCAATCATATGAAAAAAAAATGATTGACATAATAACAAGATTATCAAAACATACTATATGTCCTATTCTATACATATATGAGTGAGATTTATTGGTGTACCTTTTCAAATTACAGAATCTTCGATTATATATCGAATAATTGTTTACTATATAGAAGAATTTTGGTAATGTCTTAAAAAACTAATAGCCATATATAATATATACCTCCATTTTTGAATGAAATATTCTTGTTTTCCCAGTGCTTCTTACATTGGATGGTTCACCCTTCCAAGCACGTCGGCAATCATCCATCTAAATTATGAAAGAAATTGAATAAAGATATTGCATAAAAGAAACTTCTAATAACATTTACAGATTCATTTTGAATGGCTTTGATTTTATTTCTTGATTTTAATATAGATTGTTACTTTAGCTAATAATTTTGCATCGTGTAGAAAAACAAAAATCTTAAGATTTTCATAATGTTATGATTGTATTTGTTAACTGATAATGATTTTATATGACTTAAATGTAGACTTTTTCTTTATTTTATGTCATTTGTATATAAGTCACAGTTTTGATTAATTTAAAGGTCTTGAATAATTAAATTATATCTCTTTAAAAATATACATAACATATACATTTCCTTTGTTTGAAAATTTTGAATTATGTTGACGCTGCTTGTAAATACAAGCGATGATAAACGACCTTTTAGGAGTACATGGAGAGTTATTCATCTAACGCACAAAAATCAAATGGGTAAAAAAGTAACGCTGTCAGCAAAAAGTAGTGCTCCTTAGTTATTTATACGCTTCTCTAAACTTCACACTCTTTATTGTTACGATATAAAACATGTCTTGATCTTGTATGAAGAGAATTATAATATAATTTCATGTTGTTACTTTAAGTACTTGTATTCTTAAAAAAGTCTAAAACATATAAAAAGATGTCAAATCCATTATGATTAAAATGCATATAATCATTATTTATATAAAATGTAGGTTTATAAATAAACACAAGAGTTCATGTCATAAAGTTTGATGTATATTTTTAAAAACAAGTAAATGTAATATATATACCCTCGTTTTTGTCTCAAAAGACTTGAACAATTTCGACCTTGTTGTTGGTCCAACCTCCACGGCACACGGTGACTCGTTCGTCTATTACACATTAAAATAAACAACTTATGAAAAAATAAAATATAAGAAAATTGGTTGTCAAATTAGAAGGCATGATCTATAAAAATATTTCATGTATAACATACATATATTTAAGGTTATAAATCTCTTATAAATAAAAATAAATGAGCTATAAACATATATTTACCTGGAAGATTTGTTTAAGCGTGTCCCAAGCTTCTTTTGCTGTCATGGCGTAAAATATCCTTGTAGAGATGCTTGGTGAGAGTGCTCTGTGGATGATCACAAGAGCACTCAAGTCATTCACTTTAAATTCCTTGACTTCTCGCAATTCTTTATCGTTCAGCATAGTTGACGGCTCTGGTTTTTTGTGACCCTCATCAACAAAATACCACAAGCCTTCCTCAGTTAAATACTCCTTCATCAAATTGGACCAAGTCTGAAAGCCTTCCCCGTAGAATATGGGAATAGAATAATTGTTACTTGAACCTTGCATTCTTTTCTGTTTGAGTAAATAAATACAAAGCTTCTTTAATTCTTGATGTTCAGGTTATCTTCTATGTGATAAAGAAATAAAATAATATTTAGAAATTAATACTTTATATAGATTCAAATTTAAATACATGACTACAAGACTTTATAAATGATAAATGAAAATATACACTATATAAACAGAGAAAAAGAAAGAGAATGAATTCTCTTACGAATTTTAAATACATTGACTACAATACTTTATAAATGATAAATGAAAATCTTCATAACAATATGTAAAAGAACTCTAAGATTAATTAATTATCATATAACATAACAATTGAAAGACTTAAGAGTTCATCAAGAAAAAATAATAGATCTAACAGATGTATTAGTATTTTACGTCATTACGAAATTAATCGCTAATTAAAACTTATTGTGTGTTAAATTTGACACATCAATCATGTATTTGTAAAATCTTATTAGTAGATTCCTAAATTTATGAACAATTCGATCTTGAATTTTAGTTTGACATGCCTACCAACATATACATATATTAAATTTAAATCCAATCTATTAATGATTTACAAGCATCTATATTACCTTATAAAATTAAAATTAACAAAACACATATAAAATAAAATAAAATAAAAACTTTGAAATAAAAATTACCAGGTGGACTAACCTCGAGGCCTCAATGATAATCAAGAATCAGCTTCACTCGAGTTCTTAACTTGGAAAAAAAATCTAAATAATAATTCAATAGATAAACTAAAAATATTAAATAAAGGAAAAGTAGTAAAAAAAATTATAAAAACTTGAGCGTAGTCACTAACCTGAATGAATTTGAATAGAGTCTTCTCTCAGATTTGTGTAGTCTGAACTGTCTCTTCCGAGTGTGGATATATATACTAGGTAATTGATATGCCAGCACAAAAAGGTAATGACATATCAAAATTTCCTTTTTAGCCTTCATATTCAACAAACATAATATTTTTCCTAAATTGCCCTTGCCTTATTTATTAATGGAAAATTCTAGTCAATATAATCATTTATATATAAAAAAGTGTGTAATAAATTCTTTGGTGATTGGCCACTTTCCTTAAGTGTTAATCAATCACAAAGAATGTACAATTTCATGTATTTATGATTGGATGTGTGTAATAAAGTCGAGTTTTGACTATATTTTTTGTCATTAATATTTTAAAAAAAGCCACCTTTACTTGTGGGCCTAGTTATTGAAGTACTAGGAATATTAGTAAAATCGAGGTGTGGTTGTTTTTTTTTTTTTTTGGTTTCCCAAGGGTTTAATCCCTTTCAAGGCGGGTTGGGCACATTAAGTGGGTACCTCTCCCAACAGGGATTCGAACCTGAGTCCGCTATTTTGTAGTGACTAGTCCCTTCCACTAGACCAATCACCTATTGGTGAGGTGTGGTTGTTATTATTCTTGAACATATGCAGTTCATGAATATTCGAGTTTATTTGTTGATTTTGTTTTAGTTAGTTTTCATCTTTTTCTTTATACATATTTTTATCAATAATTTTCATTTCAACTTTGTATTTTTTTTTTAAAAAAGGTTCAAGAAACTAAGCAAATTAGTTCATTCTAAGTTTGGGGAAAAAATTATTTCTTATATTAAAACTAATTAGGGTAAGGGTAAAACTTGTAATTAAATATCTCTTTCGATTTCTAAGTTGACTTGAGAGGATATATAATACAAAAAATTGAAATAAGTTATTATATATATTTAAATATTCTTTTGATAATTCCTGACACGCCAAGTGCATAATGTTTTGGTTATTGTGGGAAGAAAGTTCATTAACTCAAGAAGCAACAACAAAGAGAATATATCTTACAAGAGTTAGAATAAATAAGGTTTGATGATAACAAACAAGTTAAGTCTTAAATCATCAGCCAAGTAATATTTAACAGACAAGTAATGGAAGCTTACTGTTCACATTCAAATCAAACAGGGTATTGAGAAAGGTCAAGTATAATACTTCAGATTTGAAGAGATTGTCAACATGGTTTACTGATAAACTCAGTTAAGAAATCCAACAACGAAGACTAAAAGTGACGAGATATGAGTGAAGACTTCACAAAAAATCTTCGTACAATAGATTGAGTCCAGACAGTAGAGTAATTTAGATCAGCCAAGTGAATAATCAGACGACTAATATAGGAGTTAAGTCAAATGATTATAAAGGCAGACATATCCTATGAAATGTCTTTCATACGAGGTTCAGATGAGTTAATTCAAGTCATAAGGAGTAAATTCAAAATACCTCGTATAGCAGACTGCATTAAATGCACCTAACACTACAGTACTACTCCGTACTGCAGAACAGTACTGAACAATGATAGAGCCGCGTACATTGATAGAGTCGCCTGCAACACAAAGTAGTCGTTTGTGTTGGTATAAGAGATAAGGGTATTCTTGGAATTAAGGCAACTTTCAATGGACTTAATGTCATCTCCCCTTACAACTAGCAATCAGCTCGAATGAAGAAACTAACTTTTCACACAATCATCTTACGAGAATTCAAGCAAAACTGAGAGCAAAAACCACTGAGCTGCTCTAAGAGATAAGCTATATTTCGTTGAGAAGAATGACTTAGAGTTTTTATTGCAACAAAGTTGTAATTTTCGGTTAATTTCTAAAAAAGATTAGTTACTAGCCTGAGTGCTTGAGAGATTAAATCCAAGGGGTTTAAATCAAGTAACTTCACTAAGAGTGAAAGTTCCACTTGGACGTAGAATTTTGTAAACGTCTAAGTGTTGTATTGTTCTAGAGAATAGTACATAGTACCTCCCAACGTGTTACGAAAGAAGAGTGGATTAGAGGGATTACACTACCCTTGAACCACTAAAAAGTTATGTGTTCTTTATTTTCTGCATCGCATTTGCATATTTCATGAACATACAAGTCATTTGTTTTAAATAACTCAAAAGATCTTTTCTGAAAGAAAAACATTTTGTTTTGAAAACTAAACATTTGATTTTAAACTCTGTAGCTTATTCCGCTGCATTACTCATTTTCAACTCTGAGTTACAAAGTATTTTGTGTTACCTTGCTGAACTATGAAGTATTCAAGTGAAATAGTACGCTGACAGTAGACTGCCTTCTGCCAACAATTTCACATGTATGTTTATTTGAAGAGCACTTTGACTCTCTGATTTAGTTAAATTTGAGAAGTTTGAAAAATTTAAAAAGTCTATCCACCATCTTCCCTCGAGACCATTTTGACCACTTGGGACCAACAATTATTGTAATGTTATGTTGAATTATTTTTTACAAAGAAAACCTCCACAAATTTATAAAATTAACAGCCATTTTTTACAATATTAATCAAAAATATTTAACCTCTTACTAAATACACTATTTATGGTAAAAAAAATCAAACAACATGGTTTTCAGAGTCTACTTCATAGCTTGACGAAAAAAATACGTATGTTTGTCGATTAGGCTCAAAAGTCAAACAAAATAGAAGAAATTTGATATGGAAGAATATGATATGTCAATAGAAGAAAAACTAAGGAAGGTCTATAATTATGGGCAAATAAAATAGGTAGAGTTACTTTCCTTTTTTGTGTTTTTCTATGAATATTTCCATATCTTCTTTGAAAACACTTATTGATGTGTTTTCCTAAAATGAGTAAATTATCTCATATTTCTCTGAGATTTTTCCTAAGATGTTTGCCAAAATAACACATATTACACATATTTACCCAGTGGCGGAGCTAAAGGTAGACTGGGGGGGGCGACCGCCCCCCCAAGAATTTTGTTAAATACTATTAGTAGTGAAATATAGCAGTGCAAGTCCTTTGGCCTGATGGATAGAGCATATTGCAACGTCCCTGATAGACCATGGTTCGATTTCTGCTGGGTGCAATTCCTTCTAATTCAATATTTATGCATTCTTTTTATTTTCTTGTCTCTTAATTCAATATTGATTATAAATATTGTATTTTAACGTTATTATAATAGATCATTTTCTTATTATTTTCTTTATTTAGTGTATTCTTCCTAAATAAAAAGAATGCGATTTTTTATATTACTTTATAAAAATGTCTTCTCTTTATAATTATATTGGTTTAGTGCATTTTTTTTCAAATTATTTTTTTATTTAGTGTAATTACTTCAAAAAAAAACTTTATTAATAATTGTAAAAAGGATATGGTCTTTTATTTTATTTATATTACTCCTTCCTTATTTAATGCATTGCTCGGAAAAAATTTCGCCCCCCAAAGAGAATCCGTCTAGCTCCGCCACTGTATTTACCAAACTATCAAATACTTAGTCTATGGCTCAAGTCCACTCCTTTATTTCAGAACAACATAAATAACTCTAATTGTCCTAAGATAGTGAATTTCCTTGTTGCATTAGTAGTGAGTTATTCAATTTCATTTGATTCTAGATAAGAAACGACAGGAACGTTTCAAATTGACTACAATGAACCACATAGATCCTCAACAAGTCTTGAGATAATTCATCCTTTGTGAAGGTGGAACTGCATGGGCTTCTTCATAAGTTGGTCAATGTGCACTTAGAGGCGAGTTGGGTTTAGCACCAAAGAAGTTAATATTAGTAGTTTTCTCTTGTAATGTTAGCTTATGAGTTGTGTACATATACAATAATTAGAAAATGATGTAATTTTTCAATACAAAGGAATATTACCTTAATTCTAGGCCTTAAACCTCACTTATTATAATGGTAATTTATTAATTACATGAAATTTAATGAACTAGTTGTGATTGGTTTTCTTTGTTTTATAGCGCATAATGGTATTAATTAAAAGGCCAATTTACATAGATACCCCTAGATAAATATCCTAATTACAAAGAACTCAGAGTTGTTTTAGAAATTAGACACCCATTGACTTGATGGTCGTTAGTCAACATTAACGGAATTCGTCAAATGTCTAGAATGCCTTTAATTATTAACAATATTAACACAAAATTGAAAACAAAAAAAACAAACTCAACCCCCCATCCCTTCCCTCCCCCGTCGACCTTGTCACTTTGACACCTTCATCTGTGGCTTTTCGACGGAACTAGTTTAGGGGTTTTGTTTGTCTTGTCGTCGTTGTAGGACCTCAGGTGCTACCAGTTGCACCAAAACCAATTGGTGTTAGGAAATGCGCATACCCTTCCCTTATAGTGCATTCACACAAGCACCCACGATATTCGATTGTGACTCCACCCGCACACTCAGTTTGGGTGCCACAGGACAATTGATGTCACCCGCACACACAATTTGGGTTCCCAACAATCTCCCCCCTCAGCAATTGCTCCTGCTGGTCGAACACGTGACCTTGGCTCTGATACCACTTGTAGGAACTCAGGCACTACCAGTTGCCCCAAAATCAATTGGTGTTAGGAAATGCGCATACCCTTCCCTTATAGTGCATTCACACAAGCGCCCAATATATACGATTGTGACTCCACCCGCACACTCAGTTTGGGTGTTACAGGACAATTTATGTCACCCGCACACACAGTTTGGGTGCCCAACAGTCGCGAACTCATACGTAAAAATAATTTCACTTTTCATTCTCTAAGGGGCCGTTTGGTAGGGTGTATGGGATTAAGGTGGATTAGATCAGAGCTGGATTGAAAGCCATATTAAAAATACGTTTGGTAGATTGATTGAATCATATTACATTAAAGTAATAAACTGTAATATGTTTGGGAAAATTATGAGTTTAAGCATATATTAATATATTTTCACTACTTAATTGAACATATTATGTTAGTTAATATATATCAATTCATCGAAGTCATTTGTATAATTCGTATAAGAGTAAGAATTGATTTTTATTTTGAATGCCTCAATGTTAATTGTAAATTGATATAGATTTTAGTTTGTGATTTATTTATGTAGATGTGTTTCCATTTTCAGAGATTTTAGAAGAATTTATGATATTTAATGATATATTAAAATAGGTAATATGTAAATTTAAGGTTATAAGTGATATTTCATCGAATCCATATTCACCCGGATTAACTAATCCACCCATGCTTGGGTGGATTATAATCTAGTCTTAGGGTGAGTTTGGCCTAGCGATTCGAAAATCAATTACAGGAGAATTAATTTTAGTAAAATGGATTTTGGCAATAATTGATTATGATAAAATTCAATTATAAAATAATTGCTTTTGGATAATAGCTTTTGCAAAAGTAACACTTTAGTAGCTTCTAAAATAAGTTGATTTTTAGCTTCTGGAGATCCCAAAAGTAATTATGATATTAGGGGCCAAACACCATTAAAATCACGATTGACTAAAAACAATTTCTATAATTGGGGCCAAACACTTCAAAAATCACAATGGAGGTCTAGAAGTGTTTTTAAGAGGGTTTTTTGCAAGTTAACTCCCTGTGATATGTCTAATGGGCAATTTACCTCCCTGTGAAATAAAAATAGGCAATTTAACTCCCTGTGAATGAAATAATGAGCAATTTACCTCCTTGTGATATAAAAATAGGCAATTTACCTCCATATGAAATGAATAATGAGCAATTTAACTCCCTGTGATATGAATTAATGAGCAATTTAGAGGGAGGTAATGTGCTTCTTTTATAAAAACACAGGGAGGTATCTTGCCATTTTTCTTATCACAGGGAGTTAAATTGCCTATTTAGAATATCACAGGGAGGTATTTTGCCCTTTTTAGAATATCACAGGGAGGTATTTTGCCCTTTTATTTATCACAAGGAGTTAATTTGCCTATTAAGAATAACACAGGGAGTTAATTTGCTATTCACTCGTTTTTAAGAGCTCCCACCGCTGGGCCAAACTCACCCTTAATACCGGGTCATAAGGATTTAATCCATTTGACCTGGTATTAGAGCATTGCCACCAAACATTGTATTATCCCATATTGACACATATAATATGACATAATACCCCCTATTAGGTCCTACCAAACGGCCCCTAAATCTCTCAATTTTTGCAATTGAATTTCCCGATGGCGAACCACCTAAATCCGCCACCTTCCTTTCGCGATTCCGGCCAAACCACTCCACCATTCTCAGAAACTTTTACATCATCGTACTCCCCTGACCGCGAGCTACATTGTCCATGGCTTTATTTTGCATTTTGTTGTCGGTGGAGCTCCACCCTTATGAAATGGAAGGCCAGAAGGGGGTGGAAGAGGTGGGTTTGGTGTTTTGAATTTAAAAAATAATTCTAATTACAAAATTTAATAAAAAAATTACTTGTGTATTTGTATTTATTAAACATATATTTTGTTAGGTAAGTAAAAAAAATTATTAAATTTTAAATAGGTTTGCTTTATTTTTGTTTAAAAAATATCAAGTTATGTTATTCAAATATTATTTATTGAATTATATCTTTTTCTTTCTTTCTTTTAACTGAGCTTAGCTAAAAAAATAATCACAACCTAAAATGTAGGGGTGAGCACGGGTGTTGGAAGAATTTATTAACTCAAGAACAGCTAAGTGATCTTATGAGTTGAGTTAATTAAGTTAGTTAGAAGGTTTTGATGATAACAAAAATGTGTCATCAACTGAGTAATGAAAGCTTAGTAAACCTTTGAAGATTGGATACTTGGTTTAAGGAAGATTATTTAAGAAAAGAAGTATTCAAGAGATGAAAATTCAATCTTATGAGAAGAGTGAAAATCATATTAGTGAAGATTGAATTACGGTATGTTAGCTAAGTGGCCAAAATGAGATGACTAGTGCATCAGACTAGTGATCATGAGCAGAGTGGATCAGCAAACTCTCATGAGCAGAGTGGGTCAGTAAGCTCTCCAACGGTAACAAGCTTAGTGCACTCAATGTGATTGTCAGATCCGCACGACAGTGATCAGATTCGTACAACAGTGAATAGTGCGACAGTCTGCAAAAGTAGCCGTCCAAATTATGGCCGTTGCTCAAGGACTAAAATGCAATTTTGCCAACCTTCAACGGGCAGAATTTTAAATCCAAGAGTATAAATAGATGATAAACTGAATATTCAAATGAGACTTGCACACTTTCAAGATCAAATCCTTAGAGCAAGAATCCATCAGTTGAATCATCTGATCATAAGCGGAGTCATCTCATGACGAAGCTAATTGTTGAAGAACAAGATTAAACTCTTGCATATCTGAGTGATATTCAACTGAGTGTTGTGAGAAGTATATATCCATCTAAGTGAGTGATATAACTTCAGAGGATAGGTTTTCTAAGTGATTTCCTATTGCGAACTTGTGGCTTTATCATTTGTTGTAAAAGCACAAGTGGTGTACTAATTACTTAGTGTTTTTAGTAGAACCTAAATCTTCGTGATTTAGAAGAGTGGACTAAAAGACTTCTTATCTATATAACCACTATAAAAATTCTTGTGTTGGTTTACTTGTTTTATTCTTGCATATTTTCATAAGTAACCAAATCTTGAGAAGCTAAAAATTTTAAAAGGAGTTTTCAAAAACTGGGGATAAAATCTTTAAGTAAGAAAAACTTGGTTGAAAAACACTTGACATAAATCCACTGCATAACAAGTTTCAAACTCTTATTTAATTTGAAACAGATAAGTAAAATCAGACTAGTGGTCAAGTTACGCTGAACAAGCTTTGTGCGCGAACAACTAAGTAATCTCATAAGTTTTGATCAGCTTACTCTGCTGATAAGGAAAGTTAGAGAAATTTTTGGAAAGGTACATAGGTCTATTCACCCCCCCCCCCCCCCCCCCCCCCTAGACCTCATCTGCCACTTGGGACCAACAACGGGTGTTGGGACGGGTTCGGTACTAGAGACACGAGTATGGTAAATTTTGGGATTTACACTTTCTATCTCAAACCCGTCCCATGATAATCCGGGTACCCGCTTTGGGGTACCCAATTATTGTGGGTTTCATATTTTTTCACACATAAATTATCCATGGACCTAACAAAAGTAATTACATAATCAATTTCTCATCTTTTTTCTTTAGCTAAAATGAATCATTTTTTATCTATTATTTAAAGAAAACATATCAAAATAACAAATTAACAATCATTTCAAACATATCAAAATACGTTCTAAAACTATATAATGAGCAAATACCACGGTACAATATAAAGCATGTCTCAATAAAAAAAATCTAATCCATACTATCTGTAGCAAATACAAAATATTTATCTAGAGTCTTAATGTATTATATATGTATGTACTAGGGTGGTAGAATTAAAAATGAATATTAGATTTAAATAAAAAAATGGTGATTTACACTCAGACACCCTCAGGTTTGGACGTATAACAAGAAACCCCCTGCTGTTTCAAAAATTACAGGGACACTCCCTCCGGTATGGCTTGTTTACAAAAAAAAAAAAAAAAAACTTACGGCGTTAAAACTGATGGAATTTGATGATGTCAGCAAAAACTTTATTGATTTCTCAAATTTATCCCTGGTCTAATATACCCTTAGGGTGTCTATGTAATGATATTATACCATAGGGGTTGTATAGCCAATGGACACATAAAAAATGACCATTGGCCAGATATTTGGGATATAATTAACAACCCAAATGTTTATTTTTCTACATTTCATTCCACAAATTTGATAATGTCTTCATCAAATTAAGAGCTAGTGTGAAAGACTTAAAATATCGAAAATCAAAATGTTCACATGTAGGGTGCACCCATAATGGTTGCGGTTTGATATTATCACATTTATGTGTCTCACTCCAAGAATTTTTACTATGTCAATGATTCTGCTCTCGTAAGTATATCACCCTACGTTAGCACTTTAAAGAACCATAAACGGTTGTGGCCAGTGGCGGAGCCTTCTGTCGACTGGGGGAGCCAAGAAAATTCTGGAGTTAATATATATATATAATTTATTTTGTCAACATATTACCAACTAAGCTCCCTACACCAATTGGTGGGCTTTAGGCTGTGTCTGATTTATTCCCAGAGGCTTGGGTTCGAACCCATAGGGAACTTTTCTTCCAATTTGATATATATATTCAGCTTACAATTTTTCTTTCTCAATTATTTAGATATTATTTCTGAATATATTACTAATTCTCCAATATTTTGAATCATTTAATTAATGAACTCCTAAAAAAAATTGCTAGTATATTTTTTTTCATCTTTTGCTGGATAAAAAATTGCTAGTAATTATTTTTTTTAATCTTTTGTTGAATAAAATTATATTGTTACTTTATTTTAAATTAGTATTTGTCATTCTATCAAAAAATCAAAAATTACCGAGTTTGCTATAAAAAAAAAATCTGCCCCCCAACAAAATCCGTCTAGCTCCACCACTGGTTGTGGCCAAGTGAAATGAATGGCACCATCACGTGACGAAAATAGCATGTAAATTAGTTTCTTTATTATATTGAGTGTATATCAAGAAAATAATTAGTAATAATTAAGTCCATATTTAATTTTATAAATAAATCAGGTAGGAAATTCTATGCTCTTAGGGAAAAAATCTATGATAAATTCCAAATTTTCTCTGAAAACACCTTCATAAAATTAATAAATTATCTCATTTTTCTATAAGATTTTCTCATAAATATTGACCATATGAATATGTTCTTAGAAAATGCCAAAAGAACGCACCATTAATTTTGTATATCAAACGGGCATTCTTTTATTCTTGATTTTTTTTGCATGTCTACGTAACTATATCTAAGTTCTAAATGTTTAAGAAACATTAATCCTTGCACCTTTTATTCGTAATATCACATTTAAATCAATGAGAGAATTTCACTTTTGATACCACAAGTAATCCTACTTTAAGGTTACAGTACCATAACTTTAAAAACATACACATTTGGTACCACATGTTAACTGTCCTCGACACATTTGGTACTTCCGTTAATTTTTGGACGGAAAATTCAATTTCGGACGGAAAGTTGATGAAAAATTTCATATTTAGTCCTATAGTTATAGATTGTTGCCAAAGTTTGTCACAAATATTTTTTGACCGATAAATTTACCCCAAAGTTCATAAGTTTTATATATTTTATATATTATTAAACTAATTAGAGTAATATATATATATATATATATATATATATATATATAATATAACAAAATAATATTTTGTATAAAATCTGATAAAATAAAAGTTAAATTTGTTAGAATTATTTAATTTCAAAAAATAACCTTTTAAACTAATTAGATTTTTTATATAATATATATAAATTAAACAATATTTCTGAAAAATAAATATACTTATAAATTTTTTAAAATTTAAAAAATTATGTTTAAACTAATTAGATTTAGGGTATTTTGTTTTTTTTTAATGTGTTATATGTAAAATCTAATTAGTTTAAAAGATTTTTTTTAAATTTTAAAAAATCCAATAAATTTAATTGATATATTATTTTTTGGATTTTATAAAAATATTATTTAGTTTATATATAATATAGTATATAAAATCTAATCAGTGTAAGATATTTAATATTTATAATATATAAAATTTATAAATAGGATTTATAATTAATTATATTTGCAGTTGGGACTGAAATGCTTCAAACTTGTGAATTGTGGGGTAAATTTGTCTGTCATAAAATATGTGGGGCAAATTTTGGCAACAATCTATAACTATAAGACCAATTCTGTAAATCTTTCATCAATTTTCCGTCTAAAATTGAATTTTTCTTACAAAAATTGACAGAAGTACCAAATATGTTGAGGACAGTTAACATGTAGTACCAAGTGTGTATGTTTATAAAGTTATGGTACTATAACCTTAAAGTAGGGTTAATTGTGGTATCAAAAATGAAATTCTCTTTTAAATTAATATAAAAAATAGTGTAGTATGATTTTGTGCATAGCAAGAGGAGTACACTAGTATTATATATATTACATAAAAAATAAAGCTTTTTAACATTATATAGTTCCTGAACTGTACAAGGCATTGGGAAGCAAGAAAAATGCTTACATAAATGTTTGTAATTTAATAGAAAAAAAATACCAAAATGCAACTTGCTTAAGTTTGTGGCTGCAAGTAAGGTGCAGTATTCACTTGTTAGTTCAACAAACTGGTATGAAAAACTAATTTTGGTTTAGCACTACTAAGTTAGATCAGGCTTCACGCAATTGCAGTAATTAAATAAACACTAACATTTAATCAATTGACTCAAGAGATGCAATGACCAAAGTAATCAGTGAGAAGGAATAGAAGAAAAAAGGAAAAGAATAGCAAATTACTTCAAAAAAACTATCTTAATATTAAAGTTCAAGAAAACGATGTTTCATATATTTCTAATTTATATTTGAATGCAAACTCATGACCGTATGTTAAGTTTTAGAGCTTAATTAAAAACTTTTGTTTTTTTATTTATTTATTTCTACGCGGTACAATATATGTAAATGAATTATTCATTAAGGATCGTCTAAAAAATTACATCTATGGTTAGGTTGCCATAATTTTGGGGTCTAAAATGCCAAATGTGTCTCCTCGTTTGATTAAGATCATAACTCTAAGTTTAGTCTCACATTAAGTCGAGTTTTTGTATAAACTTATGTGTTTCAGATTAGATTTTTTTTTTTTTTTTTTTTTTTCAATCTTGATAGTAAAAATTAGTACATTAAATTTTTCACACATGTATTATGTAAGCATCATGGTCTTGTCTTGTGTCTGTTATTTTTTAACTCCATGTCTTATGAAAATAGACAAACTATCCCTATATAAAAACACGACTTGATTGAAAATTTGGAAAGATTAAACTATCATTTCGTTTATTAGTTAATATGGAAATATTCCTTCAAAATTAATACATCAACTGTTATTAGAAACATGAAATTTGAAACAAAGAAATATGAAGGAAAAATAGAAACCTAACCCTTGCCACCATGTTTGGGGTGTAAGGTTGGGATGGGATTGGGAAAGATGATAACTTTATTTTTACTTTTAGGTAAATTAGGAATATCACTGGGGTAACATTTAATTATGAAAATTCCTCTTACATATTGAATTTTACGAATATATCCCTCATATTTGTCATCATCTTACAATCAGTCTTTTACCTTTAAAAATTTTCAATTTTATCCTTGGGGATTATTTGTAATATCTTATAAAAATTAAAACTTAAGTGATAAAGGTAATATCTCATAAATTATAAATTGATAATTACATATGTACCACCAAAGAAATTGATAAACACTGTAAAATTGCCCATAAGTTTCAACAAACATTAAAAAAAATCTTATTACATATTTATTAACAATTTAATTTTTATCATAGGAAATTAGTATAATTTTAATAATAATATTTTAACAATTTTACCTACACATTTTATTAAATAAATTAATTTTCTATATTGCACTAATAAATTTAATAATGTTTAATATTACAAACATAAAACAAAAAATAAAATACACACTTATATTATTTAATAAAATGTGTAAATAAATTTTTTATTTAAAACTTAATATTATAAACATAAAAAATAATTTATTTAATAAAAATTTTAAATAAAAAATTTACGTCTATAAAATATTAGTATTAAAATTGTATTTAATTTTTTATAAGAAAAATAAATTGTTAATAAATATGTAATAAGAGTTTTTTTAAAAATATCAGTTGAACTTATGGGAAATTTTATAATTTTTTAAATTTTTTAAATTTTTTGGTGATAAATATATAATTATCAGTTTTATAATTTATGAGATATTAAAATTATCACCCAAGTTCTAAAAGTTTATAAAACATTACAAACATTACAAAATAACCCCTAATGACAAAATTGAAACTTTTCATGGATAAGGGGCTAAATACAAGATGATGGTGACAAACATGAGAGGTTTTTGTAATATCCAATACGTGAAGGGAACTTTTATAATTAGACATTATCTTAGGGGTAATCTTAATTTACTCTAACTTTTATATGTTTAAGTAAGAAAAATGTAGACTCAACATAAAAGTTAAAGGGTCTTTTGCAAGTTAACTCCCTGTGATATGTCTAATGGGCAATTTATCTCCCTGTGAAATAAAAATAGGCAATTTATCTCCTTGTGAAATAAAATAATGAGCAATTTACCTCCTTGTGATATAAAATAGGCAATTTACCTCCATATGAAATGAAATAATGAGCAATTTAACTCCCCGTGATATGAATTAATGAGCAATTTAGAGGGAGGCAATGTGCTTCTTTTATAAAAACACATGGAGGTATCTTGCCATTTTTCTTATCACATGGAGTTAAATTGCCTATTTAGAATATCACAGGGAGGTATTTTGCCCTTTCATTTATCATATGGAGTTAAATTGCCTATTTAGAATAACACAGGGAGTTAATTTGCTATTCACTCAAAAGTTAAATGAGATGCACGAAAAAAAAGACCATTAGCCTCTTTTTTTCTTTCTTTTACGGGGGTAAAGCGACATTAAGCATATAGAGGGATTTTTTTTTTTTTTTTTTGTGGTTTCCCAAGGGTTTAATTCCTTTTGCGGCGAGTTGAGTACATTAAGTGGGTACCTCTCCCAACAGGAATTCGAACCTGAATTCGCTATTTTATAGTGACTAGTCCCTTCCACTAGATCAATCAGCTGTTGGTATATAGAGAGGGGTTAGCTATACCACTACTATTGCTATTCATATTATTTCATCAAAATCATGTGCCTGTTGTTAATATACTATTTGATCATGATTCTGAAATATCTTATATGTATTTTATGAATTCCCGGCAGTAAAATAATATATAATCAAATGTCAGAAAGAATAAATTATTATATTGGTCAAATAAACAGATTAGTGAGAAGAAAGATATAGTTTTTCTGATTAACGAGTTCTTCAATTTAAATGCAAAAACAATTAAGTTCAACTTCAGCCCCCTTAAGGCTCTGTTTGGCGCAATGAAAAATAGGAGTAAAAGAAACACGAAAGAGTTTTTTTTTCCTGTTATATACACAAACGACTCCGAGTGACTAAACTTTTTAAGTACAAAAAATAAGGATTTATTTTTGGGATTTGATCTACAAATAAGTAAAAAGAACATTTCATTAATGGGTATAATAAGATAAGTGTAGATGTTAAAAAGCTACATAATCACGTAATTTAAAATTTTAAGAACAACATAAATACTCTTACGCGCTTTGTAGTACATTTTTCATGAAACCAAATCATCACAAGAGATTAGAGTGATAGTAAAGCTATCCAGTGTATTAAAAAATAATGTTATTAATTTAATGACTGATTATGTTAATGAGATCGATATTTTTTTTTTTTTCTCTTAATAAAAACAAAAAAAGGAAACAAGAAAAAACGCTAACCCATAGAAATCTCAGGCAATGATTGAGCAGTAGAACAACGCACAACAGAGCACAAAGCTCAGTGAACATGGCATTCATGTTGTTTACTTTGACTTTCCTTCTCCATCAAATATTAACATAATCCCACATTCACGTTCACATTCAGATTTGAAGTATTTTTTTAATAATTTCTTAATTGTCATTTTCAATTTCTCAAGCTTTCTAATATTTCTCTCTCCATTAATTCATATTTTGACGAGAATTTTGAGGACTAATTCAAAGTTCTTCGAAAGGAGGTTTTTCTCTTATCTGGAGTTTCATGATTCCGACCTCTTATTGAAGGTGAGTAACTCTTTTACCCGGTTGCTGATTTAATTGCATTACATTTGTTTCTACAGTTAATTGTTGAATCTTCGTTCTACTGAATCAGTGTAGAACTTTTGGGACTGTTGATTTTAGGGTTTCCTTGTCCTGAATTCTCGATCTAGGATTTGTTCGCATTTTATTGTTGTCATTTGTCACCGGGGTTTGAAATAAATCCTTTATAGATTTTCTTAGTATTTGGAGAATTTGAGTTTTCAGTAGGAAGGACTTTTTTAGTTGTTAATTTGGGGCTTTTTGGATGATAATATATGCTGAATGAAGTAATCTTGGAATGTGTAGACTGGAAATCATTGTTAGAGATTGCTGCATTTCAATGGTGATGTTGTAGACTTGAAATTGAACCTCATTACTTGACAAAGGGAACCTTTTAAAGATGGCTGCAAGATCACCATCTCCAAATTCTTCTCCTAGTGCAATCCCACCAGCTCCCCCTACAAACTCTACGCCACCTTCAGGGTCCAATCCCGATCAGACAAACAATACACCACCTCCCTCATCCCCTTCTCCTCCTCCACCATCTACCTCCTCTCCTCCACCTTCTCAATCCTCTCCACCACCTGTGCCATCTGCCCCTCCTCCATCCCCGCCACAATCTCCTCCGTCAGCACCACCACCTACACCGCCTTCATCGCCACCTCCGTCACCACCAGTGTTACCACCCCCGTCCCCACCGGCTGCCCCACCTCCCACTACAAATTCACCTCCCACACCAACATTGTTGCCGCCTCCACCATCAAAGAGTTCTCCGCCCCAAGAATCCCCTGCCCCTCCGGTGGCACCACCTCCTTCCCCTCCAGTTGTTTCCCCTCCACCAACAACAAACCCTTCACCTCCTACCACTAGTCCGCCACCTCCCCCTGTTGGACGTCCACCAAGGCATTCCCCTCCACCTCCTCCATTGCCGCCCCCTCCAACCGGTACCCCACCTGCTCCACCAATTAGCAGTCCTCCCCCAGATTCCTCTGCATCTCCTCCTCCCGTTCCTTCGTCAACTTTGCCACCTTCTACATCTCCTCCCCCTCCCGTCAACAATTCGTCTGTCAATGGAAGCACGCTGGCCTCACCTGTACCTTCCTTGCCTACGGAGAAACCCATTGCAGGATCAACTCAATCTAGTCCGAATATACCTTCAAATGAAACATCAGGGAATTCAGGGGGTCCAGGAGTTGGAGGTAGAGCTGCAATAGGAAGTTTAGTGGGCCTTTTTGCACTCACTCTTGTGGTTATGGCTGTGTGGTTTGTCCACAGAAGAAAGAAAAGGAATGAAAGATTTGGTCTCAATTATATGATGCCCTCTCCTTTCGCGTCCGAAAAATCAGGTAATACTTCAATATATATTGCGTTCTGGCCACGTGTTATATATCTTGTATCTCGAGGAGCAATGATGATCTACGATCAATAAATACTTTGTTATTTACTTTTTTTTTTGTCATTTTAGATTCATCATTTCTAAGACCCCAGCATTCAGCTCAACTTGCCGGAAGTGGTTCTGCAAAAAATTTCATTTACTCACCGGATGGTGGCATGGGCACTTCAAGGTCATGGTTTACATATGAAGAACTATCTGAGGCTACAAATGGGTTTTCAGCAATTCTGGGTGAAGGTGGATTTGGCTGTGTTTATAAAGGAGTTCTGGTTGATGGTAGAGAAGTTGCTGTTAAACAACTAAAGGATGGTGGTGGACAAGGGGAGCGAGAATTCAGAGCAGAAGTCGAAATCATCAGCAGAATACACCATAGGCATTTGGTATCACTTGTTGGTTACTGTACCGCTGAAACTCAAAGGTTGCTGGTTTATGATTATGTGCCAAATGACACCCTACATCATCATCTTCATGGTAAGACTAAATTAAGCTGCTGACTTGTCACATTAGATTCCATTTTAAAGCTGAAAAGGATTAGCAGTTTGAGCTATTACATTTGGCATAGTTAAAGAAGAAGCTCCTTTTGGATTTTACGTGATTGTGCTTTAGTACTCAATTAGTAGACATGTGCAGGTAAAGGCAAACCAGTCATGAATTGGGCTCATCGAGTTAAAGCTGCAACTGGTTCTGCACGTGGATTAGCGTATCTTCATGAAGACTGTAAGCTCTAGGCATCTTTTCACATATATATTTTTTTTTTCATTTTCCTTGTGTGGTTCCATAAAACCTACATTTTGATTTGTGCATTTTCCTCAAAGAACATTTTAATTATCGTCAACCAATTAAGCAGTATAACTTTTAACTATTCTTGAATGGAAGAGTTGATTGTCGAGACAACCTCTATTGCAGTTCTTTTCTGAAGTTTGCTCTGAAATTTTAGTAAAGAAGCTAAAGAAAGTATTTGGTTGCGTGTTTACCAGGTCAACCCCGTATCATTCACAGAGATATTAAGTCAACAAACATTCTCTTGGATAACAACTTTGAAGCGAAGGTATGCTATTTTTTTGTCCTGCACTTATATAAGTTTCTCCCGTGTTGCTATTTTTTTCTTTAAACAACATAAAATCTCAATGCACTCATATAATTTGTTATGCAAAAATGATTTATTCATTCGTCATTAAGTACCTTTATGTCACTTATGGACAGGTTGCAGATTTTGGGCTTGCAAGGTTAGCACTGGAATTGGATTTACATACCCACGTGTCTACCCGTGTTATGGGAACCTTTGGGTAAGTCTCCACTTTATTGTGAAATGTTTGGTGGTCAAATGTACTGCACCAACTAAATTTATAGCAAATAAGGTAGCTTGTCATAATTTCTTATTGATGTAAATTGTGCATCGATTCATATATCAAGATATTTGGATAACTTGCAGATACTTGGCTCCAGAGTATGCATCAACTGGTAAACTGACTGAGAAGTCTGATGTTTTTTCATTTGGCGTTGTGCTTTTGGAGCTCATTACTGGTCGTAAACCTGTTGACTCATCGCAGCCCTTGGGGGATGAAAGCTTGGTTGAATGGGTAAGTTCCATCAACTTTGTTCATTTTTTTAATTTTCTTTTAACCCCACGCGTTAAGAATATCAACTCATTGGTATGACATTATGAACTTCAAACTTCATCTAATTTATGAACTGTCTTTAGGATCCTATATTGGTGCAAAATTAAAAAACTGGTTGTCAAAGTTATTATTATGAGCATCCTGCTTTACCTTCATAATAAAAGTAAGATCCTCCTATCAGTCAATGTACTCCATCTATGCCTTCTTGATGAGATCGCAGAGTTCGATTACTTTCTAATGTTCCACGTGCTCCGTATTGCACGAACTTCCCTAAGGGGTCATTTTGGGTTGATGGATTTGGAGCTATTGATTTCAAATCCATGGCACTTGTTTGGATCACTTTGATATTGGATTCAAATCCTTTAAGTAATCATTTTATATTATTCTTTCAACCAAAATGGTGGATTTTTGGATCATTTGAAATCCTTCCTCCAAATCCCTTGATCCAAATGGAGCCTGAAATTAATTTAAAAAAAAAGAACCGACTACTGAGTAGATAAAACGAGGGAAGCCCAGTTAATGGATTTCATTAACCATGGATGGATTTCAGTACTTTAGCTGGCGTTGGAACTGAGAGACAATTGAATTTTACTAAACAAGTCTAATGAAAACGGGGATTAGAAACTGAAACAATTTGTCTATGAGTTCTATACATGTTACAAATTAAGTTTTGTTATTTGGAACTGAATTTCTATTTACTTAGTCTGAATTTCTTATTTTCGAGGTTGTGTAGTATCTGACATTATGAAAGCAGAAGCCAACCAATAATTATAATTTCCAACAGTTAATGGATTTACAACTCAATGCCATTTTTATCATATTTTAATTTTCTAACTATGACGCTGCTTCTCCTGCAGGCTCGACCGTTGCTCCATCAAGCACTTGAGACAGAAGATTTTGGAGACCTAGTAGATCCTAGGTTGGAAAAGAACTTCATTGCAGGAGAAATGTTTCGAATGATTGAAGCAGCTGCAGCTTGTGTGCGTCATTTAGCTTCCAAAAGGCCAAAGATGAGTCAAGTAAGTTTTACATAAATGCCCTTATTGTTTGCACTCCGTCTTTTTTATTATTGATCTGGTTCTCGTTTTTGCTTGTTTTGCAGATAGTGAGAGCTTTAGATTCTATGGAGGAAATGGCTGATTTGAACAATGGAATGAAACCAGGCCAGAGTGGAATATTTGATTCGAGGGAACATTCTGCACAAATTAGAATGTTCCAAAGAATGGCATTTGGTAGTCAAGATAATAGTTCAGAGTTTTATAACAATTCTCAAAGCAGCTGGAGGAGTAATCTGTAAATGCATAACCATTGCAATGGTATAAAGATTCTTGGTTCATTTTTTATGTAAATTTTGAATTTGAAGCTAACCAAGTTAAGTGAATATACCCACCATTCTTTTTATTAAAATTCTTGTAGTATTTTGTTTCTCCTTTGTAGATGCATTAGTTTGAAACATGTTCTTTATCATGTAAATTGAAATTTTGTTTCTTGATTTGCTATATAAAGGAGTTGCAGTGAACTAATGATTGAGTTTATACTATATAGCAATTTCCTGACTTTCTTTTTAATTTCTTAACCCCTTTGTATTTGGTCTTTAGAACTATAGGGTGAATCTTAAAAAATACTAAAGAATAAATTTCTAATGTAATTTTGTAGATTTTATGCGAAAAAGAATTCTATTTGAAAACTAAATCTAGATGTATTTTAATGTATACAAAACATTATATAGATTAACAAATTTCTTATCTTCAAGATGTGAAAATTCTTTAAAAAAATAAAAAATGTAAAAGAACAAACCAAATAAATGTAGCAGCCTTATAGGATCGGAACTACTTGCAAATTTGCAATGCGACTTTGTGTTCGAATTTGAGGTCCTTAATTAAATGCGATTTTAGGTTGAGCAAGAGGAAATGGTGGGTGATGTTGTGTAGATAAGGCCATTTCCAATGGCGAGCCCGGGCTTGCGTGAAGCCCAAGCTGGGAGGGGAGATTGGTCTCCAGCGCCGTGGCGGGGCGGCATGGCTTGGAGCCCGAGCTCGGCAGCGGGGCGTGGGTAGCACAGAGAGAAGAACGGGCTCGCGTGGATTTGTTGGGAAAGCACGCGCCCCTCTTCAAGTCAGGTGGCGCCACCTAATTGGTTTTTTTTTAAAAAAAAAATTTCTTTGTTAATGAATTGTATTTTTTTTTTTGAATTATGATTCTTTAAATATGTTTTAATTTAATGAATTGTATTTAAATAATTCTTTAATTGAAGAATTATTCTTTAAATATGCAAAATTGTATTTAAATAATAAATATTGTTAAAAAATTAATTTAAAATATTTTAATTTTCAGAATTGATTTTATTTGATATATTTTGTTTTAATTAAATCTTCAATAATTATTTAGAATTGTAATTAAAAATATCGAATTAGTTGAAAATATAACTAATATTAAAATAGTTAACCATATTTCAATTTTATATATATTACATTCATTGTTAACCGTATTTTGCATACATATTATTATTATATTATTAAAATGTTTATTATTGTTATTCGAATCATTATTATTATTGTTAACATTAATATTAAAAATAAAATTTAAATTATTATTATAATGGTGAGGTTGGGGAAAAAAATTAATTGGAAGTAATTGAGATTATGAGCCCAACCATTGGAGATGGCCAGCCAGAACCCGGGGCAGCTCCCGAGCCAGCCCGACAAAACCATTAGAGATGCTTTAAGGGCCTTAAGGCTGTAAATGAGTCGAATTCCGATTGAATCAAATCAAATGTCATTTATGTTGGATCATATCTACATCAGATACAAATATTGATCCGATCTAAATTTTCTTGTTCGAATTCAGTCGGTTTCCATTTTTATTTTAGATCCAATATAATAGCCACTTAAAAAATTCACACCAATATTTTTATCTTAGCCTTTCCTAAACAAGTTTATTTGCGTTACAATTTTATTTAATTTAGTTCACATGTTCAAATTTTTCTAACTAATATTTATGCTCTTTTAGATGAAAATATACATAAAAAATAAACTTTGAACTAATATCTTCTTAAATAATAATATCTCAAAAAAAAAAGTATTATTAATATTATTTATTTTAATGAAACGGCATGTATATATATTAAATTTTCATTTATAATTGGGTATTTATTTTAAAGGCAAGATTGCAAAAAACGTCCCAAACTAATTAGTGATTTTGGATTTTCGTCCCACGCTATATCACTTAGCCAAATTCGTCCCGTAATTTTATATTCTTTTGGAATATCGTCCCACATGCCACATGGATGCTTACGTGTTATGAAGTGGTAAATTTTAGTATAAACAATTATATAAGACTGCAGAATTCGTCCCAAACAAATTATAAATTTTGATTTTTCGTCCCAAACTATATCAACACGCCGACTTCCATCCCGTAATTGAAATGACATGGGAAAAAAAATTCGTTCCAAACTAATTATAAATATTTATTATTTATTAATACAAAAAAATATGCATAATTTTTTCCTAATGAACTGAGATAGGATTTTTTTTCTCAAAAGCGCACGAGAATTTCAAAAATCCATATTATTTCTCTCTAAAAAAAGGGTTAATGGCAATTTACTTCCATGTGATATTCATAATGTTCAATTTACCTCCATGTGTTATGATAATGTGGTAGTTAAACCCCCCTGTATTGTGATAAATGTGGCAATTTACCTCCTGTATTATAATAAATGTAGCAATTTACCCCCTATGTTATAAAAAACTTTGCATGCCCACTCTCAATTTATGCAATTGAGTTACACTCTACTTTTTTAAAATTTTCGCAAGGGGGTAAATTGCCCTGTTTCAAATTACAAGGGGTAAATTGAACATTATGAATATCATAGGGGATAAATTGCCATTAGTCTCTTAAAAAAGTAAAAGATTAATCGCCATTTCCATTAAATTAGAAATTTAATAATGGACTAAATTCATGCAAAATGACAAACTGTGAGATAAAATTCGGCGAATTAATATAGTTTGGGACAAAAAATCAAAATTTGATATTAGTTTGGGACGAATTTTGTAATCTTGTATAATTGTTCATGCTAAAATTTGTCACGTCTTGACACGTAAGCAGCCATGTGGCAAGTGGGACAATATTTCAAAAAAATATAAAATTACGGGACAAATTTAACTAAGTGATATAGTGGCGAAAATTCAAAATCACTGATTAATTTGAGACGTTTTCTCAATTTTGCCTATTTTGAAAAAAATGAATCAACTTAGGTTCATATTCTCTCCACTTAGTATGATTGGACCCGATTTTGTAGTCGGATAAAAATCAATAAATCGGGCCAAAGTCGGTTCGAATCCGAATTGATACCGACCCGTTGACAGCAGAGTGTAGGTACACCGAAAAGATTCTTTCTTCATATCATCCAAATCGAAGTGAAGAGTTAAACCTCCATTACTGCATAATTAATTTTATTCCCACAAAATTATCAGCAGATAGATAGAAAAAAAATGTCCGGAGGAGAAGGAGAGGATCCGCAAAAGTTGAAGCGAATTGCGGCGGCGGCGTATGATTACGATAACGATTCACGATGGGCAGATTATTGGTCCAACGTACTCATTCCACCCCATATGGCCTCCCGCAACGACGTCGTCAACCACTTCAAGCGCAAGTTCTACCAGCGTTACATCGTACTAATTTTCTTCTGAGTCTTATGGATTTTTTAGCGAAATCTTATTAGGGTTTATTTACTAATATTTGTAATTATCCTCCCACTTCATCTTGATGATTGATATGTGTAAATTTGCATTACATCTACAGTCATATTTTTTGTAAGTGATATTGTCAACTTGATTTTTTTTGTGGCTTGATGATTGATGAATTTATCCTTTGATCGATTGATTTTTATGTGGTCTGAACTGGAATTTAATCAAGATATGGCTAGTACTCTGTTCAAAATCTATCTTGGGAATCTGATGATTAATTAATTTTTCTGTTCAAGTTATGTTCTTTTGGAGGTCTCATCAAAATCGAATCATATCCTGGTTTAGCTTTATTGTTATGCTCGTGTTTGGTGCGTAGGTCGTGTTTCATGAGTTTCTCTCTGTATTAGTAAACAAACTGCTCGAAATTTGATGCTTCCTAGGGTAGTTTTGAGAGTGTTTATTGTCATTTGTAGATGGGAATATTGATGGTACATGGGTCTACTTGGTCGTGCTCCTTGAGATATCATTATTAATTGCTAATTCAATGTATTCACTGCTCAGGATCCTGATCTAATAGTTGAGCCAATGAATACCAATGGGACGTCTCAGCCAGCAAGAACATCAGCGCCACCACCTTCATCGTCTTCATCGTCTACACCTAGCTCTAATTCGCGCCAACAGGGATCAGGTATGAAATTATAGGTCTAGTTTTAACCATATCAGATTTGAGCCTTATGTGTCTTTGGTAGCTATATAATATTTTTAATTTGATTGCTCAACTTTGTCTTGCAGGAACCACAAGCAGAACATCAGGGTCATCTACAACTCTACCTCCTAGTTCCACGCCACTGCGTTGGGATAAACAGACCATTCAGTTTTCGGTCAATGCTTGGGTATGTCCCACCTTATATACTTTTATAGTCTATTGTCGATGCCAGGGAAGAATGATGATGATGTGGATTGCTATACCCATACTAATGTTCTCTCATTTGTTATGTCTGTATTTTATGCCATATTTTTGTCTCATAACCATCATGTCGGGGATAAATCATGTATTTTTCTATTGTCAGATTATTTGTTATGATTGCTGAAGTTGTCAAATTGGATGGTTTTGTAGTCTGCTCAAATGCCCAAAATCCTCTTCTGTTGATTTCAACCTTTCAACTCATTTAGGATAAAGTACATCATGTTGCCTAGAATTTTTATCTTCCATATAACAATGAATCTAGGGATATTATGCATTCAAAACACAGTTTTCAGAAGGCAGTCCCGATTCTTTAATATTTTTTTGACAAAATCTTTCATAAAATAATCCATACAGTGTATCAAGAAGTTGTGTAACTCAGGTGGCTACTATGATTTTCATCATGGTCTTCTACTTGATAGTTTGTAGGTCGAATGTTTGCATCTGTAGTTTGGATGTCTATTAGGTTTTATTATAGTCCTGACAAAACTGGGCTTTGCGTGTCGCAGTTTAGTAATATATAGTTGATATATTTGCATTTTTTATGCTCCCTGATGAATCATTACTTATCCATTTTCTAGTCTTAAGTTGGTCTGTCGGATCTACTTTGGCCTAAGCTGAACCTATAGCTATCTGATCATGGGTCCCTGTTGGAACTTTTAGGCATTTTGTCTGGATTCAGGAAAGGTCTATCATTTTTTTTATTCATATATATATGATTCAGGAGTCATTGATTCAAGATCACTTAAAACATCAATTTTGGGGTGTGGTATATATTTTAGGTGAAATTAAACTTCAGGGGATATGTATTATTTTTCTTGTTGATTTACAAAAATAATAAGTTATTTGGGCGAATAAAATCTATCATCACTTAAGTGGTTGTTTTTACTGTACTTATTAGGCTTATCTTTTTCCTATTTCTGGCAGGTCTTTGTGGTGGCAGTTCTTGCAATTTTTCCACTTGTGCCTATGAATCTCTCTAATCGAGCATATCGGCTTTCCTTCTTGGGGACTGCATGTTCTTCTGCATACTCCTTGTATTCATTATATGGGGTAATGATCCAGTTAGTTTGAAATAAGTTCCAGTGCACAAACTGTGTTTTATTTGCTGATACAACTGATGGCTTTCTGCAGAAACCTCGAGCATGGAATTTACAGGCTTTGCAAGTATGGTTCCAGTCGGTGATAGTTACCAAAGATTTTCTCTACTGCATTTACTGCCTTACATTTGTCAGTTCAAATCTGTGCCTCAAATGTCAGTATAAATTGAGTACTGAATTATTAGTTTCTCTGCTATTTTATGCTTAATTTGATTGACACTTCTCCGTGTTGCACTTATGTTGTCGATTTCAATGTCGTCAGTTGCTTTAATCCCCATTTTGTGCCGAGCCCTTGAGCATGTCGCAAAGTTCCTGAGGCGTAATTTCAGTAGATCCACTTTGTACAGGTAAGAAATCATGTAGATTATTTTTTATTACTATGGTTGCCTGCTGTCATTCATAATACTTCAGCATCATGTTATTCTCTTCTTGTAAATTTCTGAGTTATAGTCCTCCAAATTTCAAAACATATTTTTCACATCTTGCCGGTATCTTATTGTAATCACATTAAACCTAAAGCCAAATGCACGTTTCAGACATTTTAGGTGTTTTTTCTGCTTATAATTGCGTATGTATGGCTGTGTTGGAAACCAAGCTATATATTGAGGTAGTATTTGGAGATTGTTTCATCTATGAGATTAAATTGTGCATGTGGTTATATCTATAGAGAACAAAAGTATGTGTAAATTATTTGGATACTAATCATCATGAGCATATAGACTGACTGCTTTAATCAATTGTTATTGGTCAAGCTTTACCGTTAGAAATTGTTTTACATTATTAATATTCATGTTTAACCAACTTTGATGATGACAGATTTTTTAAGAACAGTACAATGTTTATTCCACGTGTTTATAACTTCTTTGCTGAATATTTACAGGAAGTACTTGGAAGATGCTTGTGTTTGGGTAGAGTCAAATACAACCACCCTTAGCATTTTGTCCTCGCAAGTTGAGATTGGAGTTGGATTCCTTCTCGTCATTTCCCTCATCTCGTAAGTACTTTTGTTTTCTTTGCCTATACGCTATAGAATTTTTATCTTCTCCTTAGCTCTTTTTATATATCTTTCTGAATTTCTTACTTGAATATGCAGGTGGCAGCGGAATATTATACAAACATTTATGTACTGGCAGGTATGCGTCATTTTTATGTGGACATTGATTTTGATATTTTCTCATTAATATATCGCGGCGGTAGAAATATGTTGTTAGTTGTCAACTGAATTTATCTACTCTGATTTTCAATAGAGAGCTCTTTTGTTCTTCCCTTCATATCTGTTATTTTTAGTTAAATGTTTAGGGAACATTTACATCTAGCAAGATCATAGAAACTAACCACTTAGTGATAGCTGATAGAGCACACCTAACCATACGTCAGCGAGTATTAGGAGGCTTAGTGAACTTTTGTGTGGGCAACTTGTAGGCCTGCCGGTGGGTGGGTAAGACCCTACCTAAACCCTCTTGAAGACCCGTTAAATTTTTATCCGCCACAATCTTTTATTTGCTAGACCATGACGGGTAGATCCGAACTAGACCCGGACATTGATGGGTATACCGGTTACAAAAAATGAACCGGATCGACCAATTTTGTACCATGTCAACATCCTTTTTAGATGATAATGCTTTATGGTGATGTTGCTCTGTTGACATCAACTAATTTAGTTTTGCACTATGATGAAGTTCATTTGTCTTTGTGACAGCTTTTGAAGCTTATGTATAATGCTCCAGCTACTGCTGGTTATCATCAAAGCGGATGGGCTAAGATTGGACGCACTGCAAATCCATTAATCCAGCGCTATGCTCCGTTTTTGAACACTCCGATTTCTGCTGTTCAAAGATGGTGGTTTAGGTGAAAAGAATAATGGTGGGCAGAAAGGAAAAATGTGTAATGCTGCTGCTGTTGTGTCTTTTGGATTTGTAATCTTGATTAGAAAAGAAGACAGGTTGAGAATTTTTAGAATTAGATACTATGAGAAAGCAGTTATTAAACTATATCTAATTCATAACTTCTTACTAATAATATGTAGCAGCTCACATTCTCCTGTTCAATTTTGTTGTATTTTCTTCCATTTATATAGATGGTGATGACTTCTAATCCCTGATTTATTGCATATGATGGGGGTGTCTGTTAACTCTGGATTTATATCTATAGGGGCGTACAATGTGTTACAAAAACATTTTATTTGAACAAAAGGTCCCTGCATTTAACCCCAACCCCAACCCCCACCTTCCTTTTTCTTTTTGGGAAATTCTGCAAGAGAATCAACTGTGTTTTTGTGTGTGTGGAGATAGATGTGTGGTTACTAATATATTATAGTGAATACAATGCAATAGAAGAATGATGGTGCAGGTTGCCCAACTGTGTTGCTGCGAGTCACCCCCCGTGGCCCATGGCTGTGATTGTTTTAAAATACAGGTGAAGAAGAATGATGGTAACGGTGGTGTAATAGCTGCAATTCTTGGAATTCCCGAGTGAAACGATGACATTGATTTAATAGTGGCAGGAGTGAAGAAAAATCTGTGGAGAGTAATGAGATGAAAAAGAAAGCAGCGTAAAAGAATCGAAAAATTCTTGCATAGAACCGGTTTTTCATATGTTTAGTGGATGTACTAATTTTGTCCACAAGAATTTTTCAAAGAGCCTGTGGAGAGTACATAGACGAAAAAGGAAATAAAGGGCGACAAATCAGTGGGTTGGTCCAGGATTGAAAGCATGAAAATGGATCGGGTGAAATATGTGCTTTTTTGCAGGTAGAAATGGGTTGAGTGAAAAATAGTCTGGTTGATACATGTTGGTCCCAAATTAAGCCTTGTTGCCCCACTTCTTATAGAGGTTTTTCTCGAATGCTATATAAATAAGTAAATTAAGGCTCAATGAGGCTGTAGTTTAGCTAGTGACAAGGTTTGAGTTCTAGCATTTAGAGGTTTTGGATTCTATTCTTACTAGTTCTGATTTTTCTTCTAATTTATTATTAGTATGGTCTAGTTATTTAATTAATATTCATGTAATAGAGATATCTTGTTGGATTATGACAACGATGATATATTAATATATTTACCATCGCCAAAAAATAAGTCAAAAGAAAGCATGAATCTAGCAAGAAAAAAAAAATGTTATGCTAACTTTATGTATTGAGTCTTTACTATTAGCTTATTCTTTTATTGATTCATATAAATTTTAACTTTAATAAAACTCAACGGCCACTCAGGCGAGTTGATTCATGGTGGATGATCAAATAAATTGGGTTTTGTATGGATTTGGTTTAGTATCACTCAAATTTGGCCAAACTTTATTTGGCTACGGGCATGGGCGGATTTCGGCTTGGACCGAAACCTGCTAGGCCTCAGGTTCTGGAATACATTTGGAAAAATTATAAACTAATATTTTTGTTTCGGTAGACTCAAAAGTATAAACTTTTTGGTATTTTCGGCGGAAACATATCGAAATTTTGATTCATGATTGTAACTATATGGTCTTAAGGTAGCGAGATTTCTTATTTGATAAATTTTGACCCGCACGAAAGGCGTAATGTAGCGGCTAAAGTCCGCAAACCAAAAAAAATTATGAAGAATAAAGATGTGATAAATTTATATCCTCACCTAACCTACTGCATAATTTTTTATTTTTTTTTATCTATTAAACTGTGGAACATGGTCCGGATCGGAGAGCGTATATATTATGTACATGTCCTCTCTAGTGTGATGACTCCAAATAAATTTTTGAACTTCAAGGGAATCGCAAGTTACTGCTACTGACTTAACCAACTTGAATATAAAAATAATAATTTATAAATTTAATCTAGCATTCATCTCCTCCAATCAAAAGTTGAGGCAATGATTGCACTGGCTGTCAGTCCTTTGGCAAGAACGCAAGAGTTCATGTGATACTGTTAAGTAACTAGTCCTCTTTTACCTTGTTTTTGCTGCAACAATAGAAATCATTTTTGTGAATTAATTAAACCACCGAATTGTCATTTTCTGCCCAAATAGAAAAACCATGTACTTGTTTTAAATAAACAACAAGTGATTTTAAAGATGAAGAATCAAGTATCTAAATTTGCACGTGGTTACATTATTCGAAGGTTAGGATGACAGCAAAGCTTTCTATGACTTCTCTTTCTAAACATGTATTTTTCTATTTAATTTAAGTGACTATTAAAGATGAAGAGTCGAGTATCATTTTTACATGTGGTCACATTATTTGAAGGAGTTAATAACAGCAGAGTTTTAAATTTAAATCACTTGTCCGACTTTACAACGTGTTGGATTCCCAAAGCCAAAACTTGCCGATTATCTCAACTTATCATGACTATGAAATGGGACCTCCTAGATTTACAATTTACAAATATAAAGGTTTATATTGATTGGTGTTGATCATGTCTCGGTTGATATTGGGAAATTTAGTTTGAATTAATTATTTTAGCGAGCCTTAGAAACATTAATCTCATTGGTTTGAATGTTAGGTTTATGAATTGTGAAAAAATGATACACAATTTGGATTAAATTTGAGGATTGAGTTTGAATGAGGGTAAGTGTTGTGTTTGTCTTTTGTAGAGTTTGAGATATGACTTGTGTGTTGTCAGGTAGATATTTTATCATATTTTGGTGTCACACATATAGATCTATTGACAAGTGTATTAATTTAAAATATGTATTTGAAATAGTGGATCTATCATGTAACACCAAAGTATGAAATATGATATTTTGCCCTTATGGAATAGATAAGAATATATCAAGACTTGCGCTTTGGCTAGTTTTGAAAGAGACTAGATACATATCAATTTTGGCCCAATTTATTTTATTAAATTTGCATAACCTTTCCATAAGGAGTGGTTTATGGACGAATGTGTTACACTACATTGATAAGAGGGACAAATATGCTACAAAAAATTTAAAAAGGACGAAAAATTGCCCATAAGAGGACGAAAAGTGCGATTAACTCTTTCTCTTAAGTATTAATCTTTTTACGCAAGGACCAATACATTTTCCTATATTATTTTCATACAACAATATTTTAGGGAAAAAAAGATAATGAAATAACATGTGTGCCCTAAAAAATCGAAGCCGACAGAAGTTAAGATACATTGGAATTAGAAATTTAGATCCGAGCAAAATCGAAGCCGACAGAAGTTGAATTTGGGTCGAGCCTTATTTGACCCGAACTCGACCAATTGAGAGCTCTAGTGTTGTGGTATTGTTATTTTACATGAACAAACATAATCCAGAAGAATCATCTGGAAAGAATATTCATCAAAAAATAAAAATCTGGAAATAAATTAATGTTTTAGGACTTATAAAAGAAATAGAGAAATTGTATAATAGTCTCCCCCAATCATTTGCAATTACTGAAGTACCAAATTTTCCTTTTCTGTCATTTTCCATTTCATTTCTCAATTAACCTCTGCAAATACAAAGTCAACCATAGCCAGTTCTAAGTTTTAATAACTATATATAAATTATTTACATACTACCCAACAGAAAATCAAAAAAACACGACAGTCCCGAATTACAGCAGCAATCCCTCACATTATCCAGATTTTTCAAAACCTCGAAATTCGTATTTTTGAACCCAACGACGGCGATGGAATCGGCGGCGTCTATGCCGGCGAATCTTCCTTCCAGAGATTCCATCAACGAGATAACGGAGGAGGCGGAGACCGATTCTCTGGTTAGGGTATCGAGTTTTCCGATTGTTTCATCGAACCCGCAGCCGAGGCGGAGAGGCGCCAACAGGACGTCGTCGTTAGCTGCTCGGCCGTGTCGTCAGCAGTCATTCAGCCGTGAGATCGGCCACGCTGCAGCTGAGACTTACTTACTCACTCACCTTAGTTTTAAGCTTCTTAGATATCTCGGGTATTTTTCTTATTTTTGTATCATATTTTTCTTCTAATTAACTCTTATTGTTGGCTGATTTTGTAATTACATGCATGGATTAAAATTTGGTTTGGTTCATTGGTATGCTTTAGTGAGTTAGATATTAGAAACTTTTTGATATTATTAGGAAACATTTTGAAAAATTTGTAAATGAAGAAAAATATGGATTAGAACAACTTTTTGGTGTTTCGACTGGAAGCATATGGAAATTTTGATCCGTTATGTTAAATTTTTACCTTGCCTATTCATTTACAGAAACTTTTCTCATTGAAAATATATGGAAATTATGATCCATGGTTACATATTCAACTACTGTAATTTCTGTAGTACTAAATATGTTAAACGTTTACCTTTCCTAATCATTTCATTTATTCAGGGTAGGTTATCGTTGGATAACAAGACTCCTTGCGCTAGCAATTTACGCCATGTTGCTTATGCCTGGATTTCTCCAAGGTGAGTTTCATATCAATCTACGATTCATTTTGATTGATGAATTTCGTTTTATCTGTAATTAAGGTGTGAGCGTCTATAATATGTTGCTGCAAATATGTGTTGATTTTACAGTTTACTGTTTTGGTGATTAATAAATAATGTCCAAAATTGCGTCTTCGCAGTTGCGTTTCATTATTTCTTTTCAAAACAAGTCCGCAGAAGTATTGTTTATGGAGATCAACCAAGAAATAGGTAATGTTTGATCTCTCTACATCATTATACTCATTTTCTACACTTGATGTACTTTCATCTTGTTTAATAAACAAATATCCTTGCAGATTGGATTTATACTTACCTATGAATAGTGATGGTCTGAAGCCAGTGGTGGCCTTTGTAACTGGTGGGGCATGGATTATTGGGTGAGTATTTCAGATGTCCTTGCTTAAACTCCTTTTTCTTGAACTTTCGGGGATAGAGTCTTAAACACTGACAAAACAAGTAAACTTAAAGGTGTAAGGTATACTATGTTAATGTCCTGTATAAGTGGCAGTGCCGCCACCAGTTACCTTCAATATCGCTATATCAGAAAATAGGAGACATTTTTCTTTGCAAAGACAAATGTTAATATGTGAGAGAGGAAGACAATCTATAATTCAGAAGTGATGATATGTATTTTTTTTATGGTATCTCTTTGCTGGCATAATATGACCAGGTACCACGGTATTTACATGATTGGAATTATTACTGGAAGCAACTTCTAACCGAAAACATTAACTTTTTTCTTTGTCCCAGCAAAGATAAAAAGAAATATCAGTTCGCCAGGCTTTTTATTTACTTAGTGATATGTTTCAATCTTCAACACGAGTGCCTTTACATTTTTTTTTCTGTAATTAAATGTACAGCGATTTCAGTTTTTGAATTAACCTGTCAGTCCAAAGGTTTGATAGATTTTCTTCTGTACTTCGCAATTTCAATGCAGTAGTTGTTTCCGTGAATGAAGCAAACCTTTAATATTATTACTTCAATGAAGACATGGCATAGTTTTAATGCAGATACAAGGCATGGGGTTCCTTTCTAGGTCTACAATTAGCTGAGAGAGACATAATAGTCGCATGCATTGATTACAGGTAACTGACTCTGCTTGAGTTTAAGATGTTAGTCCTGATTTTTTGTTTGAATTGACATATCGTATTTATATGTGTGTGTTCATAGTTCTGTTTTAACTTTGGTGCAGAAATTTTCCACAAGGCACAATCAGTGATATGGTTAATGATGTATCTGAAGCAATGACATATATTTGCAACAATATTGTTGATTTTGGAGGTGACCCAAACAGGTCAGTCTATCTCTTTTTCAATTTCTATTACAACCTTGGTAAATGGTCTTTAACACAGTGCGCCTTTCATATTTTCAGGATTTATCTAATGGGTCAATCAGCTGGTGCACATATTTCTGCTTGTGTCCTTCTACAGCAGGCAGTCAAAGAATCCAGAGGAGATAGCATTTCTTGGAGTGTATCACAGATAAATGCTTATTTTGGTTTGTCTGGGGGGTAAGTTCACAGTTTGCGGGTTTCTATATTTCACTTCTTCATTTTAATGACCCAATATTCCTAATTGTAATTCTGTGGGATGATTGGAGTTCTTAGTTGTCAAAAATTCAAGTTGATTTGATTGAGATCTTTAATAATTATGAGATCACATTATGATTGTATTTTGATATTATTGGATTGATTTTTTTTTCATTTAAATTAGTTACATGTTCATATCACCTAAATAAAGAGGTGTTCCTTGTAATGTAACTATAAGAGAGTAACAAAAGAATTATAGCTCTGTGGGCATTTTGTCTGTGCCTCTGTGGATGTAGGTCAAATGGTCAAACCACGTATGAATTGTATTGTACTTTCACTCTCTTCAAATTCTTCTTCTTATATATTAAATATTGACATCAATTATCATGTCTATAGGTACAATTTACACAAACTAGTTGATCATTTCCATGGTCGAGGCTTGTACCGCTCCATCTTCTTGAGGTGTTGAATATTCTTCCAAAAGCTACTGCATATGCCTATGCATACTTGTGTCTGAATATTGGCCTGTAACAATTCTTTGCTATATCTGATTTTTATCTTATTTGTGATCACAGTATTATGGAAGGGGAAGAATCATTTGAACAGTTTTCTCCTGAAATTATTTTACAAAAGCCAAGCTCGGAAAATGCAGTTTCTCTGCTGCCTCATATTATTCTATTCCATGGTACCGCAGATTATTCCATTCCATCAGAAGCAAGGTTTGCTTACCTATTTACGACTGATTTGAATAAGTTGCCTCGACTTTAGAAAATCTTCTTGCGGTACATGAAATTTAATATTGTCTAGTTTTCAGACTCGATGAATTCTATAGGCGTATTCTAGTTAGAACATACTATCAATTATAATTCAAATTATAACTTTAACTTCTTTATAGCTTGATAAATTAATATTTTACTTGTATTTGCATCTAATTGGCTCGATAAATTCTAGTTATTACATGACCATGTTATGAGGTTAGCGTCTTTAGGTTTAGAATAAACTAAAACAGACAACAATAGCATTCTATTGCTAGTATATGCTAATTTTGCGATTCTGAAGCTGCTACTACAGTATTATTAGGTTTCATAAATGGCTTTCTACGTATCTTAATAACTCAAGACTTTCTTGACCTTCTACCAGAACAACTAAATTATGTGACAAATTGACATGTGGCCTTTTTAATTGTGCTGCATGTACAGTATAACATTTGCTGATACACTTCGGAGAATGGGGGCTCAAGTAGATCTTATTTTATACAATGGAAAAACTCACACAGATTTATTTCTCCAAGTAAGTGTTCATTTTTACTTTTCCTGTTTTCTTCTCTGTTTCATTAAATACTAGTATCATGTTTAGTAGTCCAACACAGAGCAAGCATTCAATAAATAGAGATGCGACTACTTATAGTAAGATGTATAAGTTAAGCTTCCGGAGAACATAGGTTGAATAACTGCTACCAAACATTCCATAAACTCTGGATAGTAATATCTGTCTCAAAATGCAGGATCCTCTCCGAGGTGGTAAAGACGAGCTCTTTGACTATATAGTCTCGTTTATACATGCTGGTGACGATGAAGCTCTTGCTAAGGATGCTATGGCTCCTCCAAGAAGACGATTTGTGCCAGAAATATTGTTGAAATTGGCTGGCCAAATTAGCCCTTTTTAGGCAACATACAATCATAGAACTGATTACAATTTCGACTTTCAATTCCCCATATACCGAGTTCCTTGTGTATGATGAAGATCATTCAATTTATTCTTTCCTTCATGTTAAGTATGTACTGGAATTAAGATGTGAGAAAAAGGAGGTTCCTGAAGAACTAGTAGATGTACATGTTACTTGATAATCACTAATCAGCATAAATGGAATTCTATCTTGGTAATTAGTTTGAAAAAGGTTTAAAAAATTACTTATAATAGTCTCTTGAATAGGGGGAAATGGAAATATACGAATTTTTTTTTGTGTAACCTCAATAATTTTCTTGGTAAAACAGCATAAAAATCAGTGATTAATAATAACTCACACCCATCTATGATATGATGTAATATGGTAAAAAATTAAAAATTCAGTGTTTTTAAAGGACACTATTACAATTAACTATGGGCTCGTCTGCATGTATATTTATATTGGCTCAAAAGTGGGTTTTCAAATTTTTAAAACTCCTGTCATTTCGTAAAAGAATACGACCTTTGCATGTTTCCTAGAACCCCAAATTGTTAGGGCATGTTTATTTGGCGTTTTCCATAATTTTTTTGTGTTTGGAAAATGACAAACAAACATGTTTTTTATTTTTCGAAATAAATTTTTCATCCATTAATTTTCTCAAACTACTCTCTCAAAAGCCAAACAAACACAATGTTCTTATCTCTAAACAAAACTTATACAAACTCTAATTTGATTTGACATAAAGTAACTTATCTCTTACATAATTTATCTCACATAACAAACATGATTTGACATAAAGTCTTACACATCTTACACCTACAACCCAACTCTTCCAAAAAAACCTACACCTACTTTATTTCTCAAACCACTCTCTCAAAACCCAAACAAACACCATTACGCAAATCGAGATTATTTTACAAACTTTCACTACTTTCCCAAATGCCAAATAAACAGGCCCTAATATTTTCTATTTCACATTTTCAAATTTTAAAAATCTCCCATGACTTTTATAAAGTCCCAACATCGTAAATCAATTGAATTTGACTATTACGTTATGAATTTAGGGGGTGTTTGCAAACACTTTTTAGACCCAACTCTATCCTTGCAGCTTTAGACCCGTAGATAGAAAATAATTATAGATAAACTATCTGTATATGGGTATGTATGTTTGACTTTTCTCAAAATTATTTTGTGTTTGAAAAATCGGATCAAATATATTATTTATTCTATGAAATAAATCTATCATCTCTCAATTTTTTCAAATTAATTTTTCCAGAAGCCAAACAAACGACAATTTTTTTATCTCAAAAAAAAAAAAAAACTATTCTGATTTTACATAAAGTAACTCATCTTTTACTCTACTTTTATTTTTAATAACAATCTCTTACAGTACTTATCTCAATTAACAAATGAGATTTAATATAAAGTCTTATACCAACAGGTTACAACCTAACTCTTAAAAAAAAACGACACCTACTTTATTTTTCAAACCACTCTCTCAAAATCTAAACAAATAACATTATGCATATCGAAATTATTTGACAAACATCAACTACTCTATCAAACACCAAACAACCCACTGGCTAATAGTCTTATACATGCCTAAAAAGTGTAACATATTAACATCTTTTTATAAAAGACCAATCTAATATACTCAATACTATGTATTCCTAAAGAATAAAGTAAAAGTTACAATACTATGTAGAATTGTATATGGCCATTTGCCCTTTTTCTATTTCTTAATCTAATAGAGTAGTAGTAATATGTTGCAGTTTTATTTATTTTGCCCTAAGCGATATTGTCAGAGCACATATTGTTGTTGTCAGAGCAATTTTTTTTTAATTTTCTACTTTGCCCTTTATAGTCAAAGATCATAAAACCTACCCCTTGCTATTTAATTTATAACTCAAGCTTCTCTCTTATAAATACATTATTAACTATATTTTCCTTTCCCATAAATAAATCTTTAAATATGGAAATATTCAAACTTAAAAAAGTCAATAATTTTATACGATACGGAGATGTAGAACCAGGTCACAACAATATAATATTAATTATGAAACTAATAAAAAGAATTCTTGCATACCTTCACCTTTTTATTTATTTTTTAAAATGAACTTTTCCATTTCTTCTATTGAATTTCGTAACCGGTAAAGCAATATTATGTTATTTGAAAATGAGTGTAATCGACTTTACACAATTGTGGCCGAAATATGAATTTAATTATTCAAATTTTGGCCAAAGTTCCTTCATTAAAACTTGTTAACATAGTCGGATAGTTTTCAAAGCTCGTTTCGAGCACCATTCGATAAGCTCAAAATAAAAATATATGAAAAATTGAAGTTATTTAGTTTGATTCATGTTCAGTTAAATTAAGACTTGTTCGAACCATCTGGATGTAGTTTGGATGTAAACGTATCAAGTAGGCTCGTAACATCTTCAACTTAAATATGAAATTACTAAGTAGACAAGAAAGTAATTAATTTAAGTTTGGTTTGAACTTTTTGCTTTGAATTTGTGCTTAAACTTAGCTTTATTTTCAAATGATCTGGACTCAAACGTTTTTCATATAACTTTTATTTTTAATTTACTCGATCGAGACCGCAACGAGCTTTGAAAATTATCTTACTTTATTCTCCAGGCTTGAGTTCATAACAATAATGAACTCAACTCAAATAAGATTCCAGTGAACAAATTTTAGCCGAGTTTTGAATAAATTAATTCATATTTAAGCCCTAATAATTGTGTGAAATCGGTTATCTTTATTTTCAAATTATATAATTTTGCTCTACGTTTTACAAACTAAAAATTCAATTAAAAAAAAGAAGAGAAAAATGAAAAAGTGAACTTGTACAATACGAGTAATTTTTTTTATTAGGTGTTCCATATCATCCGTGCCATATGAAAGTTTATTTTTGATGTTTATGTCTGATTAGTTTCATGTTTAATGATTTTTAGGGAAATGAAAAAAAAGGTAATATTGTATTAATAAGAGAGAAGATAATGTTGTCAATTATTAATTACTAAAGGTAATATGGGGAGTGAAAAATATAGGTTTTATGACCTTTTACTGAAAAGTGCAAAGTAGGAAATTAAAAAATATTGATCTGAATATCGCTAGCCATAACTAATACTCCCTCCGTTTCAAAATATTTGTCATTTCACATGTATGAACACAAATTAAGAAAATCATTGAATATAGCTTAATTCTAAGGGGAAAAAATGAAAAAGACTAAAATACCATTTTAATCAATTATCCTCCACTAATGTTTGAGAAAATTTATGAGCATAAATGGCAAAAATGAAAAAAGAGTAATTAATGCTTTATTGAAAATTTAAAGTGACAGATAATATGACGTAAATTTTTTTTTCAAAGCGACAGATATTATGAAATGAAAGGAGTAAGCAATTATATACCAAAATTGATATAATTAAATTGAAATGAATTATTTACCAAAAATAAAAAAATGAAAAATGAATTGAATAGAAAGGCGGCCACCTTCGCCAATCTCAAAATATCCCTCCCTCTCTCTCTCACACACACGCGCATAAATCGGTTTGTATACCAAGAAATCTTTTCTTCTTCAGCTCACTTCTGGCTTTACTGTTCTTCTCATTTGCTGTGGTCTCTCAGATCTTTCCTTAACCAAGGTAAATTTAAAGCCCTAATTCTGTGTTCACTTCGTTTCCCCCCATTTATAAGCAAAGTCACCTCACGTTTAGTTCAAACATGAATATCCGAATCTTGTTGGAGTTAAGTAAACCCATAGTATTTGTATGGCTGTTTTTAATTTTTGTTTGTGTTTTTGTTTAGTTTTCAGTTTTTAACCATGGGGTGTGCAATTTTTGCCCAGACCAAATGTGATGTAAAAACCAGGTGTTGTGACTTTAGGTATTGGGGATTTAATTTGATTGTATGTGTTACGACTTAAATGGGATAACTAGTTCCTTGATGGTCAAAGTCAAGCTTTTTTGGTAATTAGGTGTCGGGATTTACTTTTTAAGTGAATTGATATTCTGTTTGTTGACATTGGAATGTAGCATTGTTGTATGTGTTGAATTTGAATTTGTTTGCCTGCAGTTCTTTAAACTGAATTTCCAGGTTCATGACGACTAAGTGCTGCCTTATGAGTGAGGACCATTTTTACTTTTAAGAAGTGTTTGATAAATGGAAGCAAGGTTTTATGAATCTGCCTGAATGAGGATTGTTGATAATCTTTGAACTTATTTAGGTATCTTGTTTGTACTTCATCTGCTAGCTGCATCTTATGTCTTTTTAACAATTAACTATATACCTCTGGAAAATATAACGAAGTTTGAGTTTGTGTCAAAATAACACCTTTGAATACTTCATTTATATTCACCTGTGGAATACAATCTTTGCAGGGAAATTTTGTAGTCTTATTCGGATCAGATATTCCCAACTATGGAGAGTGAGGATTTAATCAAACTTCCTGCTTCCAGCAATTCAGGACCTGAAATCGGTGATGATGTTCCATGTGAATCTGGTTATGAAGCAATAGAAGCTGATTCTGAGTTAAAAAATGAGGTCACCAGGGATGCCCCTGGAAACATACTTGATAATCCATGCGATTCTTGTTGTGAAGCCGTTGAAGCTGATTCTCTACCTCTAAACTTTGAAGTAAAAGATGAGATCGATGGAGAGGCATCTGAAACCATTTTTTATGGTGACCATGAAATTGTGGAAAGTCCGTTGACAACTGACATTGAAAAAGATGCAGATTATAACACTCCTGCCATGGCAGTTGATGTTAAATTGGCCGAAGCAGTTGAGGTGTTAAATGAAGTGTCATCTTTCAGTTATGTGAATACTGAAAATGGATCCATAGCTGTACAAAGTGGAAGTATTTTGAGTAATAATAAGAAAAATGAAACCCTTTTTAGTAGTCGTGAGATAGATACTATCCGTATCCTTTTACAATTCTTTTTATTACTTGTATGTCATTTATAGAGATAAACCATTGTACACCTAAAGTATGAGAACTCCCGTCATGGTCTTTTTTTTTTTTTTTGGATAGTTCTGTCATTGTTGTTCACTTTTGCTTTTTTTCTCTTATCTTCCCTTTATTCATGAATTATAAGTTTTCTGGTTTTATACTTTCCATAACTTGACCTTTCAGCACTGTCTGGTGTTAAGAGACCCCGACTAACAGTTGATGAGCAACAACCTTCAGTGCATGTAATCTACAGCTCTTTGACAAGGTATTGTTCATGTGATGCACATTTTTTGTTTTAAATTTGATAACGACTGCAAACTCTGATCTTCCTTGACATTCTCAGAGAAAGTAAAAGGAAGCTGGAGGAGTTATTACAGCAGTGGTCTCGATGGCATGCACAAAGCTGCTCATCAGCAAATGTAAGTTTGCTACACCCTACAACTAACTATTTTTGACTTATGTATTAAATTATTTGGCCTTCCATGTTTCGTTTTCATTATCACTGTTCAACAATGTATTACTGATCTCTACCTCTATCAATTTCAGGATTCAAATGTAGTTCTTGAATCTGGAGAAGAGACATTCTTTCCAGCTCTTAATGTTGGCTTAGATAAATCTTCTGCTGTGGTATAACCTTTTCCTTTTTTCTTTTGTACTTTGTTGAGTTTACTGTTGAACGGACCCAATTTAAGTATTTAACTCGACACCTCTTTCTGAAATTAGAAACCTACAAATTCATGTTCCACAAATTTCTACTTCTCAAAGAATTAAGTATATTTTGTGCATCATGAATGCATCGTAAATATTGGCAAAAACAAGATGATTTGAGGAATTAGCATGGTCCACCTGATGTATTCTGCTATTGCATGAAACTATTCTAAAACTGATCTTCAGTGTTTATTGGCAAACAACACATTAATTGGCAGTTCAATTGTAGTGGATGAGATATTGATGCATTATTATCAGCTGGAGATAATTCAACTGTTAAGTAGTTATATGTACTGACTGCCAATATGTCCCTGGCTATGCCTGGCAATCTTAATTGAAAATAAAAAACGGAAAGTAATATGCAATGAGAACAAATTTCATATAGAAACCATAGACAGCATAAATTTGAATTAAAAAAGCTGATGGAAAATTCTAAGAATCAAGGTAAATTAGAAAGATACATGGGGCTTACTTGCTTGGCAGTTGATGGAAAATACTAAGAATCAAGGTAAAAATTAGATAGATACATGGGGCTTGCTTGCTTAGCTACAGAGTTACAGTACCTGTTGCTGTTAGAGATCACATGAACTGTGTATCATGCACCAACATATGTTTATCTGGATTATTAGATGAGTAGAGTTTTGATCATTGGTGCCCTAGCACCGTGACATACTCTGGTGCCCTGTAGCTTTTGGTAATAGTCATGCGAATAGTGTGCTGTTTCCGAGCTAATACTATGATTAGATATTAGTTGAATTTATTATTGATCTCATCGGACAAACTTTACTGCTAAGATCAATAAGCATTGATCACGTAGTCATCACCATTGAATCACTTTATTTAATAATATCAATGGATTTTGAGTAACAGGGTAAACCAAATATTAAGCGAAGTGCAAAGAATTATGAATTGATAATAGACTTTAAGTGTCATTAGGTAGCCATAGTAGTTGTCAGTAGCATTCATAGTTGTTTGAGGCGTAACGCGAGGCGAGGCAATGCCAAAAGCGAGGTTTTTTGGTGATAAGACGCTTGTATACAAAATTTTCAGTATATATCAAATTATCAACAAATATTCTATATAACTATATATGAATGATTATAATACTATTCTATATAAGTATAATAGTATATATGGATAAAAATGTGGAGTAATTATTGAATTTAAGTTATAAATGATTATTAAATTAGATGACCAATTCCAATTTAACTCCCCTGTTAATTGTTATTAACTTATTAATTAAAATATATGTTAGTAGTTAGTTATAATGTTATATACTATAATAACTTAAAAGTCTTCAATAGAGGATATAAATAGAGAAGCAGCAGCAGCTTAAATTCTCTAGTGGAGCCCGCTGATAGGGTTCGGACAGAGGGCAGCGGACGGCGCAGGTGAGCGGGCTTGGTTAGGGTTTTGGTAGAGAGAGAGTGTTGAAGAGTGAGGGTGAAGGCAAATTAGTAAAAAAAATTAATTAAAGTCAAAAGTTAGATTGACTCAAGTCTTTAATTTAAATAAAAAAAAGGGCCCACCCCAAAAGGCGCCGCCTTAAGGCAATGCATAGGCGATGCCTAGGCGGCGCTTTTTGGGGATGGCCGTAGCAAAGCGAGGCGATGAGGGCTCGCCTCGCCTAGCCTTGCGCAAAGGCGAGCAAGGCGCTCGCCTTTAACAACTATTAGCATTTCAACTAATAATGGTGACATCAGAAACTGTTATAATCTGATGCTTATAAGTGCTCTTAATTGTATCCTGTTTATGCATACTCTTTCTTTCCCCTTGATTTAGTCGGAAGAAAGGTTAGAGTTTTGATTTGGGGACGCTTTTGGTATTGCTTTACATCCCTGTTGTGACTGCAATAATGAAATATCTACTTATAAAAATCTAAGTTTTTGTACCATTGCCTTCTTTGTTGGGGTACCCATGAATACCTTGGAATCCTACTTTGGCGGTTAAGAAATATACTATTTTGTTTTTAGACTAAATTTTGTGGTGCTTCACACTATGTAGACCTTTTGGGTGGACAACCAGACAATGATTCAATCAGGTAAGGAGGTTATACCATTGGATGGCACTTCTGTTCCTCTTTATGATCGTGGATATGCTTTAGCTTTGACTTCAGGCGAAGGCACTAGTAGTTTAGATGGGTACGTTCGTTTGCTATATTATAAATTTGTTTAGTGTTATTCAAGAAACTGACATACATGGCTTTTTGTTTTTCATTTTTCTTTTATTTAAGCTGGTCTAGAGCTTCTTTGCTATAATTCTTTTTTCATATACTATACTTCCCCTATAGCTTTACAAAGTACTGAGAAATCATTTTGTAACTTTGAAATCACAAATAAGTCCCTGTAAGTTATGTGCACCTTTACAAATTCCCTTGTATCTTACTTCACCTTACCTCCATCACCATTGTTAATGGTATTAGGTGACGTCATCACTGAGATATTTTGAAATTTGTCCTTGATCGAAGTAATGTGGGGGGTGTAGTTCGAATATAGAATAATGTGAAGTATGGTAATGTAATTTATTACAACTTCTCATAAATAAACAATGGTCTATTTTTCCTCACAATTATCTGATTACTTTTAATTATTTTGCTCTGTTATACACTTTCGAAATTTTATTTTAATTGGATAACAATTTTTTTTTGATGATACTAATATTCTTTTTCTCTCTAGTATGTTTATGATATTCTTAAATTATCCTAAATTTTCGTTTATAATAAAATCTAAATTAAATTGTAAAATATCAACAAAAAAGCATGTATAAATTGATAAAAGAAAAAAAAACTTTAATAATTACTCTCTCTCTCTCATAGTGGTCCTATATTTCATGAACACATAATAGAAAATATAGCAACCTGCAGGCTGCAGCTAGCATAGTCTTGTCTGTCAAATAATTCTTAGAATGGCTATTGCAGTTTGTGGATGATAAACCAAAGCATTATACTCCTGAGTTTTATGGATTTGTTTAGGAGATAAAGACATTAATTATACAATTATCTGGCTCGCTAACTTGTCTTGATATGTTTCAATATAACCACCATATAATTCATACAATCTGATATCTCATTTGTCATGCAGAGGAGTTGAGAAGTTGGATACTTCCCGTTGTTTCAATTGTAGTTCATACAGCCATGCACTAAAAGATTGCCCTAAGCCACGGAATACTGTTGCTGTCAATAATGCTCGGAAACAGCACAGGTCTATGAGAAATCAACATGCCAATTCTCGTAATTCAACGAGATATTATCAAAGCTCTCTTGGGGGGAAATATGATGGGTTGATGCCCGGTGTCCTTGATCCTGAAACACGACAACTTTTAGGCCTTGGGGTGAGATAAAACTCTAGCTCTGACATGAAAGGATGATTCTTTTTTTCTTCATTAATGTTTAATACAAGCCTGAGCCTTCATGGAGTAGGTTGTTAATTAACCTCAACTTCTGGAACATCATAGCATTGTCAAAATTAATTCATTGTGTAACTGTTGTCAATAATTGTAGGAGCTTGATCCACCTCCATGGCTTAATAGAATGCGTGAAATTGGGTATCCACCTGGCTATTTAGGTAAAATTTGACATGCTTTTTTTCTTCATTGGCACACGGGAATTTATGCCAACTATGAACTTGTTCTTTTTCATGTTTTATTTATATTTTAATGGATGACTTATGATATCAACTTATTGATCTCATACTATTTTTCTTTTTGATTTTATAGACCCAGATGAAGACGATCAGCCTTCAGGAATTACAATTTTTGGTGACGAGTCAAACAAGGAAGAAGGTGAAGAAGGGGAAATTCTCGATGCAAGCTACACCACCGAGCCATCTAAGAAAAAGAGCGTTGAATTTCCAGGAATAAACGCTCCAATCCCAGAAAATGCTGATGGATGGCTCTGGGCAGCTACTTCTTCTTCAAGCTTTAATCCGTCTAGAGATCGAGATCGAGACCGTTCACACCGCAGATATAATAATAATCCAATATCTGAAAATCTTAGCATCAGAGGGCATCATCACGAGCCAAGGTGGCCTAGGGATATGGAAGACGATGGGCCTCCTGGTTGTGATCCTGGAACCAGCCCATCTCTTGCAAATCACTTCCGTAGGCATAGTGATTATGACCCTAGTTACACCTCTCCTAGTCCACGAGGTGGCCCATCAGCACCTTGGAGCCCAAATCATGGTAGATTCTCGTCTGATAGAGGTAGAAGAAGCCCTTTAGTACATGATGGCTCTCCAAAATATGGTCAAAGTGGTAATTATCCATATTCACATTCCAGATAGACTTGTGTCCATAGAAGTGGAATGTTTTGGTATCCAGTTCAATGACTAATGAGGAAAGGAGGACAATGTATTGCTTTATGTCCGAGGAAGGTGAGGTACGAGCACATTCATTTGGTTGGAGGCGATGAGCAGTAGGAAGATAGAGATTAGAGAATTTTTTTGGCATTCATTTTGGAGATGTACATACAATTCTGGGACGTGTCTCCGACTGTATCTGTTTTGTTGCTTAATGGTAATATGTGACTTGTGACAATGGTAGTTCGTAAATTCTGTCGTGCTATTCCTTCTATTAACTATATGTAGACGTGATATGGTTGAATAGAGATAATATGTAAACGTTATTAAAAAATTTAAAAAACATATCTTTCTTAATCCAAGCCGTCCAGTAATCCAGGCTGGCATTTTGTTCTGAATCAACTTTCACTTAATATGTGTAGGTCTTAGGCGCAATCAATTATAATTGGTGTTAAGAGTATATGTATACCTAAATGTAATATGTTTATCTATATATACTTTTTTATTATAATTAAGTGTGAATAATTTAAGTTTTTTTTCTTTTGTTGTGATGACTAATATACTCTTATTTGAGTTGTAAGGTGATATTTAATTTAATGGTAAATATGTGAAAATAGTTGAAGAATAATAATTAGACATGGAATATTTTTATATTAATTTTGGTAAAGGTACAATGAGACATGAAATCTTATTTTACTTATCTCCTACATAATTTCCTAAAATCTAGAAATTATCTTTGACATCAACTTTATAATTTCAATTTTATTCTCATATAATTCATAAAATAAAATAAACCATCAGAAAAAAATATTGTTATTTTAAATAGCTCAAAGATACATGTAAAATTATTTTAATTTAGCAACAATATGCTTTAAGTAAAAAATATGTTATTTGTATCATTGAAAGATTTAGTACAATATAAGTCATATACAATTCTCTAAATGAAAAAATATTAGAATCAAATTCTCTTAAATATTATTCTGCTATACAGAAGAAGAAGAAAATTAAAAAATGAAAAGTTAAAATAGAATCACATCTTACCTATAAATGAACCAAAAATGCTTATGAGTTAGCTAAGTGCTTATTGTTTATTTGGCTAGAGGAGCAAAATATAAAGAATATCAAGACATGCATAACCTCGTATTTTCATGGAATTTGTTTCGTGAAAAATGAGTGAAATTGGTAATATCGATGAAAACATGTGAAATCGATGAAAGTTCGGGTGAGTTTGTGAACACTGGTGAAGTTGGTTAAAAAACGGGTGAAATCGGTAAAAAAATGAGCATGTGAAATCGTATATACATTTGAAATCGAAAAAAAATGGGGTGAAATTTGTGAAAAACGGTTAAAAAAAAGGTAAAGTTTGTGAATATATATGAAATTGATGAAAATTAATTCGAGCGGAATTTGTAAGAAAAATGATGAAACAGGTGAAATCCAGTAAAAAAGGTGTAAAGCAGGTGAAAAAAGGGTAAAATTGGTCTGAAAAGTGTAAAGTCGGTAAAAACATATTTAATCAATGAAAAATTCAAGTGAATAACATGTGAAATCAGAGAAAAACATGTGAAATATGTGAAAACAGGTTAAAATGGTAAAAACGAATGAAATCAGTTAAAAAAAAAGTTTAACTGACAAAAACGACGTGAATCTGTAGAAAAATGGTTTAAGTCGGAAAAAAAATCGACAAAAAGGGGCAAAACAATGAAAAATGCTATAACCGATAATAAAAAGGGGTAAATTGCTAAAAAAAATATAAACCGATAAAAAAAGTTGAATAGTGAGAATTGAGAACATATTAATCTATGAAAATGTGGGTGAAAGTTGTAAAGAAACGGATGAAAACGGAAAATGGATAAAATTAGTGGAAAAAGGGTAAAATCAGTCAAACAAACTTAAAGTCGGTGAAAACGTGTTTAATCAATGAAAAATTCAGGTGAATAATATGTGAAAATCAGTGAAATAGGTGAAAACAGGTTAAAATTTAACCGAACAAAAAAAGGTAAAATCGATGAAAAAATGGTTTAAATTGGAAAAAAAATCTTAGAAAAAATGGAAAAACAATGAAAAAGTTTATAATCGATAAAAAATCGCTAAAATATATATATTTTAACCGGTAAAAAAAATTAAACAGTGGAAACATATGAATCTATGAAACTTCGGGTGAAATTGGTGAGCACTGGTGAAGTTGGTGAAAAAACGGGTAAAACCAGTAAGAAAAAATGATCTTTAAATCGATGAAAATTCGTGTGAAATTTGTGAAGAAACGGATGAAACATGTATCATCGGTTAATAACGAATAAACTTAATAGAAAAATTACTATTATAGAACAGATTCTATAAGATGTCCTGACTATATCAGTCATCATTTTATATTTATTACAACTATTTAAAACTATCATTTTTTTCTTAAAACAATAATAATTAATAAAAATAAATTGAATATATATGATATTTTATGGCATAAAAAAGAAGAAGCTATTTCACTCTAATTTATGAAAAATAACCATAAAATTAAAACTATAACACGTACAACGTACGTGCACTTTTCTAGTACATATAAGTGCCTATGACATTCAAGTGTAATTTGATATACGCTATGACCTCCATCATGGGACAATTACTATCAATACTTTGGCCAACAATTTCTCCCAACAATTGCTCTTGCTGAGAATTGAACTTAGGATTTTGACTCTAATATTATTTGTAGGATCTCAAATGCAATTAAATATCCCAAGATCAATAGGTGTTAGGCTTTACGTAGGAGAGTTGCATAATTCACTTTAGACTGGCCATAATTTCTTACTTCGTATGTGGTTTAGTGGCGTCATTGGTCTACGGGTTCACATTTCGTAAATGTAAGGATCTGGGATTCAAGGCTTTGGGGGTAGCACGGGTCTCTTTGCCATGTACTTTTGGGTTTAAAATATTACTTAGAAAGACCGTCGATATGTCGTATGATACCACGTGCATTTATTGCAATAAGTATTTTGATGTCAGATGTTTCGTACATTACTAATGTAATTCAACTCTTGGCGTTTGTAAATCATTTTGCATTTTATTTGGTTATACTAAGTTTTAATAAGGAAATGGATTGGAGTTTATTGGATAGAGATAGAGGATTTCTTAAGAGTTTAGGAACATAAATATAAATATGGTGGTATGTATTCGATCTTCTGTTAAATGCCCTTATATGTATGTAAGAAAAAGAGTGAAGACATTATTGGAGGGAAAACAATATTATTCTCGTTTTTTTTTTTGTACCATATATATTTTTTGTTATTAATTTTAATATCTTTAGAAAAGTTTTTTTTCTACTTATAACGCAGATTGACCCTCTCCCGACTTCTAAATCATGGATTTGCACATGCTTACAAGTAATAAAGTTATACTAAGATATACAACCTAATTCTTGTTATGGTTAGAAAAATGCACATATATTATTTGTTTCCTTTCACATGCAATACATGTGTATTTTACTAATCATAAAAAAAATTCATTTTATATCTTAATTGAGAGTGTAAACGTTGTATTGAAAGGCATTTGTTTGTAAACGTATGTAATCTTGATCATGTTGTTAAAATATTGTGACTAAATTGAAATTGAAAGTAGATGATTAAATCTGAATCTACGAGAAGAAAAGATGGAAAAGTAAAGGTCTTATTGATAAAACTGAATTGATTACAAATGAGTAAAGAGGCCTATTTATACAACTAAAACTAAAGAAGTGCTAACACGTTATTACTATTAGAAAGATGGAGGGGTAGAAAAGTAAAAGCACATAAACAAAAATACAATAAACGGTAACAGAGATTTAAATACCTAAATTGATTTCTTCTGATTTGGGAAATCAATCTTCTTTTCTTTGTTGATCAGCAAACGAAGTGTTTGCTGAAGTTTTATGTTTCTCCTCGTTGATCTCGTCTAATATTGTTCAAGAAAATATAGCTTAATAATCCTGGAGTCGCAGTCGCCACTACATGATTTTTATTTTTATGTTACAGTGTAAGTAGTTCATTGCCAAAAATATTTATGTGTTTAGTTAAGAGATTATCATTATTCACTAATGTTCTATCTCTCATTATTCGAAGGAAATCAATATTATTTATTCTTGTTTTTTCTCTGCACCATATATATTTTTTGTTATTAATTTTAATATCTTTCCCATTTTTTTTTACTGATAACGCAGATCAGCCCTCTCGACTTCTAAATCCTGGACATGCCCATGCTTACAAGTAATAAAGTATATACTAGGATATGAAAATTGATTCTTTTTATGGTTAGAAAAATGCACATATAATGCACGTTAATGAAAAAAAAAATTATTTTTATTCACGTGCAATATATATGCATTTTTCTAATCATTTAAAAAAAAAAAAATTGCATGTCAGAACAATTAATCAAATTTGTGGAGCAACACATCCTCTTTTTTGGAACTGGGATAATACTTAGGTTTTTTTATCGTTACCACCATTCGCAATCATTCGATTATGAGTTCCGTTCCTATCTCGATTCCTAATAGCATGCTTGCTTTTCTTTCATGTTTTGTATTGGTATTCTAGACGCAATGGTAGGTTATGGGAATCCGTGCGGGCAGGGGACTCTTTTGCCCGAACTATGGTAACAAAGTGAATTGGTTTAACAATTGAGGGTGTAAATGAGTCGAGTTGTATTGAACGGCATATTTTTCAAGAAAATATAGAACACTTGGTTCGCTCCCTGACTTACATACTGCTTTTATTTAGATTCAAATGTAAAAATAATTTATGTGTTCATTTAAGGGATTATCATTATTCACTGTCGTTTTATCCCTCATAAATTTCATGAAATTTAATGCAGTGCATCCAATGACTGGTTTAGAAGTAGAGATGCTCAGAAGCATCATATATGGCGGGTAATATGTGTCCGTTTTCAGCTTAAGCCTTGTGGCATCTGCATATGTAGTTATTGTTGGCACGCTAGGCATTATTAATCTTGGAGTCGCAACCGTCACTGCAAGAGTTTTATTACCCCCTCTGTCCCAATTTTTTTACTCTTATTTCTTTTTTGCGATGTCCCAAAATAAAATCTTTTTCTTAAAATGCAATTTCTTTCTCAAAAATACCCTCTTTCATAAATTAATGATTTGATACCAGTAATTCTTACGTTTAGGGGTAAATTTGTAAAGATATTCAAAAGTTTCACTTTTTTTACTCTCACCTCTCCGTGCAAAACCAAAAAAAAGTAAGAAGATTGGGACGGAGGGACCGAGGGAGAATTATGTTATACTGTAAGTAGTTCTTTGAAAAAAAACTCTTTATTTTTTTTTAGTGCTCAATGTTTGTTCAACTTCTCACAAGTTCTTTTACAGTTGTATGAACTACACCTCAATTGTGGTCGCGTCGGTCAATACGTATAGACCCTCGGTAAGAGGGAGAGGTGCATAATTCACATTAGAGTGGCCATAATTTCTTACTTCGTATGTGATTTAGTGGAGCCATTTGTCTACGGGTTCACATTTCTTAAAAGTAAGGACCCAAGATTCAAGGCTTTGGCGACAGCAGGGACCTCTTTGCCATGTACTTTCATACTAACGGGCTTAAAATATTACTTAGAAAGACCGTCAACAAATCGTATGATACCATGTGCATTTATTGCAATAAGAACTTTTATGCCAATTGCTTCGTACATTACTAAACATATATCAACTCTTGTCGCAATAGTTTGTAAAGCATTTTGCATTTTATTTGGTTATACTAAGTTTTTCAAAGGACATGGATTGGAGTTTAATGGATAGAGTATTTCTTAAAATTTTGAGAACATAAATAAATATAATTATGGTGGTATGCATTCGATCTTTCATTAAATGCCCTTATATGTATGTAAGAAAAGAGTGAAATTATTGGAAGCAAAACAATATCATTTATTCTCGTTCTTTGTTGCACCATGTATATTTCTTGTTATTAATTTTAAGAGGGAATTGCATTTTTCATACCAAACCTTTACCTACTTTATACATTTCATACCACACCTTTCAGAATGACACATTTCATACCAAAATCAATCAACATTTTTCAATTTTCATACCGCCGTTAAATTTTGGACGGAAATGGACACGTGCGCCGCACGTGTCCGTTAACTCTCAAAAAAAAAAAAAAAAAAGATCAGGGGGTATATTTGCAATTGGTCAGGGGGATTTTTGCAATTATTTTCCACCATCTCCACCACCTCCACCACCTCCACGTAAATTTCAATTTCCCGGTGACTCCGGCCACCATTAAACCTCTTCTTGGTGGCTACGGCTTCGTCTTGACCTCCTCTACAAAGATCATACACTATTTCGTTGTTTCATATCGATCCCGTCGCTTGTATTTCAAATCTACGAATTTTAGTATTTTCGGTTTTTGCTCCGCCGCCGGCGGAGGAGGTCGACCCACCGTCTAATACTTAGTTCCGTTCATTCCCCTTGGTGTAACGGTTCTTTTGCCACCAACCTCATCCATTTTCATCAAGTATTGAAGAAATCCCCAATTTTTTTTTTTAGGTTACTATTCATCATCTCCTACGTGAAGAAATCTGGAAATTTTTTTTTTCCTTTTTTTTTTTTTTTTTTTTTCTGAGAGTTAACGGACACGTGTCCATTTCCGTCCAAAATTTAACGGCGGTATGAAAATTGAAAAAGGTTGATTGATTTTGGTATGAAATGTGTCATTCTGAAAGGTGTGGTATGAAATGTATAAAGTAGGTAAAGGTTTGGTATGAAAAATGCAATTCCCTCTTAATTTTAATATCTTTACCAAATTTTATTTACTGTTAAGCAGATCGATCCTCTCGACTTCTAAATCATGGATCTGTCCATGTCTACTAGTAATACATGCCCTATTTGGAAGGATTTTGACTCGGTTTTGCATGTTTCGGTTTAAAAAAAAATAGTTTGGGTGATTTCGGTGAAACCTCATTTGATTAGGTTTTGGATATTGAATTTTGCGGTTTTGAAAAAGTTGAAACCTCACTTGGATTTGTTGAGATGTTGGGGTTTAGGAAAAAAATTAGGTGATAGGTGTAAAATCAATGTATTTTTTGGGGGAAAAGTAAGTGGTAGATGTCAAATCAAAGTTTTAAAGATTTCAAGAGTTTGGATGTGAATTTTTTAATAGATTTGTGATGAATTTCATGAGTTTTGTCAAACTTCATTTGAAAGAATTCTAACTCGATTTCATGAGACCCGAGAGACTGAGCTAAAATCAATCTAAATAGGCCCAAAGTGTCTACTATCATATAAAACATCAATTCTTTTTTTGGTTAAAAAATGCACATATATTGCACATGAATGAAAATATTATTTATTTTATATTATTTTTATTCACATGTGATACATGTGCATTAGTTAATCATAAAAATATGAATCCATTTTTATATCTTAATTGATTGAGGGTGTAATCGAGTCAGAATGCATGGACAATCAATACATTATGACTTGATTCACATTCTAACTTGTGATGGTCTATGGTGACTCACACTTCAAAGTGAGTCACCAACAACCAAATTGAAATCCAATTAGATTTGAACACGTGTACACATAATAATTCCAACAAATTCATGTACAATCCCATTTGACTCTGTAAAATTACTACTATATCCTTAATCTTTATTTTGTAAAAATTCCCAAAATAACCTTTTATTAAATAAAAAAAAAAAAAAAAGAGAAAACATGGAGACTACCACCGCCCCACCCACAATAACCCTAACCCCAAAGCCCCACCACCCACACACTACCCAAGCCCAAGCCGGCAAAATTAGTGCTTTCCGATCAACATTTTCGGATTCAACAGCAACATCTAATGAAATTAGGGATTTCCGATTTGAATCCTTGTGATTTACATATGCACCTGCATCGATTAGAGTTCATCAGAATTTGATGTTGTACCATGAATTGCAGCAATTCTAAGTAAATAAGTGAGCTCGGATTCATCGCAGGAGGAAATTGCTTTCGAAACTCAGCGACATGGTTGCGTCGTACTGGCCGCGACCAGAGCGGCGACGATGTGCCACCTCCATTCCGGTCGTGGCCAGGACTGCAGCGAGCTATGTGCCGCTTATACGGCACTTCGTCGTCGCCATCCTCGTCGGAATAGGAGTATAGATGAAGGATGAAGGTGGTGGTGGTGGTGGTGGTATGGGTTAGGGTTTAGAGAGAATTTGGGGGAAGATGAAATAAGAGGGATGTTTTGGTCAATTTAGTATTTCAGTAAAGGATAACAATGTAAAATTGCTATTTACAATGGATTGTTTATTAATTTTTTGGTATAATACACAAAATATGGGAATGATATACATTTGTATAACATGTACAAGTTTTAATGCACAAAGTACAAGCAATGAAGCACGATTTGGGTTACTCTTTTATGAAGAGTGAGTCACAATAGAATGTCCCTTCTAACTTGTGTCACGTGACAAATTGCTTCGACTAACAATTTCCGTCATTTCCTAGCCAAGTGACTTGCTCTTTTTTAATGGATAATATGGTGTTTTACTTTTTCGATGTCCTTTAAAATTTATTTATATATACATGTTTGGTTCTAGTTTAGTTTAGTGTTCATGCATATTACTACCAAATATCTAATCCGTAGAGAAAGAAATTAGTTTAAAACCAATTACATAAAAGCATATTTATGCACACGTAAAAAACATAAGGGTGATTTACAATCAGACCCCCTCAGGTTTGAACATATTACAAGAAACCCTCTTCTGTTTAAAAAATTACAGGGACACCCCCTCAGGTTTGGGCATATTACAAGAAACTCCTTATGGCGTTAAAAACAAACGAATGACGTCAGCAATTTTTTTTTTTGATTTTCCAAATTTAACCCTGGCTAAATATACCCACGGAGGATGTCTATGTAATAATATTATACCACAGGGGGTGTATTTGAAAGATTACAATAACTTCAGGGTGTTACTTATAGCCAAATGTCATATTTTAAAAAATGACCAATAGATGTTACTGTTGGCCATATATTTTGACTATAAATCAAAATTTCACGTGTAGGGATAATACAACTTTAAATCTCTGCGTGCATCTGCAACCATTATGGGTGCATTCTTCACACACGCTACACATGAATATTTTGATTATCGATATTTTAAGCATCATACACTACTTCTTGAATTTGATGATGACTATCAAATTTGTGGGATGAAATGCAAAAAATAAAAATAAAAAACATTTGGACTGCTATTTATAACTAAATAATGTGGCCAACAGTAACATCCAACGGTCATTTTTTAAAATATGGTCATTTTTTAAAATATGACAGTTGGCTACAAATAACTCCCTGAAGAATTGTAATCTTTCAAATACACCCCATGTGGTATAATATTATTACATAGACACTCCACGTGGGTATATTTAGCCAGGGGTAAATTTTGAAAATCAAATTTTTTTTGCTGACGTCATCAAATTCCATATGTTTTTAACGCCGTAAGGGGTGGGGTGTCCCTGTAATTTTGAAAACAAAGGGGGATTTTTTGTAATATGCCCAAGTCTGAGGGAATCTGAGAGTAAATCACCCAAAGAAAACCATATGCATACACACATTGTGATTATGTGACAGTTATAGTACAGGAAAACATTTCACTTTCCACAATAATTTATCATTCATAAAGCTAAATTCAGGGACGGATCCAGGATCGAAGAGTCGGGGGGTCAAGTTTAACCATCGTTGAAACTAATTGACAATGATATTCGGTATATTTTATTTTCTTAAGAATAAAATATTATTAAAGAGACATTGAATTCAAAATGCTAAAGTAATTTAATGAAAAAATTATCGAAGGTGTACACGACATTCTCACATTTCATGAAATTCATCTAAGAATAAGTACCAAAAATCTCAACAATTTTATTTTCAATGTTAATAATCCAACAATCCACACAAGGTATTGATCTTCCATTTTATTTCTACGCCTATTTTTGACCAACTTTATTGTTGATCGCTCGATTGTTGTGGTTGTAATATAAAGAGTTAATAACAAACGAATCAGACAATTAATTAAATGTCACACTATATATTTCCTTGTATTCTTTAATCACAAACATAGCTTACAAATTGTGGATTACTGGATGCAATTTAGTATGAAAACACGAGGGCTAATGTGGACTATTTTTAAAATAAGACTACTAAAATATTTTTTCCAAATTGGCCCCCCAAAATCTTACTGGATCCGTCCCTGGCTAAATTGAAAAAATAAAAACAGTCCATCAATTTTGGTTCGAGACAAAAATTCTTAATATTTACTTTTAAATTTTCATGATTTAATTATTTAATTTTTTAAGCTCAACATATTAGTATTAGGTTCTTTATCCTTTCACTTTCACCGTATAAAAAGTGAAAAGTCAACTCGTTCTTGGTGCTTAGCCTACGCCGTTTGATCATTCTTTTCTTTTCTTAGCGGAGATCTGAATACAAATGCAAAACCCACTCTCTTCTCCTTCAAAATTCTCTCTTCATTTCTATTGAACTGAATCTCCCTAATGGCGGTTCCGGTGGTACGATTCCCGATCTTACCGGTGGTGAGAATAATCGGAATTACAGTAGCCCTACTTGTATTAGTATGGACTGTGCATTACAGAGGTGGCTTAGCTCTCGTCTCCGACCAAAAAGATCTAATTTTTAACGTAAATACTCTCTCATTTTTCTCCTTTTTGGCTTATAAATTTCGTATTTCTTTTTTGTTATCGAGTAATACTTTATATGTGTTTTGCAGGTTCATCCTGTGTTAATGGTGATAGGTCTTGTGCTTCTGAATGGCGAAGGTATGAACAACATTTAGGACATTAAATGATTTCTGATTACCTTAATTTCATATAGAATTGCTGTGAATGGATTTAGACCTGTTACCTGTTTTTTCACTGAGGAACCAGGTTGACCGTATATCTAATGAATTTCTTTGGGTTCATTTGAAAATGGTCCTTTTGTTTTACCATGATTGCAAGGTTTCTTTGTTGTGCTAAAATATAGTAGTAAGATATGAACAAATCTTCAAGTTTTGTGATGGATAAAATAATTTTATTGGTAAGATAAGGAAACCTCACCCTTTTTTGAATTTTTTACGGTGATGCTATGTCTATAGTAGAATCAGGATAGTTTTGCTGGATGTTATTTGCTCGTTTATCCTAAAAACTAATAATGCCTTGCCTACGGATCAGTTTATTCAATATGAAATGTGACTTGTATTTGATACTTTGTGTTATTTGTTTGTAAACTTATCCCCATGCACGATTCCTTACCGGTCTATCTCCGGAAGTCTTTGTGTGTGTTTGTCCATGTCCACAACCATGCTCGAAGTAAACTTGACCCAAGAGCCCGTAAATGTGTATCTCTTGCTACTTACCAACTCAAAAGGGATACAAAATGTTTGACCCTATTACTAATCGAGTTTGAGTGAGTTTGGATGTTACTTTCTTCGAAGTTCCAATCTATTTTCCCCCAAGCTCTTTGAGGGAGAGAATCAGGATGAAGAAAACTTTTCAGAAATGTTTTTACATGACCCATGGCATCTGTTCCTGAATCTGCCCATGCTGGTCCAGATTAGTGTCGTGGCTTGTGTGTGTGATGAGAAGCAAATTACTTGTGCGGAGAATTTTTAGGATATGCCAATTCAATGAACAATATTTGGTGTCATTCAAGTTGTTTTGTGCTGTTTTTCCTTACTACTAAGGAATATTAATATGAACTTCATGATTGGTACCATGAAGGCGCTTATCCAAAAGATGATGTGATTAATGCCTCATAAACATTCTGTGATTCTTATCTTCTTTAATCGTATGGGTGCAACTTCTCGTAAGATATTAGATCGACATACAAACGCAAGCACACAAATTAATGTAGATGGAAACATGAATTTCTTACGGTGTACTTCCGTTTTTAAAAAAAAACTTGTGTAACTTTTAACAAGAGACACATCCTTCTTCAATGAGATATATTTCTATGTGTAGAAGACATTCTAATGAATGGGTGTCTTTTAATTTGGATAGAAGATAGGACTTGGCCTACTTTAAACACTATTATTGATTATAATTTATATTATTCCAATTGACTATGTGATTTTCGAGCCCATCATAGTATGTGTGTTGGATCGAAGTGTGGGCCTCTTATTGTTGAGCTTTGTGATGGATAGGCCCATAAATATTATTTATTTAAAGTAGGTCAACTGCTAACAACATAAAGATACATGCATTCATTAGATGGGCTTCTACAGGTAGAAAGATTACTCACAATGGAAGGACTCGTCTCTTGTGGAAAGTGCCTTCACATGTTATAAATAGAAAGAAAGTGTGAATTTTGTAACAAGATAATCCTTAACATATATTTCTCTCTTTAAGGATTATCTTGTTACAAAATTATGGTTTGCTTCTACATTAATTTGTATTCTGGCATCCTAAGTGTATATTGATTTAATATCTTACAATGCCTGCATAATTGATGAAGAAGCAACATAAAAGATCAGGATGGTGTCAATGGGCAGATACAATTTTGTGCAAGTATGAAATGAATGAACTTAATGTTGCAACTTTTTTCCGAAACTTTTGGTTCAAAAAGAAAAACACTTTCGAAACTTTTCAGTGATTGATCTTGTTGGGATTTCGTTTGGATGTTTGCCATTTTCACTTGTTTTATTTGGCTTGAACATGCTCTTCACATTGGAGGACGTGTGTTGTCTCTATTTGAACTTGTTAGCCTTTGAAAATACTCACCCGTCCCTAATCTCTCAGAAATATGTTTTAATTTTCGGCATAGATTCTTGCAGCCATGCTAGCATACAAAAGTGTGTCGGGAACAAAAAACTTGAAGAAATTAGTTCATCTTTCCCTTCAAAGTGTGGCTTTCTGTTTTAGCCTCATTGGACTATGGGCTGCTTGGAAGTTTCACGTTGACAAAGGCATTGATAACTTCTATAGCCTCCACTCGTGGCTAGGTCTTGCCTGTCTTTTCTTGTTTGGAATTCAGGTACTAAGGTTTAGAATTTGATTACTATATTCGTAATTAACAATCCCATTTCTGCAAAATCTCCGTTTTCTGCTTGCATCAATTGATATGATTTAAATAACTTGTTTCTGAAGTGGGCTGCTGGATTTATGACCTTCTGGTACCCTGGTGGATCAAGGAACAGTCGAGCTAGCCTAATGCCGTGGCATGTATTTCTTGGCATTTATATTTATGCTCTGGCTGTAGCAACCTGCACCACTGGTTTTCTTGAGAAGGCAACATTTCTTCAAACGAATAAGGTTATAGCTCGGTATTCAGCCGAGGCATTGCTGGTGAATTCTTTGGGTATTTTGATTGTTGTTTTGGCTGGTTTTGTGATTCTTGGCGTCGTATCTCCCGTCTATGGAAAAGGTGAGGTTCTCAGAGAATAGGTACAACAACAAGATCAATCTGCACCTTTAGTATAAGACTTTCTCGATGTTACAATGTGTAAAGAGAGAAATGCAACAAATATAAAAATGAATGCATTCTTGTATGATTCAGTGATTACAAACACATACTTTCAGAAGAAAAATGATTACATTTACGTATCAGTTTTGGTTCAGTGATTAAAACTCCATTTATTGCTGTTTTAACGAGTAGATGACCTAGTTTCTTTGTCTTGCTTACTTATTAGACTTATTGATTTATGAATATCATATTTCGTTTAAGATTTTTATTTTGAAATCTTAATTTTGTAGTTATATTTTCAATGCTTTTTGCTATTAAGTGTGACTAAATTTATTTTTCGTTGAACCATACATATTGTTACCAAAAATAGAAATGTTTTTATTTGTATTTATATAATATAGGTTTTCCAGTGTAGGTAAAAGTAACCTGAAAATTTTACTTCTACTACTACTATAAGTCAAACTAAAAACCAAAAGATAGAGACAAATTCCAAATTTTCTATTATAAAAAAGATGTCTCAAATATAACAGAGTTCAATTTCTTTTGAACGAGTAAACTACAATGTCATTATATCAAAATATGATATGAATACTTTCCTTTTCGTTCACAATATGTATGAATATCCTAGTACATCAGCATATACTCATAGATAGCGTACAATTTCATATCTAAGAACTTGGTTTCAATACTAAACAAAATCAAACATTAATATTAAACTCAAGTATAGCTAATTAGATAATCGTAACGATAATTTACTCATTTAGTAATTCAGAAAAAAAAAAAAAAAAAAAAAAAAAAAAAGAGCAGTAAAAAGTGGCGTAAAAACTTTCAAAATAATTGTCATATCATATACCACACAAGAATCCAATCATTTGAACAGAATAACTACACATTAACAAGAAGCACCTCTGGTCTGGCTATAGAATCACAATCATACACTATTATTATTTCCATAAAGGAACAAAAAGCTAATCAAAACTTCATATACATTCCGAAAACTGCCCGGAGAGGCGGAATATTAGCACTCTTCACTGAGTCAGGGGGTCAGGCGAAAAATTGAACTCACTTCGAGTTAAGACGATATACATCCTTATTCCAATTGGGAATACAGTAAGAACTAAGCAGCAATGTTAAGCTCAAAATTGGTAGCTCTGCATATATCTCTTTGTCCATAGTTTTTCTCTGCGATACTCTTGAACAATCACAGGAACTCTTGTAGTTGGGATCTAAACACGTCACACAAAACATCGGTTAATGCAAAAATGAATGAAATACTACCGCAAAAAACATAGAAACTGAACCGGACAAGAAAACAACATGGACACCCAGTTCAAAAAGAAAAATGAATGTTTGAGAACACATAAAAATCATTATTATAAAAGGATACAGATAAACATAATAGAATAAAGAAAGAGATTGAGGAGCTTCAAGAATCTGATGTCATAAAATACCCTCATGCTGACAGACATCACTCACATTATTATAAGATCATAACACAAACATGGCAATTATTAAGTATTAGTGTAGGGCAATGTTTGATTCTCAGATTACAGTGAGTATAACTAACAAAAATGTTCTTCTTTTATCAAATGATAAATGATTGAACATTGGGCTTTATTTTTTGTTCCCTCATCATTTAACAAACTTAAATTGAAGAACCAAACATAGCCTAAGTATCAAAAAAATTTGCATCTCTATGTTTCATATAAAAATCACAGACCTACTATGCATCTATGTAGCTACTTTCTCATGAATCTTATACTGTAGAATCACAGTTTAACATAATGCAGTAAATGTTAGTACAAATAAGATTACCCTTCTCCAAGCTTACCATGCCACAGTCGGATATGATCATTGATACATAATCTGAAGGCGTGACATCATAACTGGTACAATGAAAAATCAGAAGGTGAGCCAGCATAAAGCCAATTGACTGCATAATATAAAACTTCTTAGTCAATGCTAATAGCACACTTACATCAGGTTCAATAGTTGCAGATTCTCACAATTAGCCCAACCATCCAAATAATTGATTTCTTTTCTACCAGAAACCTTTGAAATAACATCAGGATCACCTGCAACGATATGCAAAAGCAACTACTGACGTTAGAAGCTTTATATGCTATCAACTCTAAGAAGACATTCATAAATCAAAGAGAAACTTCTCCATACCAAGTTCATTAAAGCAAATTGAATCAAGTTGAACCCTTTCATGAAACTTGTAAGCTTCACAACACATCAAGACTGGGATGTGGAACTGATGAGCAACCATAGCAACACTTGCAGTGCCAACCCTTGAGTAAACTGTTCCATTAGACAACACCGACGATGCACCCAAAAATACTCTTGTGGCTTCATGCATGATATAAGAAATGGCGTTTATATGAGTGTATGTACAACTAATACCCTTCCCCACAAGTCTGCGAAGCAACATTCGTCCTTCAAGCTTCGGACGTGAATCTACTATCACCACTCGAAACTTTTTACCAAGCTCATGAGCATGCACTAATAGCATTTCAACAGCAGATGACAATGTGTATGTGAGAAGAACATCACCGTCTTTAATTTTGGTTACAGCATGATTAACAATTTCTTTATCTGCTAGAATGATTTTATCATTTATAAAACTATCAATATCAGAAATAAGACTGGCTTTTGCTTCGACATCAGACAGGTCCAAAGACAGTTTGGTAATTCGAGTTTTAAGAAACCTAATTGCATTTTCCATGCTGATCGAAAGGGGTCTGCATTCAATAAGAAACGAGACATAACTATTTATTTTTGTTGTCAAGTCACTTGTAAAGGCTTTCTTTGGTGGTGTAGTGTAATCCTTGATTGACTCTCGGAATGCTTGAAGCATAGCAATACAGCGGGCATTGCCACCAGATATATCCCCAGCTAGATATCTCAGCCCAACCTGACATGCATGAAGTAGAGATAAGGGTAAATTGCTTTAAGAATAAAAATGTATAAAATTACTCTTGCTTTTTATTAGTTAATTATGGGCAAAGCTGTAAACCTTTAAATTTCCATTTAACATTATCAAATATCAATACCAAGAAGAGACCTTGTAAATTGATTATACATGCTCTTTTTTCCCATTTTTTTTCTTTTCTGAGCAATGTCAGGAGCAAACAGAAAAAAATTAGTGCCTCAGAATATTACCTTGTAAACAGCAGGATGAATTGTATCAAGCTGGAAGAATTTCGACTCCAGGTCAGTCAATTGTGTTCCATGTTCATATTGAGGTAGATGCCTAAAGAGTTCAACCCTATTCCGGGCTTCAGTTTGTTTTACTACTGATCTCTTCTTCGCCTTCTCAACTCTGTTTGCATCATCAAACTGCATCCGAGGAGAAGGGACATCTTTCTTCCTGTCTTTGTCTGGATCACGATCAGCACCTTTTATATCAGAAGTTGCTATTGGAGAGCTGTCTTTCTTTTGTGAAACTGCAGTCGAAGAGCTGCCCTTCTCTTGTGAATCAGCCTTCACAGGGTTCCCTGAATTGGCATTTACTGTGTTGACCACAGAAGCAGCAGATGTACTTCCTTCACCTGGAAGATGCAACATTTTCAGCAATGTATAAATGATAACTATATACTATATGTACAAAGATGCATTTACTGTGTTGACACCTGAATTGGTATTTACTTTGTTGACCACAGAAGCAGCAGATGTACTTCCTTCACCTGGAAGATGCAACATTTTCAGCAATGCATAAGTGATAACTATATACTAAACGTACAAGATGCATTTTCCAAGGGTAAAAACTATATCCATGCATGACATGGTCAAAGGCATTAACTACAGGAAATGAAACACTTCTCTCCAATAAACAACGAAAGAACTGTTAAAACCAATTTCTAGACGAAGATCATTACTCAGCATCTTTGCATGAGCATCACCATCTACCAACACTACAATCATGCAGAAAATGACAAGGTAAAACGATATTTCCAGCACAAAATACACCCTATATATCAATTATCCATAAGAATACTCCACTCATTGATGTAATTGGCTTGCAAACAAACGAGACCAATCAAAGATGAAACAGTAAATACTCAAATAGGATTTTAATTGCAAGACATAGTGGCTTCATGCTCTAGAACAATAACAGAAGCCAGAAGACCTCTCGAGCGACAAATTCCTAAAATGATAGTATATCACTGATTTTTTGCCATGCAATCGATCAAAATTCAACTTCTAATATAATAGTCATGAATTCCACTAAAAATACAAACGAGAACAGAACGCAACCTTTTATATCAGAAGTTGCTATTGGAGAGCTGTCTTTATTTTGTGAAGCTGCAATAGCAGAGCTGTCTTTCTTTCGTGAAACTGCAGACGAAGAGCTGCCTTTCTCTTGTGATTCGGCCTTCACAGGGTTCCCTGAATTGGCAATTACTGTGTTGACCACAGAAGCAGAAGATGTACTTCCTTCACCTGGAAGATGCAACATTTTCAGCAATGTACAAATCATAACTATACTATACGTACAAAGATGCATTTACTGTGTTGACACCTGCATTGGCATTCACTGTGTTGAACACAGAAGCAGCAGATGTACTTCCTTCACCTGGAAGATGCAACATTTTCAGCAATGTATAAATGATAACTATATACTATACGTACAAAGATGCATTTTCCAAGGGTAAAGACTATATCCATGCATGACATGGTCAAAGGCATTAACTACAGGAAATGAAACACTTCTCTCCAATAAACAACCAAAGAACTATTAAAACCATTTTTCTAGACGAAGATCATTACTCAGAGCATCACCATCTACCAACACTACCATCATGCAGAAAATGACAAGGTAAAACGATACTTCCAGCACAAAATACACCCTATATATCAATTATCCATAAGAATACTCCACTCATTGATGTAATTGGCTTGCAGACAAACGAGACCACTCAAAGATGAAAAAGTAAATCCTCAAATAGGACTTGAATTGCAAGCCATTGTGGCTTCATGCATCTAAGATTTCTAAAACAATAACAGAAGCCAAAAGACCTCTCGAGCGACAAAACGAGTTGAACTTATATAGTAGTAAATTCCTAATATAGTCCTAATGATAGTATATCACTGATTTTTTGCCATGCAATCGATCAAAATTCAACTTCTAATATAAAAGTCATGAATTCCACTAAAAATACAAACGAGAACAGAACGCAAATAAGTACATTAACAAAACTACAAGCCACAGAGACGTAATTATATCTAATTGCTCTAAAACCACTATTAAAGCTCGTGAGTACATCCAAGAAACGAACGAAACAACATAAACTATTAACCTTTATCCGCAGCATTCACAGCTGGCTGTGCCTCTTGATGAACAGCCTGCCTTTCCGCTTGCACTTCCACATTTTCCCCTTCATCTGTTTCACATTTACATTTATAACCCAAACTGATCAACATTCGCTCAAACAAATCATCAAAAAAACAGAATAACTAAATCAAAGAGAGAGAGACAAAATCAACCGTTAATGTCCATATGAAACATGCTCGTCGGAATTGAGTGATCGGATTCGTCAGAATGCTCCTCCAGGCGATTCCAACTGGAGGAGAGTTGATCCTGGGAGAAATATGCTCTCTGTGGCGCACGGGGTAAAAACGCGGGCGGATTGTAATTTCCGTGATGAACGGAGGTACCGGCACCGCGAAAGTGGCGAGGCTGCGGGATCAGTACGGGTGCTGTGGGGTTGTCGGCGGGTGGTTCCGGTGGTGCCGGTTGAGAGCGATCGGGTGGGGAGTTGATTCCGACGTGCCGGACGGGGTCCATTTTGAAAGGTGTAGGGTTTGGAGGGAAATGGGATTTTTGGGGTTTCTGTTTTGTTTGTTATTTTGGTTGAGGCTCCGTTCCTTTATTCTCGGGGTGGGGAACACGAGGGAATCTAGGACTCAGAGATTGGGGGCCCATGGGATTAAGGTGCGGAGAGTTGCACGGGAAAAAGAGTAACGTCCCGTACAAAGTGGAGACTCGGAGGGTCTTTACAAATTAAGATAGTATAATAAAATTTTGTTTAGAGTGAATGTTTTGATCGGTTAAACATTTGAATTTTTTTTTAGAAAAAAAGTCAAATTTTTTTAACACTTAAGATCTCAAAACGAAATTTTGTTTTTTTTTTTGATTTATAAACTGAAGCATTCAAAGTTTTTGACTAAAATAAAGAAAAACTCTGATCCATGCAAATTAATAATGGTTTCACCTTCTATTTTAATTTGTATATTTAACGAAATTTCATCAAAAAAAGAAAAAAAAATTCAGATATAAATGAGGAAAAATAATATTATGTAGGATGTACACAAAATTAACTTTTTTTTTTTTTTTTTTTGTTTCCCAAGGATTTAATCCCTTTTGAGGCAGATTGAGCACATTAAGTAGGTACCTCTCCCAATAAGGATTCGAACCTGATTAACCGCAAAATTAAAAGGAAAAAAACACTTTAACTCCCCGTCAATAATTGGTAATTATTTTCTCACCAAAAACTAATTGGATAGAGACAAGGATTATGTAAAATTAGCCTTAAGTTATATTCAAGGTCAATTATGTACAGATAAGGATTATTTAAGACGAATAATTGCTAGCTTGTTTTTAGTAGCTCCTGAAGCAGTGAGTAATTGCTTGAAATGACCTTATGGAAAGTTGTATTTTTAAAAATGACCTTCCTTTATTTTTTAATTTCTTTTTAATTCTATTATCAACTAAATTCACTTATTTCTCCTAAATATTTTCAATAACTCTCTTATTTTTCCCCTCTTCTCAAATTCAAATTCAAATTATCCCAAGTCTCTTTCTCTTCTCCCAACTTTCTCGACTCTTCTTCTTCATTTTCAAACTCTCCCATAATTTCCACATCCCTCACACAAATGATAGTGATGAACATAAATATGTGATTGTGGTGAATCTGCAATAACCGTGCCCGAATATGAATTTCTTCTTCTTATTTTTCCTGATTTGCGCCTGAAAATGTTCCTGGGCGACTAAGCCAATCGCCCAAGAACAGTCTGGGCGACCTGGCGACTGGCTCGGTTGCCCGGGCGACTGGCCAGTCGCTCAGACTATTCTTGGACAACTGGTTCAGTCGCACGAGAACATTTTCAGGCCCCATAAATACTGAAAATTTCAATTTCAAAATCTGGAATTAAAATTGTAGTGATAATTAATTTTAGTTTAATTAAAATTGATTAATTACATTTTAAACTAATTAATTATCCTATTAACTAATTAATTAAAATGGAGGTCATTTCTAATATTTTAAACATTTGGAGGTCATTTTTAAAAATTAAACTTCCTAGAAGATAAATTTTAAAATCCACTCGAAGGCAGTTGTGAGATAAAATGTCAACATGGTTCTATTTTTTATAACCACTCATCATGTACTCTATTTTGAGGCGCTTGACTTGTTTAATACTATATCCACTCCATTAATTTTATCTTTTTGAAAGCAGGGCCCCGCGAACGCAAGTCCCCTCTATCGCAAATTATGACGTAAGCTCGACCTCTTGGGATCGACCTTAGGGGGGACACCCGTCCAGAGTGCAATGGAGATCACTAACCTAGGCCATGGGTCTTATAAATCGCCCATTGACCCGTCCAGGTAAGTTATATCCACTCCATTCATGATTCAACAATGATACAAGGCATTCATCTTTATTTATCAAGTTACCCCACTGTTTCCTCAAACTATGGTACATAGGGTCTATTTGGATGGGTTTTGGCTCGTTTTCGCGGGTCTCTGTTTAAAAAAAATGGTTTGGGTGGTTTCGATGAAACATTTGAGACCTCATTTGAATGTTTGAATAAGTTGAAACCCCACTTGAATTGGGTTTGGATGTTGGGAAAAAAGTAGGTGGTAGGTGTCAAATCAATGTCTTTTTTAGTGAAATTTGGGGGAAAAAGTAGGTGGTAGGTGTCAAATCAATGTTTTATAGGTTTGAAGGGTTTAAGTATGAGTTTCTGAATATATTTTTAATGGTTTTATGGGTTTGACAAAAACTCATTTGAAAGGGTTTGAGCTCGTTCTCGCGAAACCCGCGAGACCGAGCCAAAACCCATCCAAATACACCCAATTTTCTGCTATACAAATTATTTGGGCATTTTCTTAGACCCTGATGGATTTGAATGATTTCCTCATACTTCAGTGGAAGCTATGGATCCTTATTGTGTGTATGTGTATCATTTACTGTGTTGTAAGAGCCCCAACAGTGCCAAAGAAGACAGATCAGACTCAGTTTATACAATATTTATTTCAACAGTGACAAAATAGATATATGGAAGTGTAGATAGATGGAAATTTAGGAAGGAGTAAACATTCAACTGTCCGTAATCCATAATGTGTCAACTTATAGCAATTCGATCACAGGTAGATAATAATCAACTAAAATTGAGAAAGATATTGTAACAAACAAACTGAAATACACTGATGAACCAGAGCACATTGGTTTGTTTTGACAACCGATAAATATGTTCAAATACAGATCAGGTTGGTTGTTGTAAAGAAAAAGCTTAAATTTTGGCAATAACTCATTATAAAACTTAAAGTTCAGTCACAAATGATTCATATGAAACTCGGGCATGGTGGTCCTTTTGACAGTCCAAGTCGCACTTCCATTGCGTGATGCATGTCAGCTGGACGATATGATTCGGATTCCTTAGGATCTGAAAGCAAATAACAAGCATGTAAGGGCATCTCCAATGGAGACCCTATATGGGTCATCAAATCCATCAACTTCCAATTTGGGGACTGAAATCAGAAAATGTGAGCTCCAATGGAGACCCTATTTCAGCCATCAAATTGATGTCAACAACCTCTTGCCATCAAAGATAGGGTCAATTCTTCTTGACCCCAAATTTTGGTAGGAAACTTTTCACACTCCAACAGCCAAAGATACTCAACAACGGTAACAATTCTTTTGAAAAAAATCCGTTGTAAATTTTTTGTATAAATTAAACATCACTTTCAACAAAAATATTACACTTGCAAATATAGATCTGAATTAAAACGAAAAGAGAAAAAAAAGTTACAAAGATTCAAATATGAAATCGAAAAATCTTAACTATCTTGATATAATATAAAATATATTATATGGATAAGAAATATGATCATATACCTTGATATTTGAATTCAAAGCAACACGTGTCATCGGAAAATCTTATCATGATATAATATAAAAATTTAGCAAGATATAATATTTGTAATATACATTTTAGTCTCGTTTTTATATTTGATTGCATTTTTAAATGAGTTTAATTTTGTTTTACTATCAATTTGACTTAATTTTAATTGTTTTTGAAATTGATGTTCCATTTTGATGGTTGTGCATTGGAATATAAAACATTTGCAGGGGCCCCATAACACTGTAGCAGTCCTCAAATGAGTATTTGATTACCCACTTTGATGGCTTAGGATTGGAGATGCCCTAAGAACATTGATAAAGATTTTGCCGTGAAGCTAGAAGCACTTGGATAAATGCAATTATCTACTTTGTATAAAAACAAATAAACATAGATTAATAGAAATAATACTTCACTTCATTACCATTGAGATAGTCTTCAAAACCAAAATCGTCCAAACTTCCAGTCATTGCCTCTAAACCCACAAAAGAAGACGGTATAGCTCCAGGAGGCCTTTGAAACCTGCATCAGAAGATTCAAGTAGTTTGAGGCTTTGAGCTAAGAGTCATCATTTTCACCATCAATATAATATATAAATCCAACCAATTTGAAGTTATAGAGTATAAAATAAGCCTATCATTCCAAGACACACAGAAAAATTACACATTAGTATCAGTTAACAAACATGTCAACAGAAAGAACAATAAAGTCCCTTACTGAAAGAAAAAGAAAAACAAAAAAGATTTGCTGCAAAATTTCTACTTCCATTACTCTAATCGTACTCCGTCTTCAATCTCATTGCAGTTCTGAAATCACCAGCACACCATCTTATATGGAAAATACATATATTAACTGAAAAATGATGCTCAATCAAACTGTAGCGTTCATATTTTTATTTTTTCTGATAACTAAGTAGCGATCATATTCGTCAACATGAAAGGTAAAGTATCACTTTTGTGAATCATAATAGATAAACCTGCTTGGATAAGGATGATACCTACAAGTGTTTTCCATGAGAAGATCTTATTCTCTATTCAAACATTCACTCTTCCAAGGTACTCATGTCATATCCACGACCACGAAATCGCATTTTACTAATTGGATGCAAACTCAATATTCTACTCCAAATATACAATCATATAATCAAACAGATCACTTAAACCTTTTTAAAATAATAATACTGACAACAATGAGTTAACATTTAGTAGAAACTACAAAGAGTAACTAATTGATTCAGTATAATGTCAGTGGAAGGTGACTGCACACTTTCGAGCTTTAGAAGATTATACAAGAATATAAATTGTGTCTCATAAAAATGCTTTCAGTCTTTTATACTGAGCCTAATTTCTTTTAAGTATTGGTCATGCCACTTAATTTCCATCAATGTAGAACTAATTTCCTCAATAAGCAATGTAAAGTCAGTGTACTTCAGCAGCACCCCAATTCCTAAATGTCAATTTTTTTACAAGATATCAACAATTAAAAAAGCATATTAACAAGCTCAAGTTTTCAAATTTGTTCTACATAAAAGCTCCCATAAAAATAAACACATCCAAAAATTTAAATAAAATAAATCCTAAATTTCAGATAAAACCCTAGAATCAACAATTCACTACGCCAGTAGTAATTTTTTAAGTAAAAACAACGAGATGAAAACTAAAAGAGCTAAAGTGAACACAAACTTGGAGAGAATCTGACGATAGAGCTCCATCTTCATTGGAAACGCGGCACCGTAAGTATGTGTCAAGACTTTCTTCTTCATGTCTTCTTCCCTCAACCTCGCCTATTCATCAGTAAACGAAAATTGAGAAAAATAAATATAAAAACAAATAATAACAGCAAGTGAATTTAGAAAAATTTACAGAGCGATAGGCGGATTGAAGGGGGTGAGATTCAATGATATCGCTCTTCACGCCGTGGATTCCGTATCTGAGTGGATCGTCCCTCAGCCTTTCCAATGGTATCATCTTCTCAGAATCCATTAGAGCTATTCTTTCTTAGTGTTCTTTTCTGCTATTGGAGAATGTAAGCAATGAGAGATGGGGAAGAAAAAATATGCACAATAAATTCCTGAGAAATCTTTAGGCACAAGAAAAAGAACAGAGAAACTGAGAAAGGAAAATTGAGTAGAAACGGTGTCGTTCGATTTGCTAATGGGTTGGGCCGTTAGATCCAAGTTTATTTTGAAGCAAGGCCCAAAGTTCAAATAATATTACTACCCATTACATGAATCTTTACATGAATCTTTTCTGCGTGGGAACACGAAAATGTGATACTTGCAGTTTCGACGAGCAATTTAAATTCTCTTAGCAGTTTCGACGAGCAATTTAAATTCTCTTATTTGCACTTTTAGTCTTAAATTCGTCCGAATTAAAATCTTTGCTAGAAATGGAGGAAAATAAGTGTTATTTTCCCACCAATTTAAGTTGATTTGACAAGGTGATGTGGTGGGTTATGACTGCATGGCCACCTATGGAACAAAATCCTTAATTAATTTGTTTGCGTGGCAATTTCTAGGAACTGATTTTAATTCCGACGAGTTTAAGACTAAAATTACGGGTAAAAAAACTATAATCATGGAAACTTAAAACATAAAGAATGTAAATTATTTGTCGGAACTACAAGTGTCCTACTTTCGGGTCCCTACAAAAATTAAGGGACTAATATTACTTTTTTGTCCTTTTCTATGCGTTTTACTACATTGGTTTTTGAAATAAAAATCCATAAATATTTAGAAAAACTTTACCAACATCTACATACCCAGAAAAATAGTCCATGAGGTAGGGGAAAAATATTTATATTTTTGTAAAATTAATAAGTTCTAAAAATAACATATTAAACATAAACCCTTGTGGAAATGATAATGCAAACAAAATTTTCGGGAAGCAGAGGCTTGGGATTTCTCTTTGCAATTAATCCAAGACGAGGTTTTTAATATGAATCATGCATATGCAGCCCAAACTCAGTGTAACCCAATTCTTTTTATATTTTTGTCGAGTTAGATCAGAAATGTAGTGAACTAAATTATCAGAGCCACCCTTGGCATGATAACCCCTCGCATTAAAAAATGAATCCAAGCAATAGCAATGAGCTTGCTTTCACATATTCCCAACAAGGTGTTCCGATCTTTGTTGGTCAAGAGTACGAGTTATGGAGCGTTCTTATGAAGACGTTAGTCCAGTCCCATGATCTTTGGGATATCGTAGAAGAGGGGTATGAAAAATATACTCCGGAGGAAGAAGCTGCGTTGACTGGAGCCAAAAAGAAGGAGCATAAAGAGAACAAGACCAAAGATGCAAGAGCCTTGTCATTTATGCACCAAGGGGTAAGTCGATCTATACTTCCGCGTATTACGGGTGTTAAATTTTCAAAAGATGCATGGGATATTTTGAAAAAACAATTTGGTGGCTATGAAAAAATTATCTCCATGAAACTGCAAAATTTATGGCGAGAATTTGATAATCTACTCATGAAAGATAGCGAGACTATGCAAGAATTTTTTTCTAGAGTTTCTACAATTGTTAATCAAATTAGAGGCTATGGTGATTCTGCCGAAGATAAAAGAATTGTAGAAAAAGTCTTGCGAAGCTTGCCAGTAAAAATTGAGAACATAGTTGCTGCGATTGAAGAGTCTAAAGATTTATCCACACTTTTATTAGACGAACTCATGGATCTTTAGAAGCTCATGAGAAAAGAATGAACAGATTTTCAAACCACAGTTTGGAACAAGCTTTTCAAGTAAAGCTTAATTTAGCAGACCAGAAAAATAAAAAAGGAGATGGCCCATCAGAAAAGAATATGGCCTCCACATCCAAAGTATCAAGAGGCAGAGGTCGTGGAAGAAATCAAAACTTCCGAGGACGTGGTCTAGGAAGAGGAGGTTTCTCTAACCAAAGAAATGCAAATCAAAATTCAAATTTATTTTGCCGAATATGCAGAAAAAATAACCACGACACAAAGGATTGCCGCTACAAATGTAAAAGATGCAGAAACACCAATCATTCAGAAAGAGATTGTTGGCATAGAGATGATGGTGAGAAAAATGAGGCCAATTACACCGAAGAAAAAGATACCAATCAGGTATTTTATTCATGCTTGAATTCTCAACAACTATTTGAAAATACGTGGTACGTTGATGGCGGTTGCAGTAATCATATGTGTGGAAATAAGAAAATGTTTGTGGAGCATGATGAGACTTATTCATCTGAAGTAAAACTTGGAGATGGCAAGGAACATAAAATCGCTGGGAAAGGAACAATAGCAGTCCAGACAAAGAAAGGACAAACAAATTTTATCAAAGATGTTTTTTATGTTCCAAATTTGACTCAAAATCTATTAAGTGTGGGTCAACTACTAGAGAAGAATTATAAAGTGGAGTTTAATAATGATCATTGTGTCATTATTGATAAGCAGAAGAATCTCACAATGGCAAAAATAAAGATGAGCTCAAATAATGTTTTTCCTCTTAATCTGCCATTGAATTGAGAAAATTATTCTCCAAAGCACAACAGAAGAAGATCATAACCTATGGCATCTGAGGTATGGACATTTGAATTACAAAGGTCTCAATCTATTAAAAAGAAAAAAATATGGTTTTTGGTCTTCCAAATATTCCAGATCGAGACACAACATGCGAAGGATGTATTTATGGAAAAATGCATCGCCTACCATTTCCAAAGACATCCTACAGAGCCAAAGCTCCTCTTGAACTAATACATGCAGATATTTGTGGCCCAACTTGAACTCCATCTCTTAACGACAATAGATATTTTCTATTGTTCGTGGATGATTATAGCAGAATGATGTGGGTTTATATTTTGAAGCAAAAATCAGAAGCATTTCCAAAATTTCTGGAGTTCAAAGCGAATGTTGAAAATCAAAGTGGCAGAAAAATAAAGACTCTCAGAACAGACCGAGGAGGAGGATTTATTGGAAATGCCTTCTTAAATTATTGCAAAGAAAAAGGAATCCAGAGACAACTAACAGTGCGATATACTCCACAACAAAATGGAGTTGCAGAGCAAAAAAATCGCACGATCGTTGAAATGGCAAGAAGCATGATGGCCGAAGAAGGACTTCCAAAAAGTTTTTGGGCAGAAGCTGTACTTACAGCAGTCTATATTTTAAACCGTTCACCAACAAAGGCAGTTCCAAATAAGACTCCCTATGAAGCATGGCATCGGAGAAAGCCACATGTAAACAATCTCAAAGTTTTTGGTTGTTTAGCTTATTCTCATATTCCTAAAGAGAAGCGAGAAAAGTTTGATGATAAAGGAGAAAAGCTTATATTTGTTGGTTATAGTGACGAATCCAAGGGATATCGTTTACTAAACCCAAACACAAATAAGCTTATTATATCTCGAGATGTTATCTTCAATGAGAAACAATCATGGAATTGGGGAGAAGATACAAAAACTAATAATGTGAATCTGCCTAGCTCATCATTAAATCAAAATGACCTGACAAGTCCAAACTCGAGTCCAATTTCAAGTCCAAGTTCAAGTTCTCCAGGACCATCTGAGGAATTATCCAGAATCAGAAAGTCCAATACGTAAGGTACGAAGTTTAAGAGAAATTTATGAATCATGTGATGTGGCATTTTTTGCTTGTGAGCCACATACTTTTGAAGAAGTTGTGAAAGAAATCTGGACAAATGCTATGGATGAAGAAATAGCAAGCATCGAAAAGAACAAAACATGGGAACTAGTGGATCTACCCGAGAATAAAAGTACAATTGGTCTAAAGTGGGTCTACAAAACGAAGTACAAAGAAGATGGTTCAATTCAAAAGCACAAAGCACGCCTAGTAGCAAAAGGCTATTCTCAACAACCAGGAATTGATTTCAATGAAACGTTTGCACCAGTTGCTCGAATGGAGACAATACGAATTGTCCTAGCATTAGCTACTCAAATGGAACTTCCAGTTTATCAATTGGATGTCAAATCAGCTTTTCTCAATGGAGATATGAGTGAAGAAGTTTATGTCGAACAACCTGAAGGTTATATTGTCCAAGGCAAAGAAGATAAAGTTTATCGCCTCAGAAAGGCACTATATGGGCTAAAACAAGCACCAAGAGCTTGGAACAACAAGATTGATAATTACTTTCAGAAAAATGGATTTCAAAGAAGTCAAAGTGAACCATCATTATACGTGAAGAAAGAAGGTGAAAAAGATTTTCTCATTATCCGTCTTTACGTAGACGATTTGGTATACACAGGTACAAATCCATTGATGATAAAAGAATTCAAAAAGGCAATGATGCAAGAATATGAGATGACTGATTTGGGTCTAATGAAATATTTCCTTGGAATTCAAGTTCGTCAAACCAAAGGGGAAATATATATCTCTCAAGAAAAATATCTTGAAAGTTTATTGAAGAAGTTCCAGATGATAAATTGCAAACCCATATCTACTCCACTGGTACTAAATGAAAAGTTGACGCTAAATGATGATACTGCAAAAGTTGACACAAACATGTACATAAGCTTAGTAGGCTCTCTAATCTATCTTACTCATACCAGACCAGACATTGTCTATCCGGTTAGCTTAATCTCGAGGTTTATGCATGACCCGAGTAAATTGCATTATGCAACAGCAAAAAGAATTCTACGTTACCTTCAAGGTACGAGAAATTTTGGCATCAAATATGTCAAAGAAAAAGAAAACAAACTTATCGGATATACTGACAGTGATTGGGCTGGATCAGTTGATGATCGAAAAGAAAAAGTACAACTGGATATGTATTTTGTTTGGGTTCAAAAATCATATCATGGGCATCAAAGAAGCAAAAGACTGTGTCACTCTCATCAGCAGAAGCATAATATATTGCTGCCACAGACGCAGCTCGTGAAGCTGTTTGGCTTAGAAGACTTCTGACAGACATTGAGCAAAGACAAGATACACCTACAACAATATTTTGTGACAATATGTCCAGTATAGAGATGACAAAGAATCCAGTTTTTCATGCCAGAACAAAGCATATCGAACTTCGACACCACTACATTAGAAGTCTCGTTCAAGATCAATGATAACGCCGTGAGAACGTCGTTATTACCTATCTCCTTAAGCCCAAAATATCTTGTTTTGATCCGAGTTTTGCGTGCTTTTGCTTGTTTTTGTGTTCTTTTGCGTTTTTGGTCCTTTGTTGGGCTTTTGTGTGTTTTCTTTTGTTTTCGTCGTTTTTTTGTTCTGTTTGTAGGTTTGAGAATTTAGCAAGGCTAAAGGGAAGTCCGAGAGGATATGATTCAATGCAATTCCATCAAATCAAGACTCGGTGGCCGTTGATGCAAGCCTTTGCGCAGAAAGAGCTTCAAAGGAAAGAGAACCCGAAGCAAATTTTACAAGAATGAAGATAGCTACTCACTCAAGCATGCACAACTTTATCATGGCCGATCCAAATAAGCTGAATTTTGGATATGTTATAGATGAGTGAGTTAGCTACGCTACGGACTTTACGGATCCGCATTCGGAGTTCGGAATCAAAAGATATGCTGCTCGGAAGGAAGTGCGGCAGAGCAGGAAACCTACGGCCTGTTTCTCGCGGCCGCGAGGTTAAGTCTCGCGGCCGCGAGACCCCTGTTCCAGCAGCTGTTTTCTGCGGGAAAAACAGGGGGTTTTTTGTATCTTCCCCCTTTTCCCCCACTTGTATTTAAAAACCCTTTAGGGGACTTTTTGGTCTTGTTTCCCTAGGTTAAGAGGGTCAAGAGGAGACACACTATGAGGAGACACACATACCTTGCCTCCCTTTTCCTCTCAAGCTTCCCTAAACTCTCTCTTTACTTTTTCTTTCTTTTTCTTGTATTTGAAGACTCCACCAAGGGGGTGAGTTAATCACCACCCTTGGGGAGTGATTAGGTGGTGATTAAAGGGAGGAGAATCCATCTCTCGACTATATTCCGATTAGGTGATATCTTTCCATTTCCTAGTTGTTTATGATTAGGAGATGAATATTGTTATTTTCTTTTTGGATGAATGATTGAGGATTTGAATTCTCCGGATTTATATATATTTATGTTATTGTTTGATTAAATGATGTCTTGGTGATTAGTATGGTGCTTATATGTGTTCGTTAATCCGATTCCGTCCTTATCGTTCATCTTATGGTTTGACAACCTTTGAGATGAGATTTATTGATTCTTGATTGCTAGACATAGTGATTTTGAGGATTTGATTATGAATTTGGATTGTGATTCGACTTTAGGATAGACATATACCTATGTCGTTTCATATTCGTTTAAGGTTTGAGTTTAATGCATCGATTAGATTTTAATCCACTTAGACATAAATTGGATTAGTTTAACTCGATAGGTTTGTATGCAACTCGGAAGATACATACGAACGTCCTTGAATCCTTGAGTAGCAACACGAGCATAATATATTAATTGTCGAGTCATTGTTATCGTTTGATTAATTATGTTTGGATGTTGGGCTATGTTTGAATTGTTGGATTTATTGTTTTATCGCACTTTTGGCCAATGATTGTAGTAGATTATTGTTTAAGTACTTTGATTTGCCGTAATCATGTAATCGGACTTAATTCTACCTTGAATGCATCCTAGACATAGGACTTTGAAGGTTAGGCGAGTGACGATTTGTGGATTTCGACCTAGGATAGGCATATACCTAGTGTGGTCCGTGTTTGTAAAATGAGTTCGTTCGTGAATGCATCAAATAACGTAGATTCTCTTTATTCGGGGATTTGGGTTAGGCTTAGGTCCCGGGTGACAGCGGTACGCCTTTGATCCCTCTGAGAGCATCGAGTGACAACGATGTTTGTGATTGATCCGGAGATGGAGAGTTTGGGTAGATTGGTAGAGTTAAGTGAGACCGACAGGGAGACTTAACTAAATTAGAACTCACAAACAACAACTAAACCTATGATTGTTTGCATAGCTAACCTCACAACCGCATGATTTATCTGCTTTAATTGATTGCTTATAAATCCTCCTTACCGCATAATTAACTCCCCAATTTACTTGCTTTCGTAGTTAGATTTACTTTACCGCTCGTAGTTAAATAAAATCACCCTTATCATATAATTGGGTGTGATAATTTTGTGTCAAGCGTTCTTAGATGAAATAAGCCGTCGATTGATTCGTTTATTCCCACTTTTTACCCATTCGTTGGGATTCGATACTCGGTATGTACTTATCGTTTTATATTACTTGTAACGACCGTATACTTGCGTAGTTTGCGTATTAGTATTTGGAACGCAACAAGTTTTTTGGCGCCGTTGCCGGGGAATGTGGTAACGTGCGGAGTAAATGACAATATTGATGGCTAGTTTTGTGTTTGATAGCTTGATATTTCGTGCTAATCTTGATCTTTTTGTTTCTTTGCGAGGTTCGGCCGATCTATTTCGAAGAGCTTAAGGATTTTGATGAGCCTATGTTTTTTGGGGAATCATGGACGATGGGAGTAGTTTTGGTGACGATCAAACCATCCCTCGTATCAAGTCAAGCTCGTGACTTAAAACAAGCATTCTTTCCCTTTTTCATCTTGTTTTGTTTTGTTTTGTTTTTGTTTGTGTTGTGTTGTAGGTGATGATTGTGCATGATAAAGAAGTAATGGCAAGCATGATTGAGGATTCGAGACAGAAGTTAACCACGGGATGCACGTACTCCATGATCGACAAAAAGGGCGTAACCTTTACATTTTTGCATTCCGTTTGGTTTATTTTGCGCTGACAATGCTATATCTATATGTCCGTACTTGATTAGTTTTAATTATCCATGCTTGCTTGAATTGGATAGAGCCGTGCTTAATCATTCACCTTGTTGTTTTCTTTGTTTTGTTTTTGTTTTTGTTTTTGTTTGTCTTTCCTCTGTGTGCTTGTGTGGTTGTCGTGTCGACCTCCCTCCATTTTTCTCAATTCACACAATGGGGACATTGTGCGTTTTAAGTTTGGGGGTGTAGAGAGGTCACAAGTACTTGCATACATGCTAGGTCGACCCGCCAATTTTTTTTTTCAAATTCTTATTATTATTTGAACATGCTTCTACAAAATTTGAGCACATTGGCTAAGGCTAGGTTGTATTTGTGGTGGATAAAGAACTTTAGTGATAATAGGATCTAGGACTCCTCTTGCGTAACTTAGATTCTCTCCAAACTTTAGTTTGAAAACTAAGTGTGAAGAGAACAAAATGGCCTAAGATTGGGGGAGTGAACCATTTTCAAGAATGAAAAACCTTTGAACACCTAGCTCTTAAAAAAAATGAGTAGAGAAGTTGCTAAAATGTATGCTCTTCTATGAGAGAAAAGAAAGGCTATGCCTTCAATTGATGAAATTCATGAATCATTTATGTAATTCCTCTATTTCGTTGGAATAGTGCAAGGTTTGTAGTGAAAAGTTCATATGTAATGCACAAAGAAAAGGAATGGTGCTAGTAGCCCACAAAGTCAAATGTTTAGAAGCACAAGCAACCATCAATAGTGCTAGATTTGTGTTGTAATATCATTGTAAAAGCACGAAATGCTATATTATCATTGTAAATCAAAAGAAAAGCATTTATGTGAGAAAGATCTAGGGACTAAAATTGTTAATTAGTTCAAGAAAGGGGAAAACACTCTTAAATTACCTACAACTTAGTTTCACGATGTGATTGGAGCATAAGGTTTGAAACCTAAGGTTAGGAGATAGTCTATGTTAACGTGAGGAGCCCATGCAAGTAGAACCGATGATTTTAATCTATTGGGGCGTATTCACCTAAAATAGAACCTAGCCGAAGTCATCACACACACACGTGGAGCTTGTTTGAGAAATAATTTGAAAGTGTTAAGTTTTGGCATTTGGATCTTAGGCATGCATGTTTAGTAATTGTTTTTGCTTTCTTTGCTCGAGGACGAGCAAGTGTTTAAGTTTGGGGGTGTTGATAACGCCGTGAGAACGTCGTTATTACCTATCTCCTTAAGCCCAAAATATCTTGTTTTGATCCGAGTTTTGCGTGCTTTTGCTTGTTTTTGTGTTCTTTTGCGTTTTTGGTCCTTTGTTGGGCTTTTGTGTGTTTTCTTTTGTTTTCGTCGTTTTTTTGTTCTGTTTGTAGGTTTGAGAATTTAGCAAGGCTAAAGGGAAGTCCGAGAGGATATGATTCAATGCAATTCCATCAAATCAAGACTCGGTGGCCGTTGATGCAAGCCTTTGCGCAGAAAGAGCTTCAAAGGAAAGAGAACCCGAAGCAAATTTTACAAGAATGAAGATAGCTACTCACTCAAGCATGCACAACTTTATCATGGCCGATCCAAATAAGCTGAATTTTGGATATGTTATAGATGAGTGAGTTAGCTACGCTACGGACTTTACGGATCCGCATTCGGAGTTCGGAATCAAAAGATATGCTGCTCGGAAGGAAGTGCGGCAGAGCAGGAAACCTACGGCCTGTTTCTCGCGGCCGCGAGGTTAAGTCTCGCGGCCGCGAGACCCCTGTTCCAGCAGCTGTTTTCTGCGGGAAAAACAGGGGGTTTTTTGTATCTTCCCCCTTTTCCCCCACTTGTATTTAAAAACCCTTTAGGGGACTTTTTGGTCTTGTTTCCCTAGGTTAAGAGGGTCAAGAGGAGACACACTATGAGGAGACACACATACCTTGCCTCCCTTTTCCTCTCAAGCTTCCCTAAACTCTCTCTTTACTTTTTCTTTCTTTTTCTTGTATTTGAAGACTCCACCAAGGGGGTGAGTTAATCACCACCCTTGGGGAGTGATTAGGTGGTGATTAAAGGGAGGAGAATCCATCTCTCGACTATATTCCGATTAGGTGATATCTTTCCATTTCCTAGTTGTTTATGATTAGGAGATGAATATTGTTATTTTCTTTTTGGATGAATGATTGAGGATTTGAATTCTCCGGATTTATATATATTTATGTTATTGTTTGATTAAATGATGTCTTGGTGATTAGTATGGTGCTTATATGTGTTCGTTAATCCGATTCCGTCCTTATCGTTCATCTTATGGTTTGACAACCTTTGAGATGAGATTTATTGATTCTTGATTGCTAGACATAGTGATTTTGAGGATTTGATTATGAATTTGGATTGTGATTCGACTTTAGGATAGACATATACCTATGTCGTTTCATATTCGTTTAAGGTTTGAGTTTAATGCATCGATTAGATTTTAATCCACTTAGACATAAATTGGATTAGTTTAACTCGATAGGTTTGTATGCAACTCGGAAGATACATACGAACGTCCTTGAATCCTTGAGTAGCAACACGAGCATAATATATTAATTGTCGAGTCATTGTTATCGTTTGATTAATTATGTTTGGATGTTGGGCTATGTTTGAATTGTTGGATTTATTGTTTTATCGCACTTTTGGCCAATGATTGTAGTAGATTATTGTTTAAGTACTTTGATTTGCCGTAATCATGTAATCGGACTTAATTCTACCTTGAATGCATCCTAGACATAGGACTTTGAAGGTTAGGCGAGTGACGATTTGTGGATTTCGACCTAGGATAGGCATATACCTAGTGTGGTCCGTGTTTGTAAAATGAGTTCGTTCGTGAATGCATCAAATAACGTAGATTCTCTTTATTCGGGGATTTGGGTTAGGCTTAGGTCCCGGGTGACAGCGGTACGCCTTTGATCCCTCTGAGAGCATCGAGTGACAACGATGTTTGTGATTGATCCGGAGATGGAGAGTTTGGGTAGATTGGTAGAGTTAAGTGAGACCGACAGGGAGACTTAACTAAATTAGAACTCACAAACAACAACTAAACCTATGATTGTTTGCATAGCTAACCTAACAACCGCATGATTTATCTGCTTTAATTGATTGCTTATAAATCCTCCTTACCGCATAATTAACTCCCCAATTTACTTGCTTTCGTAGTTAGATTTACTTTACCGCTCGTAGTTAAATAAAATCACCCTTATCATATAATTGGGTGTGATAATTTTGTGTCAAGCGTTCTTAGATGAAATAAGCCGTCGATTGATTCGTTTATTCCCACTTTTTACCCATTCGTTGGGATTCGATACTCGGTATGTACTTATCGTTTTATATTACTTGTAACGACCGTATACTTGCGTAGTTTGCGTATTAGTATTTGGAACGCAACAATCAAGAAATTCAATTGGAGTTTGTGAACACTAAAGATCAACTTGCAGATAGCTTTACAAAAGCAGTCAATTCAGAAAAGTTAGAACAATTTTGAAATGGTGTTCGAATTATGAATTAAGAGGGGGTGTTAAAATTAATTCATAATTCCTTAAGCATGAAGAACCTTAAGCATGAAGAAATCATACTTTGATGATTCATAGTCAAAGTTTGCAACACAAAAGACTTATCTAGAATTTCATTCTAGTCATCCAAATCAACCAATGAAAATTGAAGCCTTAGCATTGAAGAACTCTCAAGAAGCTTAGTCATCATGCTTAGCCACTAAGTTTGAATTAAAATTAATGTATCCAACAAATTAATCTAGTTGCTTCTAGTGTAGAGTAGAAAGGTGATTCATAGGCCTATATATATGTATGTAGTGTGTAGAATTTTACATATAGAAAAAATCCATCAATTAGCAAGTTACTTTTGAGAAGAAAATTTATTCTCTTGTATGAAGGCTTAGTGCAAAAAGCCTCAAAATATTGTAGCCTTATTATCTTGATGAAATAATAAGTCTACTTTGTCTTGCTAAAATTATTTTCTTAGTCTTTCATATCCCAAACACACCCAACATAAATTTAATATAGTCAAAAGAGAGTTTCAACAGTCGAGTGAAATAAAAAAAACTATGAAATTTACATTAGTTAAACATTCAACCAACTCAAATATCATTTTTTTTCTCCCAAATTCATGTAAATTCTAACCACATCAGTAAAAATATTTAATTTTAAAAGAAAATAGAATAAATATATATTTTTTTCAATTTGAATGAAATTTCTATTTATTACAAAATTCTCTGTACGAATTACTTTTTCCAAAATAAATCCATATCTTTTTTTAGTTAGTATAGTTGAGCGAAATTTGGTTAGATGTGAATGTGTAATTTCGTTTTTTGATCTATATATATGTAGATATGTTTATTCATCTATAATTAATATATCTAATTATAAAGCAATGGCAATATGGCATGAGTAGTAGCTAGTAACAACACTACATATATGATATTATCATATGTTAATTTTCTTGTCTTTCATGTTTCTTGCTAGATCTCTTAAATATATATATAATTGTACATCAACAATTAACACTGGAACGAAGATCTCAACTAATTCATTTTTTATTCTGCCATAAAAATATAAAATACCAAGATGCAGACTATACTATATCTGTGAAATAAATTGCTAAGATTTGTACTTGTTTTTCTGTCAGAAATAAATTATAGTATATGAAAAATAGGGTATATAGATAGGTTTAATAGCCAAATTATAATATAAAAAGGTGAAATGCATTCCTCAACCTGTACGGTTTTTCTCCTAATTTTTTATATGCTAAATTTTCCAAAAAGAAAAAGGAAAAAAAAAACTACTATTAAGTACTAAGAGGGAAAATTGTTTCATCTGTTCATATATATATATATTTTTTTTTTGTATGTGAATCATTTCCTAAAATATGCGCCTAAGGACGGCATAAGTAATCGACCTTTGTCAAAAAAAAAAAATATATATATATATACTTGATAAATGCGTTAGAAGCCTTTTGTTATATTTTGATACTCGACGTATAAATTTCAAATTAACTTAATAAAAATAAATAAATTAGGATTAGATAAATAATGCGAGGAATATCATGTGATATTGATTGGTTTCGCAATGGTGTTCATGTGTTATATTTGATTTAATTCCTTTCGAGTCTACATTACATGAACTTTCATTAATATTCATGCATAGTGTTGATTGAATTAATAAGGGGTAATTAATAATCTTTACTTTTCAGAAGAATATATGTATAGGGTACGTAGCTGTGATTGAAGATTGAACCATACAAATAGAAGAATCTGATGAAGAGAAAAAGCTGGGAACATTTTTATCAAATTTTATTGTAATGGGTCAAAAAATAGATATTGACTTTAGCTCCAATTACTCATCCAGGTTTCCCGCAGAATATTCAAACTAAAATTAACATGTACTCAGAATATTCAATTATATACTATATTCCTTCTCTGTAGAATATCTTAGAATATATAAATTTTGTGGTACATATAATATATCCCCATTTAAAATTAATCATGAGTCAAACTTAGATCGACTACACAAGGCTCCATGTAACTAATACTCTAATACAATCATTCAATTCTACCTAACTAGCTTAGCTAGCTATACAATAATAATGAAATTAAATAAATCTGTCATTCAATTCAAGAATTAATTCCTTCAAATCTATCATTTTTCCATTCATTCAATATAATCAGCATCTGTTATATATATATGGAGGCTTTATGTTCTCCCTTTTGCAGTTCGATCTTCTGTCTCTTCATCATAATCATTTGAAAACATTTGGATATGATATGGTAAAGTCACTGTTACTATTGATGAATAATTGTTTTTTCTTTTTTCTCTTCATCATCAATTATTTATTAATTTATTCTAATATTGTTCTAATTTCATATAGGGCAGAAAACAATTAATCATGGCCAGTGGAGAGACTAAATTAAGAACAATGAAACAAAAGGAGCTGAGGCATTTATTTATTTAATTTCCAGGTAAGTTTTTAATATGATTGGTTAAGTTTCATTAATTGGTTGAAATAACGTTGTTGTCTAGGAGTATTTATTATTCATCTGACTTGGAAGTATTAATTTGTTGTACACGATCAGCTTTGTATCTGATAATTAAAAAAAAAAAAAATCTCTAAACTTTCATCTGGATTGATGGAATTAATTAAGCTAATATTTTCAATTCATAATTTCGTGCATCATTTAATTTTTTTATGAATTTCAAATTTTTACTTATCTCCTTCAACAAAACCATTTGCTTGTTGGAGAGCGAAAATTTGAAATTTACCAAACCAACATAAGAAATTAATCCGGCTTCCAATTAAGGTTTTGTGTATAATTTACATATATGGCTATCTAAATTTATATAGCCATGTGAAATTTTATATGGCAGCCACATCATCCAATTAATTCCCCAACCACATTAAAAAATATCGATTTGAATTTAGCAATTTAATTACATTGTTAAAGTAGGTAGATTTAAATTTAAATCAGTTTATTTCTCATGTAAAAAAACTAGTTATTAATTTATGATTTAAGTTTATTGTTTAAAAAATCATTATAATCCATATTAATTATTTATATTTGGCATATACTAAGTAATCAAATATTATCTATAATTTCATATTTAATTTGAAGGAGGATAATAGTTATCTAAAATTTGAATAATGACTATTTAAATAAATAATTAAAACTGAATATGTCAAACATTGTTCACTATGTCTAATTTTATATACATACTTTTACATATCCTCTTTTGAAATGCTCTAAAAGCAACTTACCTTACTTGGCACTTTTCCTCAATCAAAATTATAAAACCCAGAATTTTAAAATTATTATACAAGACATAAGGACACGACGCCCAACACTTTGACTGGATCATCTATCTTAGGTAATAAAATAATCAACTAAACAAAAACCAAGATGAAGATTAAGAAATTAATAAAATTTCTAAAATAATAATTAACTCAGAAATTTTTCTGAGGCTAAATGTTCTAAATAGATTGAATATAACAATTTTAAATTCACCTTATAAGGTCAACTCTTGATCCAAGTCATCTAGAGTGTACTACGCTCAATGCATGAGTATTCTAAGATGGTATCAGAGTTTTAAGTTAATGTGAGTCACCTCCTTCCGTGATAGGCTTCTCCTTGTTCACATGATGAAATTATTTTTTACCCACACATTTCACCTAGATGACAAGGCATGTGCTATTTATTCGTCTAGTTAACTAAGGTTTGGATTGTCATTATTCTTGTGTTAGGCTCATATATCGCAATTTGCAAGATTAGACAATAATATGTCACGTGTTGAACTTGTTTTACCCTTACATTTAGCTCGCTCACACTTGAAGGGAGAGGGTTAGGACTAAATGTCTCACGTGAAATGGATAACAGTACAAAGTTCATCTTATAATGACAATCTTCAACTATTGGATTAACTCTTTAGGCGAGTTAGGTTCAAGCCATTTAAAATTAATTTAACTCAATCCATATTTATTCTAATTAGGAAAAATATCTAATCTACTGAACAATATAAAAGAGTAAATTAAAAACATGCGTAGCTATAAAACATAAAAGAGAAGCTATTCCCTTATGTACCTACCTTTATACAGGAACATGCGTGCGTGGTTTCTTCACTAACATTTAGGGTCTATTTGGATGGGTTTTGACTCGGTTTCGCAGGTCTCGGTTTAAAAAGAATAGTTTGGATAATTTCGATGAAACATTTGTGACTCATATTGAACTGTTTTGACCTAGTTTGGGCTCATCCAAATTGGGCCAAACCAGATTTAGAGAAGGATTTGGGCAGATCTTGACCCAAACCCAAGGTTTGGACTCAACCTAAAACTCGCCCAGACTCAAGTGAGGCCCTGACACATTGTCAGCGCCTCTCGAGTCTTATGATCTGCTTCTTTAATTCTATTCTCTCTCTCTTTCTTCTCCAGTTATATATTTAAATTATGTTCTCACTTCCTATAGATAGAAGGTTTATTTCTTTATATGTTGTTTTATTTTAATTATTATGTTACTACGTGTACCAATGTTATTAAAACCGGACCGGACCGGCCGGTCCGACCGGTTCGACCGCGAACCGAAGGTTGGTCCGGTCCGGTTTACCCCCTAAAACCGCCTGACTCAAAAACCAGTTTGAACCGGGTTGAACCGGTCCAAAACCGGTGAACCGGCGAACCGGTATGGACCGGTTCAACCCGATTTTGAATTTTCTTTTTTTTTTCTTTTTTCTTTTGATTTTTTTAAAGTTAAAAATAAACTAAAATTTTTTGTACAAGGTGGGATTTGAACACCTAACCTCTTACATGAAAAATAACTTCCTTACCATTTAAGCTACATCATTTTTATTGAACTTTTAGTACAAAAATTTATAAATTATAGAAACTTGTAGCCAAATTTATTTATAAATTAGATAATTAACTCAAATTAACATTTTACACATTATCAATGAAAATTAATACTCAAATAATAATTTTTTATTATAATTTTTTCTATTAAATATTTCTTTCCAATAATATTTTTAGGATGAAGAGTCAAATCGATATATTATGCAAGTTTGATTTTGAATATTAGACTTTTATACATACCCATATTTTAAAATTTATGAATTTCTTAGTTTGTTGTATTTTTAACTTACACTTTTAAATTTTTATAAAAAAATATAATCATATTATATTTATATGAGCTTACAAATTAGTATCATATTAACGTTATGAAATAAGTTAGATAAATATTGTATGATTTAATTTAAATATATTATAAGATTTTGTATATTTTTAATCAATTGTAGGATAATGTTTAAATTTTATGTATATTGCATATACTTTAAAATTAAATATATATATTACATTATTATGACGTCATCCGGTCCGACCAGCGGTCCGACCGGTTCGACCAGTAAAACCAGTGGCCAGTCGGCTCACCGGTTCATTGTCCGGTCCGGTTCTGAAAACATTGACGTGTACTGAATGGATGATAAAAGTAAAATGTGTGTATTCTCCAAAAAAATAAAAAAGTGAAATATGAGTACAAGATTATTTTATACTATTGGAGGGCGTTTGGTTTGTTTAATAAGCCTTGATATAAAAAATAATCCTACAGGTATTAATTATTTGGTTTTAATATTTCGGATCCGTCCGAAAAAGCGAGCACCCCCCTTATCTCGTGATTATAATTGGGGGGAGTCCCTGTAATTAAGCTATATTCACCAACTCATATTTTTTTGTTATGATTTTACTTTACATATCATTTCCTTATATCACAAATTTCCATATAGCATCGATTCATTGTGCATGCATACATCTTCTTCCCAACAAACCTTATAATTTGAACAGGTTTGTCTCATAATTATCAGCCATTTGTTTTCTTAAAGGCCCCTAAAAGCAATAAGATTAAAAAAATACTCCCTCCGTTTCATTTAAATTGGCACATTTTTTGTTTTCACACAGATTAAGAAATCTCATCATTGCATACTTTTTATGGTAAAATGCCTCAAATACCCTTTATAATGATGACTAATTTTTAATTTTTTATTAGTGAGTGGTGACCATTGAGTTTTCCAACATAAATGTGGGAAATGGGCAAAATTGAAAAAAAAAACTTTTGAAAACCTAAACATGCCAATTAATTTAAAACAAAAAAATTTGGCAAATTTATCAATTAATATGAAACGGATGGAGTAGTATATATCATCATCTATTGTATATATCTTATAATTTATAAAATAGCAAAATTATTAATAAGCATTCAATCGTTTATCATCATCTAAATTAATATCACAATCTCTAAATAATTACAACTAATTATCAATTATTACAATATAATAACTCATCATCTCATTATATAATAAAATATTACTATATTTCAAATTCTATAAAATTATTGATTTGATTTCTCCAGCTACTTTCCTTCTCCAAACCACAACAATCAAACAACCATCTAAATCAAATATCAAATTTTCAAAATCCACTAACTATTATCTAATAATATTTTACATCTCAATTTTCCATTAAAACCATTATCCAAATCGAGTTACGGATGTTTCATCGAAACCTCCGAAATCACTTTTTCAGACCAAACCGAGACCAAACCCAGCCAAACTACTTCCATATTAACCCTTGATATCTCATTTGGATGGGTTTTGGCTGTTGGGTTTTGTGGTTTGATTAAGTTGAAACCCCACTTGAATTGAGTTTGAATGTTGGAGTTTAGAGGGAAAAATAGGTGGTAGGTGTCAAATCGATGTCTTTTTTAGTGAGATTTGGGAGAAAAAGTAGGTGGCAGGTGTCAAATCCATGTTTTATAGGTTTGAAGAGTTTGATTGTGAGTTTCTGAATAGGTTTTTGATGGTTTTATGGATTTGGTGAAACTCATTTGAAAGGATTTTGACTCAATCTCGCGAAATCCGCTAGACCGGGCCAAAATCCATCCACATACACCCTTAAAGTCTTCCAATAACCTTTTACAATTTCCTTCACTTGATTCTTTACGTGAAGTCAAAAACAGCAAATCTCATTCTTTTCTGTGATTCACATGATATGTTTGAGTGTTTAGATTTTTGCCCTTTTGAAAGGGTCAGCTGTCAATCAATGAAGTGGAATTTAATTCAAATGGTCAAAATTCCTTTGGATATTATAAGATTTTAATCCGATTAACAATTTGCTGGATGATCCGCAATGCTAAGTACGTGGGGGTGGATGAATATAACTTGATTCGATCCTTATAGATTAGGATTGAATAATAAACTAAAAATAATTATGTACATATATTTTATTTATTAAATAACATTGATAATATTTTATGATAAGTTTAACAATTATATAAATTAATACTTCCTCCGTCCCATTTTTCTTTATCCATTGATATAGTTGAACAGTCAATTTGATTAAATTTAAAAAAATTATAATAAATAATTTAACTAATATATTTCATTAATAAGTTGATAATATTATGTGACACAATATATATTAATATTTAAAAGGTTTAATACACCATAAATATGAATAATTTAACATGATAAGTCACTTAAAAGATTGAAAAGTTTGATCAGGTACTGTAGCTAAAAGAGTAAAAAAAAGGGGACGGATGGAGTATTTCATAAGTTATCTCGTGTTTATACATTCTTTCACCTAACATTACGAATATAATTTTGATATGTATTTTAATATCAATCCACTATTTTTCGACGTAATCAATTAAATCATTTTTAGAGAGTTGATTTTTGGAGTTTAGTGGATTATGAAGAACGTCGGAGCAAATAAGTCGAATAAAGATGTAACATTAACAAACATGTACAAAATGTATTGGGGGAATTTTAAAAACGGAAATTTTGTTGGACCGTAAAATATCTAAAATCCAATCGAATCCAGACAAGATATGAATACGGTTCAATATAAATGTATCTAGATTTGGGCAAGCCTGATCCAATCCAGCTCTGACCTTTTGACATCCCATCCCTAATTAAAATACATTGAAACCTCCCATAATAAAGAAAATCTGCAAAATAACCCTCTACAATTTTCATTGCATAAAATCTCCCCCTTTCACAGAATACATTTTCCATCCATTTCCGTCAACTTTTAACTAAGAGTAAGTTACACTCTCTCTAAATGAGAGCGTACTTCATTTTATGAGACAATATTGTCAACTTTTAAAAAAGAGTTAAGAATGCTTCAGCATTATAAGGCAATATTTCAAGTTATACTGAATATATTAATTTATTTAGGAAGCTCAAAGACAATAATACCCTTCAATTATTATTTATTTGAGAGAGTAGAACAAGGGTGAGTTCCGTCAGGTCGGATGGGGTTGGTGGGGTGGAAGGCGGAGGTGGGGTGAGTTTTATTTTTTTTTATTATTTTAAACATTTTTTTATACAAAATAGTATATTTATATTTAATTAATTTATTAATATATATGTAAATTAGTTCAAACATGAAGGGTAAGATATGTGCAATAAAATATGTAATATTAGAAGATTTTATGAAATAAAAATTACATAATGGATAGTTAAGTCCAAATTTTCCTCAACAATACCCCGATGGAATTATTGAAAACTTTTTCAAGAACAATACTTCACCTCCCTTTTTATGGACTTTATTTTGAGAGCATGACTTCACCACAAAAATTTAAGAAATATATAAAAGAAATTGTTTTTGATTTAAAAAAAATTATATAGATACACATACAAGTTATGGCAAATTATATTTTCGGTACCACATTTAGTTGTCTGCACTAGAACAATTATTATTTTCTTAAAAAATATACATTTTGATATCGAAATCAGCTGTACATTGCTTGTAAGTTTTGTAGTTTCATATTATTTTGTGTTAAAACAAAAAAGGCACATCCGCACATGTATATTGCTGATGGAAAAAGTTTATGTGTACCCTCCAATTGTTAGAATTAATGGGGGAAAATTATAAATTTGGTATCATACAATATAACACTTTGCAATATTGATACCACTGGATACATAAGTGCACATTTAATTAGTACCACAATTTAAATTTAAATATTGATTGCAATGTTCATATTATCGTCAAATAACTGCACCGAAATGGATAAAATCGGCCACGCGCATCACATGGTTGTTACCTCATCTTTTCAAATGAAAATATCATGTGATAACGTTAAAACATAAATGAAACGTTTTAATCTTCCCTCCAAAAGATAAAATGTTGTGATAATTTTTTCTCCAAAAGTGAGGAAAAAGTGGTTATTTTCCCTCAACAAGACGAGATAGCGGCCACGGGCGGTGTACATGGCCAATCTTGTCTTTAAATTGTGGTACTAAATGTGCATTTATGTATCCAGTGGTACCAAGATTGCAAATAGTCGATAATTTTTCCGAATTAATGGTCATGTATTAGCAAATTTTTCATCTGAACTTGACAAACTCACTCAATTTTACAAACAACTGGTCTAGTTTTGATATTAATAGTGCTCATTATAAGAGAAATGTATCATTAGTTCGCAATCTTGATCAAATTCTTAACATCTACATGTGATAAAATTCTTGATCAAGCAATTTAGATGCCTCATAAAAGAATGAACTTAACTATACTTCATCATTCAAAACTTCATTTGTACTGTGACATGCACCAATGTAAACTAAATTAGCGTTTTTAGTACTTACTGATTAGTTGTATGTTTGACTTTATTATCAGCTAGCTATATTAATTGTAGCAAATTTTTTAATTAGTTTTGTGTTTACTTTCAATAAATCTGTATTTATATTTATATTTCTAGTCTAACCTAAAATTACAAGATTTAGAAAAATTCATCTAATTCAATAGTTAAACATAAATATATTAAAAGCAAATAATAAAAATTAAATTTAAATTTAAATGTTGGTATAATTGAATATAATAACGTCATGTTTTGGGCTCATCAACCAAATTAGATATATATGTCTTTCTCATTAGTGAGACTGATTTGGTTTGGCTTTTGACTAGAGAAAAATCATAACTTTAATGGAGATAGCCAATTTCAGAAGTTGCATTAGTCTTGAATCAAGTTAATTAATGTATAATTTGGAGCCTGGAATCTATAATTACTACTCCCTCCGTCCTTTAATATTTGCTCATATTTCTATTTTTGGATGTCGCAAAACAACACTCCATTTCTTTAAATGAAATTATTTTTCTAAAAAATACCCTCACTAAACTCTCCATTACTACTTTTATGGACATAAATGTAAAAATACCTAAAACTTTCAATTTTTCAACTCTTACCTAAATATCCGCATCAAAATCCAAGGGAGAAAAAAAAAAGGACGGAGCCACGGGGGAAGTATGTTATTTATAAACAATGGAATTTTCTGTAAAGAAGGGAATTTGCAAATATGTAAAAACTTATTGCAAAACGAGATCAAAAGCTAAATGAGAACTAGGTCTTCATTTCTATATATATATGAATATTTAGAGGAAATTAAGAACTTGAAAAGGGTTTTAGGATGAGGATGAGATCATAATTAGTTTCAAATAAATTGGGTTTCAATAGCAAAGTGTTTCTAACATTAAGGATTAGTAGTAAATAAAAAAAATGTTGGATTTCATATATACATATATGGTCAAGTAAGAAACATTATTATTCTTCTTTAAACATTACATATTTCTTAATTAGACCTTAAATATATAAGATGATTCAAAATAATTAATACTGTAAAATCACTGAACCCAGATTTAACTTCTTGAGCAGACACATACATGAATAAATATCATCACATGGACAGTTAATAATTAATGAACTAATTAATCAACATTATCCTGTCTTTAAAATACAATATATAGGAATTTTAAATAGAAAATTTTTATCATCCTTATGTTACATCAGTTTCTATCTATATATATACACAAATATATATATCTATGTTAATCAAGTTAAAAACTCTTCCTAGCTAATCCAAGAAATAAAAATGTAAACAAAAACAATTATGACTTTGGATAAGCTTTAATAAATTATTTTACATTCAGTAGCCATTGTTCTTAATTTAGGGAGACAATTGGGGCAAGAAATTTATCCCTTTCCATTTAAATAGCTGCCATTTTGCATTTTGTAAAGTTGGATTTTACATGTAATGTTAAGATGATCACTGCACATAATTCATACTATATATTTACCTATAATTATTAATTAAGTACTGCATGAAGGTTTAAATTAATGATTCTGATCATATAATTAATGTGATCACTGTCTAGCTACTTTCAAATCTTGACATAACAGTTATATAATTTAGTTGAGAGATTTACAGTCAAGAAAATCACACTTTCAGCATCATCAAATTCATAAATACATATTGACAAAGACAAAACTAATTAAAACCATATATAGTATTTAGGTAATGTCCACAGGTCTTAGATAAAAACAATTAACCACAAGGATGGATATAATCAAAATATAACAGAATTAATCACTGGACAAACACTACATTTACCATTTAATTAACTCCAGATTAGATTGACACATTTAAACCCTGACAAGAATAATTCATCACATCCTTTCAATTGTTTTTTCAGATTTCTGAAGATCAATAAACAAGGTAGCAAAAACTTACATTCAATTCCTCAAGCACCATAATACTGACCTTAATTCTTGCCTTTTTTTGATGTGCTGTAGAACCCAAAAAAAAAATGTCACTTTTATATCTCATATATAATTTCATATTTATTTTAATAAAATAAATGATATATTTTTTTATACCTAATTGATGAACTTGTGGTGATCCAAAATGGAACATAGCTGGTTGTTGGACTGTGAAGTACTAAAATTACTATAATCCCAATTCTCATGACCATTAGCAGTTGAAACATTGAGGTTTGGCTGTCCATTAAACCCGAAAATCGGAGGGTGAAGTTGCTTGAACCTCCTCTTGATTACAATAGATTCTTGAATTAGTTCTTCATGAGTTGTTGTAGCTTCTTCGTAAGTTAGCGGACAATGAAGAATCGGCTCACGAGATCCCGAAACTTCAAATTGATATTGGTAATTACCCTTGTACCTACTAGCTTCATGATTAAGCTGCGCCTTGATGCACATTTTCTCTTTAGTCCTTTCCCTCGCCCTTGCTCTCGCCTTCGCCCTCGATTCCTTTGCGAGATTAACTTTGTTATCGTTCATTAAGACCGATTTACCCTTTGAGTCATTAGGGCAGGACTCAACTTCCTCATGACAATCAGAAGGACTAGAATTAGTACTCTTACAACTTTTCATTTGGACGAGATCTTTGATGGCCGTCTTCGATTTCGTGAGGAGCCAATCGAGGGTTTTGCTTGGCTTGTCGAAACCTAACATCTCTTGTAGATCGAAAAACTTTCGAGCAATGCCAATGGACAATCTAACTCTCCTGTCACGCGGCCCTTGGGCCGTGTTTATCTTGCTATGGCGGTCTTTTTTGGCCGCCTTTTGATTTCTTGGAAACATGCTCATGGTAGAAGGATGATCTCCGTTTAGGCCATTGATGTCGTTGAACAAGGCAGAAGCTTCTAGAACCGGAGCGTTGCTGGCACCGAGGTCGGTTAAGTAGTGGCCCCCGGAATGGAAGTCGACGTGGCCGTGGTGATGAAGAAGAATTTCATTGCCATTGAGGTCAACAACAGAAGTAGAAGGGTGTAGGTATGTGTTGTTCCTATTGTACATTTTGTATCTTTTGGGTTGTGTAGAGATTAAAAGAAGGGCAACAAAACAAACCCTAATTATTATTTTTGCTTTTGAAAGCTTTGAAGATGTTCTTGAAATTGAATTAATTGAAAGATTTGTGACCATAGAGAAAAGGGTTTTTCAAGAGGTCAGTACCTCTTTAAAGAGGAGTGGAGTTTTATTTATTGAAGAGATATCGAAAAGTTGTCTTTTCCTCTTATTTACATGGAAAATGACTTTGCCTAAGAAAGACTACAAGGCTAGGCTGTAGGGGGGAAATGGAGGGCGAAGATATGATGAATTAGGGAAGCTGGGTTTTTCAGAAGCTAAAGTGATGTACCTTTTTTTCTCTAAAATACATATAAAGAAAATGTTTTAAATGATGAAAAAACACATTGTTTACTTGAGTCTTTCTAGGGTTTGAAAATCAAATTACAAAATATTCAATATTCGACTCGACTTCATTCGACTCGTTAGAACTCGATTCATTGTACATATCAAACAAATTTGAACTTTCATAACTTTTGGAGCTCGATTCGAGTTCGACTCAATCAACTGAAAGTTATACGAAATATATGTACGTAAAAATATCAGGTTATTCGAGATCGACTTGTATTCATTAAAAGTACTCCTTCTAACTAGATTTGTTAAACATTCAAAAAAATTCAAAAACAATTTCGAGCTCGATAAAAAATTCAAAGCGACTTTGAACATTACTCGGTACGTAGTACTACTCGACTCGTTTATAGTACGTACTCCCTCACTTGTTCCCTTTTATTACCACGCATTAATTCAAATACTATAAGAAAACTACAGCTCATGTATAGTTTCAGATGAAAACAGTCCAAATTAATGATTTCTTCATTTGTACTTGGTGTTTCCATTTTCTGCCATAGAAGAAATTAAAAGAGTTATACTATTTACTTACTGTGAAGAAATAAATGAGAACGGCCAATTTGATAAAGACTGTTCTTTTTCACCCCCATTAACAAAAAAAACCTAACATTTTAGACATACAAAATAGACAAACAATTTACCTAAAACACTATTTGCAATTAGGTTTGATGCAATATTAATAATACAATAGGTCAAAATATAAAAGATAGGGTTTCATCATATCTTAAGGACAGATTGAGATGTGTGAAAAGGCCGTGAGCTTTTTGTAGGTGTGACATTTGCATGTTTAGGGAAGAAAAATATCTAATACTAAAATACAGAATAAAATAGAATATATTTAAATAAAGCTGTAAATCATGTAAATGTAATTAGAGTCTATACATATATACATGACTGCACGTACCTTTGTCTATAACCCTACGGAATGGACAAATTTTATTTCATTTCTTTTGCTTTTCGGAAGGGCCCATTGTCTCCGTGTCTTGTTCACCCTAACTCGATTTCTGAATAATTGCAACAAAGTAAATTAAATTCATCTCCGTTTCAGTATGTCGATTAATTTTAAGCAACCCAGAAAAAAATAATCATCATATCCCTTTCTCTTAATTTGAGTACTGCAGCTTTTTTTTACGGTAAATTATTTAATAAAAAAGAATATTTTTTTTATATTGGAGAGTTTTGCAGAGTATTGTTGTAAACCCTAATTCTTTATTAATGGCAGTTTTTTATTTGTTTCCTTTTTGGTAGTTTTTTAACTGGCCGGGTTTTGAAGATGGGTTTTAGGTTTCTTGAAGTTTGTTGTTAGTGTTTCGGACTAACCCATTTAATTTTACTGTTTTCTTTAATTACAGAAGCTTAATTCACAAATCTGTGCAATTAATTAAGGGGCATGGAAAAACAAACTCTAATCTGGAAAAAGTGATTGTTGAGTTGAAAACATATTTGTGGATACATAAATTAAGCCCTAAGACAATGAAGAGACATATTTAGTTTCAGTCTTTTCTCATAAAGTTTGAAATGAAATATTGTTGAGTTTCTTCTGACTTGTAATTAACACTTGTCCTTTTTTATTTAGAGACTTCTTATTTTATTTTATTTTCTAGATCAAATAATTATATCATCTTGTGAGTGTCCGGGATCCACAAACAGAAAATGAGGTTCTTCTTCGCCAGTTATAAGATGGATTGATCAAACAAAGAAAAATTAGGCTGAGATAAGTCTAGGAACACCACTTTGATGATTAAATCAAGAGGGAATTGTCCCAAAATCAGATTTTGCATGTGTCATGTGCCGCAAAACTACGATTAGGATATGCAAGAAAAAATATACTTCTATTATGTTTTTGTACCAAAATTAATCCGATTTTGCATGTGTCGTGTGCGCGCCACATGACCAACATTAATTTTTTTCTTTAAATCCCAATCTAAAAAATTCCATTAAAATCCCTCAGTCTGAGAGTGAAGCTCACTCTCTCATTTGGACAAAAAATGTAATAAATTTGCTTCAATTTTGTAACTAATAGGATAAAATTGTCAGTCTGAAAACTTATATGGCAAATTTGCCAACGACCTAAGCTATGAGACTAATTTTACCTTTTTTTTCCCTATTTTATTATATATATTTCTACCTTAGTTTTTTTTTTTTTTTAATTTGATATATGATATGTAAATTTTCCATAAAGATAGCTAAACAATCAATTATTCAAGCTTAATTTTATATCTCATCGAGTTTCAAATTGTGTTCAATATTGATATTTAAACGAAGTGAACTCAAAATAACTTCAACTGAGTCAAATATGAGTCTAGTTATTCTCAAGCTTAAATACAATGGAATTCTATGACATGATAAATTAATATTGTTCGAACTTAGTGTGATGGCTTCATATGCATAACAAACATAGTCCAAATCAGCTTTTATAGATCGATCATTAGTCAAACATCAAGTAGCTTTGTTTAATTTTCAATTTAACTAAATTTGTTTAATAATTATGAAAGTCATGTGGACCTTTTTGTAGCGTTATAATAATATAAAAGGTCTATTTACATTATAGCTAACAATTGGTCGTAACAAGTAAAAAGTTAAATTAACTCACATACACTTGTTTTGGCGTTATATTCAATATATATCTTTATTTATGAAATATACTTCCACTAGAAAATTCAAAATTAACAAGTATGAAAGCATATCAAGAATTGATTATGTCAAAAACATCATGTAGATTTGTTGTGTTACCTACCTCAAAAATAATATATTAAAAAAAATCAACATTTAATTAGTATTTTTGCATTTTTAAGAATAAAAATAGCAATATAAATTTGCATACACATATTTTTTAATAAAGAATTCGTCTAAAACCCCATAATTATGTGTGGGGCCTGGCCTTGCTCCTGCCAATTTTCTGGAGGTTTGACCGGCAAATCCTCTCTTAAACTCAGCTTATTCAACCTTGCCATTGGTTTGACATTCCCACATCACTCCTCTTTTCACTTCATTAGTTTAACAATTTCAAATGAAACATGCATAGATTATAATCTTACTATTAATTAAGTTAAACAAGAAAATCCAATAAGTTTAGAATTTAAAAAAAAAAAAAAAAAAGATAAATATATGTTCTAATTGATTCATTACGGGCGCTAGTTTCACTTTTCGTCTAAGTCATCGATAGATTCACAATATGTATTTCTAGTTTCAAATAATTAAAGAACTCAACTAATAAAAATATATAGATTTAATTTAATAGAGAAAGCACTTCAAAATTATGTTGGCAGAAAATTTTCACTTTTAATAAAAAAGAATTGAAGTCGGATAAGTTCACCCTAAATCCAAAATCAGGGCCTACGAGTCAAAATCCTGGCCCAAATCCATTTGGATTGTTCTTTTCAATCCTAATTGATAAAGCCGACCCAATCCCATGTAATCATATTTCAGAGCTGAGCCCAATTTACACCTTTGCTTTTTTTTTTTTTTTTTTGATAAATAATTTACGCCTTTGCTTTGTACTAAGGACAATCACAATAATTCTACGAATTAGTACTCAATGGTTTTATTCTCTTTTCTATTTTTGAATTTAGATTAATGGAGGCGTTTCCCTTTCCCTTTCCCTTTCACAATTAAATTGGAAAATAATATTTTTTAAAGTACCATTGATTATAATAAGCCCTTTTTAAAAAAAAATAGTTGAAATCTCATAAAATTTCAGAAATTTTAAAAAAATATCTCATTGTAAAAATATTTACTTATCCAAAAACTTAGTTTCTCACGTAGTCACGTTTATATATTATTATTCAATTTAATGTCATCCTTACTGAATTTTCATTCGTATTTGCTGTGTCTATTATGGAAAGAGGAAACATTCATGTGAACTGATCAGAGGCAACATATGTACGGGCCTTGTATGTAATAAAAAAAAAAAAACCAAGCTCGAAAATCTGAATATAAGGCTGTCATATTGACCGATCAAACTTCTCTTTGAATATGGATTAAAATAAAGAAATATTTCTGGACTGAATGGTTCATATTTCAAAGGACCCCATGTTGGAAAAATTATTTTGCTGAGTTTCACTTGTAAATTAATTCTAGAAAGTTACTAAGATTTTAATATAAGTGTACTTTCAACATTAATTCATTATGGTAAAAAAAAAGAAAAAAAAAAAAAAGTGGCCAATTTTAATTAATTAGAAGAGTTGATTTTGTTTATCTATGGTGGCTTAAAAAATTATTTTGTAGTTTTTGAAAAATGTAATTATCCTTTTGGGCCTGTTTGGAATGATTTTGGCTGGTTTTCGTCCAATGAATTGACCCAGCACTATTGGGTTTGGCCCAATAAACTGGGCGAGACGTATCTCGGGCTGACATGAAACACATTGAAAATTGGGCCACAACAGCCACTTGGACATGGCAGAGACTGCAGCCCTATGCATTAGCAGAACAACTATTTATTATTTTACTAATATTTTACCATTTCAATATTTTAATCAAAATCTATTCAAATTGTGTTTCATATATTTCATTGAAACCACTCAAATCAATTTTAAAACACTGAAACATGGCGAAACCAAGCCAAAATCAATCTAAATGGGCCCTTTATGTTCGGAATGTACGAAAATATATGAAATCATAACTAAAAGTTTAATGTTTTTGACTAATTCTTAAACTTCCCATCAAATCTAATGGAAGAAAAGAATATAACGGATGAAGAAATGTTACTTGTTGATCAATAAAAATATTTTGTACAATGGAGGAGGGTATGCCGAGAGGAACCAAAAACACTAGTAATTATTCTGTAAAACTTCTCAGAAAAAAAAAAGTGTTATATTCTGAGTCATAAAATCATACTATATAAATGACACGCACGTGCACGTGCATGCACGAACTAAAGGATTATTCTTTTTCTTTTTGAGAAAAAAATTAAAGGATTCAAAAATTGAAATAGGAGTGTATTAAATTATTAAATATGTAAAGCACTGGGGAGGTCCAATAACAAAATTTGTCATTACTGGGGCTAGAAACTGAATTACATGGATACAAGGGGCCAAAATAATTTACCTTTGTCATTTTCAAAGAAATTAAGCTATCAATTTTTTGGGATTTACTTGTTTTATATTATTGATTTTTATTATTAAGTGAGAATCAATCAACGGTCAGATTTACGTTAGACTCAGATTTGATATCACTTATGTTGGGTCGGATCCAACTCTAATATATTCTAGAATATCTTCTCCACAGGCATTGTCTAGATCTCGTTGGATATTGACTCTTTTTCGGATTCAATAATTTTTTATCTTCACTTCTCCAATTAATATATTATTCTAAAAAAAAATGTTTGTTCTACATTTTCTTTCAATTTAGCTGGCATGCTTAACCTTTTTTTATAGTTATCAATGACTCAACACATTTAACCATTTGCTTCAAAAGGTTTAACATATGATGTTAGAATGCATCGGTACTGATACGGTTCAATTTGATAGGCGAAAATATGCATAAAAATAATATTATAACTGAAAATTAACTCATGTCTTGTACATGTTAACATGATGGTAAAATATTGTTAATGTTAATTATAGAAATAAAATATGATGTTGACATATATAATTTTTATTTATTTATTATCGTACTCGGATCTTTAGCGAACCAAAACGACCTAGATTCACAGTAACTTCAGATATTTTGTATAACGGGATCCTTTTAATCGAATCATAGCCATCTAATCTTCTAATTGAAAATCCTAGTAATAAAATTGGGTCGGATTATGACCCAATTCAGATAAGAATCCGGTGCATTCACAGCCCGGTGCACCGAGGTTATTTTTTTTATTACATTTCTTCATGGTAGTAAATCTCAATGTTATTAAAACCGGACCGGACCGGCCGGTCCAACCGGTTCGACCGCGAACCGGAGGCCTCTCCGGTCCGGTCAACCCTCTAAAACCACTGAACTCCAAACCCAGTATGAACCGGGTTAAACCGGTCCAAAACCGGCGAACCGGTGAACCGACGAACCGGTTTGGACCGCGGTTCATACTTAAAAAAAAAAAAAAAAAAAAAAAAAGGAATTTAAAAACCTAGGGCAGCCGCACAACTCACTTGCTGGAAAAACATAACACCAATTCAAAATCATAGAAAGACAGCGGCGGCTCCAAGATCTCAATGAAAGGTAAGAATTTGTAACTTTTTTCTTCAATCTTTGTGAATAAGTACTTAGATTAGGTAGGTTTTATACTAAGTTATCTTCTTCTTTGTCTTTGATGTGTTAATTTTTTTCTATGTTTACCCATCCCAAAAAAAGAAGTAAAAAACTTAAGCTTTGATTAGTTAATTTAATTGGAAGAACAAGAACCCACCAAATTAGTTAAATAGTTAATTTGTTTCTATGTAGTTTTGTCATATTAGTAAAGGGATAAAGTTAGCAAGCATTAATTAATTTGTTTTTATATAAGTGTTTTGTTAATTCATGTTGTACTTTTCCTAATGCTTTGATGAGGACATTTTCCATTTGCCTAGGATTAACATATAAACTTAAGTTAGATTTTGATACTAGATGAACAAAGAATAGTAGCCAAAGTTTGAAAGAAATTTGCAAGTTAATATAGTTTACTTTTTAGATTTTATTATACTACAGCATTTTGCCATATTAGTGAGGGAATAAAGTTAGCAAGCATTAGTTAATTTGATTCATTTAAGTGTTTTGGCATATTAGCAAGCATTAGTTAATATGTTTCTGTGATAAAGTTAGCATACCAATTATGTTATGAGCATTAAAATAATGTTAGTTAGGTAAAAGTAATTAGGTAGGATTTGATATAGGTAGGAGTAATACAAATGTGTTATAAAATTATGTTTCGAGCACTATTATTGTGAAGGTAATGAAGTAGATGATATGAATATAATAGATGATCCAATTGATTTGTCGGCGTTTGGTAATTTGACCGCAAGCTCGAGTGACGGTGATATCTCCCGTCTCCTAAGACAACAAAGAAATGTTCCTTTTGATGAAGATGATGAAGATTAAAGATTTTTATCTTGATTGTAGTTTTTGATATATTGTTGTATGTCCTATGAGTTTTAAGATCATGATTAGATGTTTGATTGTTTGTTTTGAACTTATGTTGTTTTAATTTGTCTACTCTTTTATTTAGGATCTATGTGTGATTTTACTTCGGGTAAAGTTTAAAGTTTAAACTTGTTATGTTGTAAGTTGTAACCTTTATGATTTCATTTTCATTTTTAGTTATGCATTGGACAAAATTTATTCATTGATTAAGTTTTCATTTGTGTCTATTATTTTATGTTGGAATATGTTATATATAATAATTTATTAAAAATTAATAATATATCATTATGATGTCATCCGGTCCGACCAGCGGTCCGACCGGTTCGACCAGTAAAACCAGTGGCCAGTTGGCTCACCGGTTCACTGTCCGGTCCGGTTCTGAAAACATTGGTAAATCTTGTAGAAGATAAATTCAGTGACGACTGTAGCTTCATAATAAATGCTTTCCCTTTCGAGTATTATATATTCACGTTTGGCATTGATAAAATGAAATTGAAAATTGAAATCAATACAAATTCAGTGTGATGAAGAAAGACAGTTCACACAAATAAGGACACTTGACTGTCCTTTCATGGGGTCCAACCCACATGCGGTCTCCAATATTTTTAACGTTCATTAAAATTCAGAAAAGTACAAATTAAATTCAGGAAGAATTAAATTTTACTATATTTGTTTTCTTATTTTGGTTCATAATATTTTCAGGAGATTGCACGATTACTCACTTGATTAAATTAGTCGGTTGGAACATTTAAAAAATCTCATTTATATATGGCATGGTAGAAAGTAGAAATATGCTTAACTATATATGTGAAGAAAAAAAATTATTGTTTCACTCTATATCTTGTTGAAATAGTTAATAAAGACATTTCTTTTACTCTGAAATTATTATCATGATGATCACTTTTGATGTCAAATTTTTATACAGAAGCATGAACCAAATAAAAGGAAACATATTTCTAGAAGCTAGCTAGATTTTTTCAATAGGATCTATATATATTGATTATTGATTGTCTTTCTCATAATTTTGTGACATATGTTCATCTATTAATAAGTGTCATATATTCATTACAAGGAATTAGAGTATAGACTATTAAATATCAACAACAGTTAATTAGTCGTTTGTGCAAAATACAAGTCACAACTTGAATCACCGGTACAAACATCCACCACAATACAGTTGTAGTGGATGTTCCACCATTGATAAAGGCCATGGTGGATATTCTCACTCTGGCTGGAAGTCTTGGTGAATACATTTGTCATTTCTCTACATACTACCCATACAAACGGTTGCGGAATCGTGGTGGTTGAGTTTTGACAACCCTTTTGAGCTTTTCACCTCATTTTTTGACCATGGTGAATATTCATATTCCTTGTAGTGATTTATAATTTGGATGTACTTATTGATGATTACATATATATGAAACAAATTAACTAAGGCATGAATATGTGCTAATGAAACAAATTATGGCATGAACATGTGGTAAAAGATCCTGAATGAAATTTCTAGTATTAAACCTGAGGCATTGCACTAAATTAAAAGCCATGCATAAAATTAATTAATCACGAGCTAATGAAGATAATAACCAATAATTAATTAATCATGCCAGCAAAGAAGCATGACAACACATCTTCTCATTATGTATAGCCGTCCTCTTTGTTCTTTGAGAAACCTTCCCAATTTTCTGCTTGATAATCTTTTCTTTGATTCTTCCTCTTTGTTCCTTGGATACACTACTGATGATTCATCAATATTGCTTCCCATTTTCTTTTCCATGATAATTAAAAATCAATTTTTAAGAAGAAAATAAGGGTACAAATTTTGGGTTTAATTTCTAGGAGTTTTGTACTTGTAAATTTTGTTCAAGATTGATGAGAAGAAGCAAAAGGGTAAAGGGTTTCAGTGTACGTACCCAAATTTTGTTTTTGTTGAGTTTGAAATGAGGAGCAAAAGGGGTATTCTTATAATTAATGGCCGAAGCAACTATAGTTCATGCCCCCATTTCTCTTTTTGCCACGTCATGTAGATATCATTTTCCAAGATTGTTGGTCGGCAATAGTTGTGGCTTGTGGAAAATTCTTGCATAGACCTTGTCTACGAGCTTTTCATATATCTTGTGATTGTAAATGCACCATATTATACATTGTGAGAGCATGACATCATCAAAATGTATTATGTAGTGCATTTACAATCACAAGGTCTATCACTAAGCTCTTAGACCTGATCTATGTAAGAATTTTTCGTGGCTTGTGACTATACGTGGATTGGTGTTAGTTTGATTTTCGATTATTTTTAATTAATAAAATAATTTTGGGTGTTTAATTACAGCGAAATCTTTAAAACGATTTTAAATGAGTTTTGATGTGGGAGTCTGAAAGAAAAAAATAGGTCATAAATATATAATCAATTAATTTAATAATTGACATATTATGGAACTAAATATAAATGAGTTTTGAGGCCATTTCCATGGGGCAATAAAAACTTGGGGTAGCCACGATTCCCAAGGGCCTCGTGTAACTATTTCATTTTATTGTCTACATTAATGCTTTAAAATAAATGTGAAGCAAGACTATCATCATTTGGCTTCCTATTTCAAATGGTTGTATTTAAAAGAAAATATTATTAAGAAAATAATATTTGGATTTTCAAGTGAGTCAACTATTCCGACTGAACTGCATGATGAAGTGATAGTTCACACTGGTAGCTGCACTTGTGCACTTGATATATTAATGCGCATTTAAGAAAATATTTCTGAAATAGTATTTCCAAAAGATTCTTACAAATATTACTTTAATGGGTTAATCACAAGGACAAATCCAGTGATTTGGTGTATTTTGCGTCCAATCCTCTCGGATAATCATAATTACAGAGACATTCCATGAGATTTGCAAAACCTTACAAAACTCTAACGGATACTGACTTCCCCTGAGGTTTGTGGAACCTTACAAAAATTAATATTTGCATATTAGTCTCTAAACTTTAATAAAATCCAATTTTCAAATAAAAAAGAAAAACAAACAAACAAACCCCACCCCAATTTATAATACACAAAAAAAGAAAAAAAAATAGTTTATCAATTATGTAAAATAAATTCAAATTTATAAAGTGTTATGTTCAAATAATTTTTAATAGTAAAAAATAATTTCATAAATATATAAATAAAATTTTATTTCCGTATTTTATAGTAAAATATTATTTTAAATCGTATTGTATTTAAGTAAGAAATAAATTTATGATTGTAAAATATTAAATACTTGTGAATATATAAGTCTAAAATTAAATTAATTGGGTATCTTATTTTTTTTCCAGAAAACCCCATCAATTTAATTAATTGCAAATACAACGTAGATAATTATTTTATTAAAAGGGTATTTAAATGAGTATTTTATTGATTTTTGTGGTTAAAATTTTATAAAATGTATATTTCATTTCAGAGTATTTCTATATTATGTTAAAAAATATTGATTTTTTAAGTTAAAATTTTAGTACGGGTTAATTATTAATATTTTAGCATTTTTATAGTTCAATTAATTAATGTCCAAAAATTTTCCTCATTAACCATATTTTTTATTCATTATCTTTTTACTTTAGTTTTTTTTTTAAATTATGAAAAAAATAAAATTATAAATATTACGTCTTAAATATGAATAATTATGAATATTTTGCATTTTCATAATGGTCTTTTATTTATCTTCAAGTTTATTTTTTCTTATGATTAACAATAATTTATTCACTTTCCCTTGTACATCAATTTTATAAACATTATGAAAAAAGTTTGAAATTAATATCTACATGTTAATAAAATAAATCTAAAGGTTTAAAGTTTCACTGATTTTTACAACATTTACACCTACAAACAAATCATATCATTGCATTGAAACCCTTCACATGCACCAAAAATAACAAGGGTATAATTGTCCATAAAATAGCTATAGTAACCTCAAGGATAAAATGAGATTTTCAATAAAATTTGGGTGATGACGTCAGTGAAAACAAACGGTAGACCTACGGATGTAAGGTTTTATAAACGTCAGGGGGGGTCTATATAATTATGATTCTTCGAGGGGATTGAATGCGAAATACACCAAACCATAGGGAAGATCCCCAGTTATAAATCATTATAAAGTAATAGATCATTGTCCAACAAACGTTCGAAATATAAATATCTTAAAAATATAAAATTATTGAAATTGAAATAGGCAATGTTTTATTGAGTATGAATTGTATATGATTGAGTCTTTGTTAAAATACTCAACAATATTTTTTTTTTAAAAAGTGGAAAAAAAAAAAGCAGATAACAAGCAAAGAGAAAAGAATATGCAAAATATGATAAATGTTGCACAAGATAAAGGAGAATAGATAATTAATTTGTGTATATCTACACAGGAGAAAGGAAAAAATATAATAAATGTTGCACAGGAGAAAGGAGAATAGATAATAAATGGAGCAGTTTCCTATGAGATTCGAACACGGGACAAAAGGTTAATAATACAAAGTCATTACAAGGTCAACTAGCAGCTCTGTATGTTAATACTTAATATGACTACTAATGAAGATATATATAAAATAATTTCGATATTTTTCTGGGGGGCGACCGCCCTCCCCAGCCCCTTAGACGGTCCGCCCCTACCTGTAACTAACCCTACTTTATTCAACGTTATAACAATTTTGAAAACTCGAATTGAATTAAAAGATTAGTTTTAAGTCCAAAAGAGTTCATATATATAACCTGTTTCTGAATTAGGAGCAGAGTTAATTAAACATGCTTTGCATAGTATTCCTTGTTAATTTAATTATTAAGATATTAATGAATATATGTATTGTACGGACAGAGATAGAAAAGGCCTGAATCATCAAATGTGGACACTGAAGATTAAATTACACTCAAAATTGCAAAACTTCAAACAAAAGACATGTAGCACGTGAGGGACTTGGCCCCAGCTTTTATTCCAGCCAACAGTTGCCTCGGTCTTTGTTTGTGCTCCTTTGAATTTTGGGAACTTAATTTAGGGGTAGTTTGTTTTTAGTCAGGTTTTTTAGAGTTGAAAATCAAATCAAATCAATTTATTCGAAATAGGTTTGAGCTTGATTCGATAAAAAATGAAGAAATTAAAAAATAATATTATTTGGTGTCAAACTTGAATTTTGCGAGAAAAAATTTGAAGGAGAATTACTCAATTTTCGAATAATAATTAAATAAATGAGATAATTATCACCAAATAAAAAATCAAAAAAATATAAAGAAAAAAATTTGAGATTGAACTAAAAATAATTGAAACATAAAATAAAGAAAACAAATTGAAACAGAAATAAAAGAAAAAAAAATTGAGACCTTAAAACCGAAGAAAACAATAGAAATGAATAAATTGAGACATAATATTATTTGGTGGATGGACGAATTCATAATTAATAACGGTTTTTTTATAAGTAAATAAAGAAACAATTTATTTGTTATAAAAGGGGCGGGATAGTTTGAAATAAAAGTTCAATATTATAATAAATAGGAATAAGTGTTATAATTAATACTTTAAGAGGTAACTGATATCCACTTTGAAATGGTAACTTTATGATCCTATGCTTCTATATTATGTATAATCATTATTTGTCATAATACTATAATGCATGGCGATCCAATTAAACCCAAACTCGGCCCAATCCACCAATTGTTTGTTTTTTTAGTCGTTATTGACATTTAAATTGGACTACATGTTATTATGTCCCGTTGTAAATGAAGTGTATTTGGATGGATGCTTATGAAATTCATGCATGAAGAATATTCATTTTCTATGGTCAATGTACTTAACTCTTCATTTAGATATATGTACCATTTTATAATTAATTAGATGCATGTTAATTTGAGAGAATTGCACTTGTGGTACCAAACTATATATCGATTTTCACTTGTGGTACCATAAAAATTGAGGCCGATACATTTGGTACCACAATTTAAGAAATCAAATACTTTTGGTATCGCCGTTAAAAATGGACGTTAAAAGATGATGTGACAGTTAAGTATTATTGCAAAATTGATACCATTACTTATGTTGACTGACAATTATACCCCTAACATTTTAGGTTGTCAAAATAACCCCACATTTTCAAATTTACTGACAATTTTATTCCACATTGTTGCTCAATTTCAAAATTGGCTCGAATATGACACGTGTGGACCAATTTAGAGATTTTACTTATTACCAGACCAAATAATACTTAAATATAAATCCGAAAAATTATTAATTAAATCTAAAATTTATATAATAATATTAATATATTTAATATTTATTAAAAAGTAAATTTATATATTATTAATAAAATAATTATAATTTTTTTAAAAAAAAAAAACCTAAACCCATCCTTACCACCCCATCCCCCCGTAACACCACCCCCCACCCCACCCAATCCCAGGCCGCCGGTGGCCTAGGTTCTTCGATCCCAGGCCGCCGACGGCCTGGGTTGTGGGTGGTGTGGTAGGGATGGGTTTGGGCTTTTTTTTTCAAAAAAAAAATTATAATTATTTTTTTAATAAAAATATTAATATATAAATTTTAGATTTAATTAATATTTTGTCGAATTTATATTAAAGGTATTATTTGGTATGTTAATATTATTTATAAAACTAAATTAGTTGAATAAATATGTAAATATAATAAGTAAAATCTCAATTGGTCCGCGCGTGTCTTATTCGAGCCAATTTTGATATTGGACAATAATGTAGACTAAAATTGTCAGTAAATTTGAAGATGTGGGATTATTTTTGATAACCTGAAATGTTAGGGGTATAATTGTCAGTCAACATAAGTAATTGTATCAATTTTACAATAAAACTTAACTGTCACGTCATCAGTTAACGTTCATTTTTAACGGTGGTACCAAAAGTGATTGATTTCTTAAATTATGGTACCAAATATGTCGGCCTCGATTTTTATGGTACCACAAGTGAGAATCGGTATATAGTTTGGTACCACAAGTGCAATTCTCTCATGTTAATTTTGATGTTATCTCCTCTATTATGTATCTACCTAACCTATAAATAGAGGAGGTTTTTGCTTGTATAAACACACCAAGAAAAGGAATAAAATGTTTACTCAATTCTTGTGATCTCTTGTTCTATAGTTTTTGTATTGTTTTACAACACTAAGGTTTTAATTTGAAAGTTATTTGTAATTTTTACCAATTAAATTATCGTGTGATATGAGAATCAATCAAAGAGAAATGTAGATACCGGTTCTTGCAAAATAGGATATTCTACAAAAGAATATATATAATTGGAAAATAAACAAACATTTCCGGCCACTTGATCCCAATCAATTATTACAAAAGATTCTCTTGTGAATTTATCTCCTTGAAAATTTTCTCCATTTGAGGAGTTGGCAAATATGGACAACTTGTTCGCTCTAAATAGACATAAATTAATTACATTGTACGATTTTTGCAAAAACTTTATCCTCTTCATAAATCATTATAGGTAAGAAAGGTTAAATTACTAAATTTGGTTCTTAATATCTTTTCCTTATTTTTCTTTGTTTTTTTAAGGAAAATATATTTTTTTCCTTTTATAACTGTTGGCAGTTAGCAGTATAAAAACATAGGTACATTTTGTCCATTACTCCATCCAATAAAAAAGAAAAAGAAAAAGAAAAAGAAAAAGAAATTAAAAAAAAAAAGGTTGAGTAGAATGGCAGGAGGCATGATGAAGCTCTTGTCTGTATTTTTGTTTCTAGCATTCATTAGCCAAGGTAGAGTTGTACGTACGTGTTTTTCTGCTTTCCAATAAAATAAATAAATTGTTAGTATTTTAATTAATTAATTGTCCAGTACAGGCACAGGCCAACCATGCTCAATCAAGAATTTGGAGATTACACAAACAGCAACAGGAAAGACTGTGAAAAACAAGACAGAGTGGAAGGTGACGGTGACAAACAATTGTATTTGCTATCACCAAAATGTGAAGTTAAATTGCAAGGGATTTCAGACGGTGGAAGCATTAAGTATCGCCAGATCAGGAGATGTGTGCACCCTCACCGATGGTGTGACACCATTATATGGATATCAGTCACTTAGCTTTACCTACGCTTGGGATACCAAGTTCCCATTCACCCCTATTTATTCCGAGATTGCTTGTTCTTAGTTCAGATCATCAGTCACTAAATTCATCTCCAATAATTTAATTACCTTTTTATGTATCCAATCATTCACAAAGTAATTATGGAATTGGAAATTTTATGCATTATTTCATGTCCAAGAAATATATTAACCTGCAGTATAATAGGCATATATTCTATTTACTTTCTCTACTAAACAGAGTTTAATAATATTCACTCTAATTTTAATATTTATTTTGAGTTGACTTGTTAAAACATAAAGTGTCGTCAAAAGATGTTAAGATTAAAATCACAACATTATTGGACTACAGCCCACAAGAGGTATATGATTGTGCACTTGGAAGAAGGAAAAAGATCCTTATTATTTTGGCCTATTAAAAGTGAATAAAGACTAAAGCCCAAGTTCTAAAAATTAGAGAAGAGGTTTATAATTGGGCCCCATGACAATAACAATGTTGGCAAAAGAAAACGAACGCCGTTGCCGGGGATCGAACCCGGGTCACCCGCGTGACAGGCGGTAATACTTACCACTATACTACAACGACTTGATGATCAACTAACGATGTTGTTATTTTATCTTTTGTTTCATTCGATTTCACATATTTATAGTTTGTTCATGCATAGTTCAACTCAACTTTCTAATGTATGAAAAAATTTCATATCCTTTAAATATAGAGAAAATAATATACTTGATATGTAATAAAAAAAGGGACTCATTTTATGATGTTCAATATAAAAAAAATGGTCCAATTAATATTAAAGTTTTATTAAACGCGACCAAACAAGTTATTACTTTCAAATTTCAAGGTTGTTTGATTACACATCCACCAGGGGCCAATAAGAAAAAGAGAAAGAGAAACAGACACCTCAGGAAAATAAATAAGAGTAGCAATTTCTGGCACCCCTTTTATAATATACATTATCACTTGATTTAAGTCTTTTATAATCCAAATTTGATTAAAATCTCAAAAAACTTATTCTTGCAACTGAAGCACCTTTTATCCCCAGCTTATTACTCGTATGGATTATTTGGACAAGTTCACAACAAGAAGAGATGGTTAACTCGTATGGATACATATTTACGTTCGTTTATCAATTTTGTTTTTTTTTTTTTGAGATTCGTTTATCAATTTAACTGCTTATTTTTCGATGCAATCTAACTCTTGCTAACACTATTAAGTCATTTATGAACATATTAACCAATAACACTAAAAGTTCACATTTCATTTAATAAAAACATTAAACTAATTAATAATCATTAATTTTGTTTAGAAAAAAATATTTGATGACTTAGTTGAACTATTTTAGGTAAGAATGTAAGATGTACAAAATCCCCCCTAGCAATTACTCTATCGGGTTTGGATTTGGGTTTGGGTGTTCGGATATGCATTTTCCGAAATGTTATGTGGCAACACGTTTGCGCTAAAGTAATTAATTCCAACAGCCTCCACCTTATAATCAACTCCCCACTATTTCGGATTTTATTTTCCATCAAATTAATGAATGAAAGATCATCCAACCACACTCAAGGTGGTTGGGCCAAGTGGTAGTGACTTGCTACCCTCAGAGATGAGACTCAAGTTCGAATCCTACTGGAGACACCACATTGGGGAGGACATATACCCTTTGCACTATTTGGTCCGAGCTGTAAACACACAGTCTAATAGATCAAAACGATCATCAAACCACGTCATCTTCACATTTGATTATATGATATCAGGACTATTGTATTACGTACGCTGCTCCGACTCGACTCTCTTCGTTATAATTCATACGATTACATCAGGTAAGTCACACTAATACAAGATAATTATTATAATTAAATTTAGCCACCCACGTATCTCGTAAAACAGTTCTCATGAATATTGTGATCTACCCACGAGCAACGACATGTGGTACGGGACAAATGAACATACCCTTTTTCATCGACAATATACCAGATTGTTGGCAATGCGTCACAATTTCTTTTTCTATATCTTGACAATTTAATGTGAATTTAGCACGAGAACACTATATATTATTTGACATTGTTTGGTCTGACTCAAAGTAAAGTTTCTAAAAACTAATAATTCCCCTATGTTAATTTTTCCAGCTAGAAACTTTTTTTTTTTTTTTTTTTTTTTTTGTGGTATACTTTTATTAGTACTTTATTGCACTCTACTTGAATATTATTGTTGATCATATCCAAAATGTTCATAATATCATTTGAATTATTTCAATTTAAACTTTTTTTATAAAAAACAATAAAAAAAATACCCCTTATATTAGCAAATATATACCCATTGTATGTTCAATAGTAATAATTCAAAATATTAGCATGTGACAGTAAAAAGATTGTAATATTGAATATACTGATATACATCCAACCCCGAAAAGGAGTTGCACGTACATCATTAGCTTTTTTCTCACATGGAGGATTTTTAAATAAAATTAACACAATACCTTTTTTAGTAATTAAAAAATTTGCAAGAGAATTTTTACACTTCACCCTTTGAAAACTCTACTTTTCAAGCAAAAATACATATGAGCATATGCCCAAAATCTAATACTTCTATAAAAGAACAAACAAAACTATTTTTCCAAACTTGGGTGATAAAAAATATATAATGGAATTTCCTTTTTTCTTTGGTGGAATTTATAATGAAAATATTTTTCCAAGATGTAATTTACGAATCTTAAACGTCCTTTTTTATTTTTTTTTCACCTTTATATATATATCCCTAAATGTTTGGAGATGACTGGAATTAGAATCAAACAGGGCCTCCAATTTACGAATCTTTCTCATCTCCAAACTTATCGCAATGATAATAGTTTTTGGATAATTTATTTACTAATATTTGGTTAGGGTGCAGGCACTATATATACAATATTTTTTTTTGGTAAAATTATATATAACAATATAGGTCACACATAACAAACGAAAATCCTTGTATTTTCTCATCAATGGCGTTCAAGAAAACATTAGCTACTCGCCTCTTCAGCATATCCAGATCCACCAACCCTGCCTTAACAAACTGCCGCATTTCCTCCCCCTGTACCGCCGCCAAATCCGCCTTACTGAATCAACGTCCCACGCCGAACAAACTCGCACCCGATCCGGGAGACGATGGAATATTCAGGCGGTACCTTCACCGCCAATCGTTCGCAAAAGCGGATTCGGTGCGGTTCCTTCCCAGTGGAGAAAAGCTGTTGGAGAAGCTTCGGGAGATGGACATTTCTAGAAATCGGATCAGGCTTGATGGATTGATTTCGCCGCCGCCGACGGAGGTGGAAGGGGAGTTGACGGTGAAGGATGCTAAGAAGATTCTTATGGTTTCGCAGCTTGAAATGGTGAAATCGAGGTTGAGGCAGATTGAGAAGGATTCTGTTTCTTATAAGGAATTTTTGGAGATTTGTGCTAAAGAATCGTCGAGTGTCGATCTAGGGTTTGAATTCGCGGAAATGCTTGATCAGTCGGGGAGTGTGATTGTTCTCGGAAATAATGTGTTCCTCAGGCCTGAGAAGGTTGGTTTTCTCTTTAATTTAATTCCATTTCTGTTTATGTTGATTCCTTTAATCTTATAAGTGTTTTTTTTAATTGATTAATGATAGTAGTGTAATTGAATGTAGATTAGATCACCAAAATGGGATTGAAAATTTGTTTTTCATTTTCCTGAGTTTTGATTTGGAGAGTACATAGAACTGATGGGTTTTTTATGACGTGTGCTTGTGTTTCTATGTCTTCTTCCACAGGAAAAACGAAACATTGTTTCGCACTCAGATCACATAAAAACCAGACGGTGACCTTTTATTAGGGGGTGGATCACTGATCAATGCAGATTACTTTTACTGATGAGTTAAAAAAAAAAAGTACCCCTTCAGCACCTTTGGCTTTAACCAAAAGAAAAACAAAAATTATTTAACAAAAATCATTTTATATGATCAAAGGGGTGAAAAGTGTGGGATCTTCATTGGGGGATACTCAATGGGATTGTTTTTTAGGGGAGAAAAGAAAGGAAATGAAAAGGCAATCCATCTTTTGTGGAGTCTAACATATTAAAACAATCCCTTTTATTGACTCCAGAAATTATTTCATGCATTTGTTGCACCATTTCACCAAACACACATGTGCAGCAAGCCATTTACATGGTGACATACGGAATAAAACTTCACATACATCATCCACATAATAGAGAACATGATGTGATGTCGAGTTTTACTCCACATGTTGCCATGTATTTCATTCGGTCTAGTTTTTTGACAGAAGAAAATTCTAGAGTTTTGGAATGAATCGAGTCGAAATTTCTTGTTTAACACGTTGTTATTTGAATTTAAAAGGTCATAATAGTAAATGCAGGTGTAGTGGGAGGTATCTTTTACCAAAATGTTGTGTACAATTTGTTTTGTATACAGGTGGTGAAAGCAATCCAAGGCCTAATGCCTGTGCCTTTACCTCACAACCCCAATGATCTAAGAATGAAAGAACTCCAAGAAATGGAGAAACATAAGACATCCATTGACACTAAAGCCAAGTTTCTCGTACGAAGGGAGCTCTGGTGTGGATTAGGCTGTTTTGTTGCCCAAACAGCTGCTTTCATGAGGTTAACATTCTGGGAACTCTCATGGGATGTAATGGAACCTATATGTTTTTATGTTACATCTATGTACTTTATGGGTTGTTATGTATTCTTCCTAAGAACATCAAAAGAGCCATCTTTTGATGGATTTTTTCAGAGCCGGTTTCAAACGAAGCAGAAGCGGTTAATGGAGGCTCAAAATTTTGATTTGGAGAGGTATAATGAGCTGAAGAAAGCTTATTATTCTGATGTTGCAGTGAGGAGATAGTTGATTTTGTTCTTGTTCTTGTTTGATTATTAAGAAAATGAGATGACAAAAGAAATTATGCATTGATTAAATTAGATTTTACATTTTAACTGATTGTTAGAGGTGTACTTCTTGGCGGCTTCTGTAAAAATTATGAGTGAGGCTATTTAGCAAAATCAAATTGCATTACATACAGCTTCTGATCATTTTGTCTATGTTTTCACTTCATCTTTTGGCTTGTAGTAAGTAAAATGTTAATGAAAATATATAATTTTCTTTTAATTGTAGCAAATGAACCATTAAGTAACACATTATAATACCACATTTAAATTTGCATACATTGTTTTCTCCCACGTTGCAATTTTTGAGGAGGGAAGTAGAACGTGCATAGAGATTGCAATTGAGTCATGTAGGAAAGAAGCATTAAATATTATAATATATACACATAAAAAGCGTTCTAAAATTAAAATATATGCGCTCTCCTTGAAATAGGATCCACTTTGTGATTTGTGAGCGAAATTAGAGATATAAACAAAATTGTGATAATCTTGAATACATTATACATTGAGGAAATTTTTCTCAGAAAAAAAAAAAAGCATATTAGGAAATGACATAACATTAACGCCTTTTTCCTACGGATCAATTGACATTTGCCACATGCATACATTGTTCGATTGACATTGAACATTACAAATCCCAAATTAGAAAGGTAATAATATTAGGAAATATTTAAGTGATCATAGAGTAAAACATCAGGGGAAATGTGTTTGTAGGAAGAAATTCTTTAGCCTAAATTTGGTTTGTCCTGTTCAATCCAGTAACAATACAAGTGCAATATATATGTTTCAACAAAAAATTAAGTGAATCAAAACTAGAATATTTACATTTAATCCATTATATCTATAAAAGAAGAAAACATATAAAGTAAAATAATCTTTTTTATGGCATTATGTCCCAATATATTCATTTCCCCTAGATCCTCCAATATAGTAGGGAAAGCACAATCCTCTGGATCTCCTGGCAAGTGGGTAAGGCTGTTAGGCCATCTCCAGTGATGCCCTCAGTCCAAGTCCAGCTTCCTCTCACTCAGTCCAGCTTCCCCTCAGATTCCAAGTCCAGCTTCACCTTTCCTTTTTATAAGTCATCTCAAATGATTCAATCTATCAATTCTATTTAATTCCAATTCTCATTTTCCCCACTCTCACTTAATAATAATAATAATAGCAATAATAATAAAAATTAAACAATAATAAATAAATAAATAATAAATAACAATAAGATACAATAAATATCGTTTTTAATTTAACGAATCATATGTAAGCTTCATTAAGTTCTTTTAAGGTTTCGTTTTTATTAATTAAATTAAATTTGAGTTTCTAATAATTAACTTTTTAAAAGGATTTTAAAATTGGTACACAATAATACAACAATTAAATACTTGATTGACATGATTTGGGAATAATAAAAATAATTTAATATTGACATTAACTTTTTCAAAATAATACACAAATTTAAGGATTTTTTTTTAAATTAAAACAAAATAAATTAAATTTGAGTTTATTAAATAAGAGTTACATTTTTATACTAAAACTAACTTTTTAAAAATAGTACACAAATTAAATAAAACTAAGATTAAATAAGAGTTACATTTTATTTAATAAGGTATTTTAAAGAATTTTTTTTTTTAAATTAAAAGGGTTTTTATTAAATAAAAAATAAATAAAAACAAAAATAAAAAATAAAAAAAGAAAATGGGATCAACAGGTGGCCGACAAGTGTCGGCCACCTGCTGCTGGGCGGGCGAGTGCAACGCACTCGCCAGCCCAGCGAGTAATCCACCGCGAGCGGTGGGTGAAATAGGCTGAGGGGATTTTGCATTTTTGAACCCTTGAATCAAAAAAATTGATTTTTTCACCCCGTAAGTCCAAGTCCAACCTCCCCTCTAAACATAGGAGATGCCCTTACGTGAAAGTGTAAATATTCCCTTATTATTTTAAGAATTAACATGAAAATGTATTTAGTTAACATACCCTTTTTCTTTTTTTTTTATTAAAATGAAAGGAGAAAATTAAAGTTGAACTTTCGAAAGCTATAATTGTCATGTCCACAAAGAGTAAATATAATAGTCTAGTGTATTTTGCACATGGTAAGTGTATTAACCATCATTAGAGTGACTTCAATTTTAATTGGTAAGCACAACCAAAAATGCAATTGATGCCTAAAAGTAATTTTTATTTAAATGAATATACCTTTTAAAATCACATTATATGGTAAAGAGCTTCAACTATACTTGTTTTAATAAATAAGTACATTGTAAAACAAAATAACACAATCACATTGATATTTGACAGACTCACATGTAGGGTGAGCATTTGGACCGAAGTTCGGTTCTTGGCATGTTCGGTCCTGGAAATCCACGGATCAATTGGGTACAAAAACCGAATGGTCCAGTTTGATCCGGTTCGGTCCATGGTTTCCCGATTTCTAAATTTTCCCGGTTTTTATCACAAAATTTAACGATTTGGTTCGGTTTGGTCCAATTCGGTCCGGTTCGGTCCGAACAAACAATAAAAAATTTCGGTTGGGTCCAAAAAAACAAACAAACAATCAAACTTTCCACGGTTCGATCCTCCACTTCGGGTGAGATTCGGTCCGAAACGGTACAAACCGAACCAAACCGAACCGAATTTTCGGTTCCCTAGTCGGTTCAGTCCTGAAAAATCGTGGACCGATTACCGGATCGAATTTTTGATTCAGTCGATTTCCCGAACCGTGCTCAACCCTAATCACATGTACTCGAAGTACATGAAGTGTTATAAATTGGGCTGATAATTTGCTATAACCGGCCCATTTAACATGTCAGCCCATACTGTGACCCAAGTCAAAAAAATTCTAATATAACATATATTTGATGAGAAAAGGCCAATTTTCATTTTCCACCATTATATGGCCCATACAAACGAGGCCTTGGCCCATATCCGGAACACGAGTGGACATAGTTGACTTTTAGCATCTAAATAGAAATGACAACCAAAATTCCTCGCGTGAGCGTTTAATTGATTTTACAAAGAGAAAAAACTAGAAATTTCTAGAATTAAAATTCGTCTACATTTTTTTACAAAGAACATCTATTCTATTTGATTCATGTACTATCTCTTCGCAACAATCAACAGGGTTTTTGTGTTGCCATATTGATCGGTGAAATTTAGGTGAGTTTTGCTTGAGGGTTGAATTATCTCGTTTCCATATTTTGTGTTGATTTGAATTTGGATACATATAATTATAATTTTCAATGCAATCTAGGGTTACATAATTAGGTATGTGATTTACAGAAATTGGTAACTATGTTCTTTTTAATCCCGACTGTGTTATTTTATATCGATTAATATTAGGGTTTTGGATGATCAAGCAATGAACAACGCCTAATTCAGTGTAGTCTGATGAAGTATAAGTTTTTTAATATTTAATTGTATCGATTTTATTATGAGTTCCTCTTTGCTGTATAATGATTTATGATAACATGAAGAATAAGTAAAGATAGGCAAGGAGAACTTTATTAGTTTGGTTTCTTTATCGATTAGTATAAATAGATATTGATATTTGATTTGGTAGTAATTTAGGTTGCCATTTCAGTTTTGTAGATTGGCAGTTACTGTATAAATGGCAGAGGCTCATGAACCAACAACAGGGGTACCGGAAAGCTCGTCTTCCTTGGGGAGTGACGGAAATGAATCCGGAGATTTTGAATGTAATATTTGCTTCGATTTAGCACAAGATCCAGTAATCACACTCTGTGGACATCTCTATTGTTGGCCATGCCTTTATAGATGGCTACGAGGTCACTCACAGTCCCATGAATGCCCAGTTTGTAAGGCCCTAATAGACGAGGAAAAGTTGATTCCTTTATACGGGAGAGGGAAGACCTCAACTGACCCAAGATCGAAACCTATTCCTGGCGTTGAAATTCCTAATCGACCAGCAGGACAACGACCTGAAACAGCTCCGCCTCCGGAAAATAGTAACTTCCCTAATCTTGTTTCGGGGCTCATGGGAGGATTTATACCAATGGCATCTGCGACTTTTAATAATATTGGAGTGTCTGCTGGTTTTGGTGGGATATTTTCTCCTTTTTTCAGTGTCCAGTTTCAGAGTTTTTCAAATGCACGTGGATATGGTGGATCTTCACCGGGATATCATTATGGAAATAGTGGTTCTTTTCGTGGACGTGAAGGCCATCTGAATAGAGGGACTACTCAAGCTACTCGTGCAGATGATGAGAATTTGAAGAAGATTCTTTTTGTCGTTCTTCTTTTCGTAATTGTTACTTTCTTAACAATTTAAAAGATTTGTGCTCCTAAATTTGGCTTGCTCGAAGTGTTGGTGTTTCATACGCCTCGTGTGCTTGTATTTGGTGTTCTGAGATTTATCCGTTTTATATCTTGGTCTGCACTGATAGCAGACATTGATGTGTAATTTTGTTAAAAAAATGTTCAAAATTGTGCTGTTTCTGCGCTTGAATTCTATTTTGATCTCTACATCTTTGTTGAAATTTGAATATCTAATTGTAGACTTTGATTGTTGATTTTGGTAGTCATCATGATATTGCTACATTGCATGAATTATGAGGTTGTTTTGTGGAAAAAGATTCGTCTATTATTATAGACATCTGTTCCTCAATGTGATAAAATACAATTGAAGCATAATTTAGACCCTGTTGTGTTTTCTGTAAACACACTTCTGGCAGTAGCATTGTTGAAGTTAGATTGTTAGAAGCAACTTCTATCTTGATTCTTGCTTCTGGCTTCTGGTTTCTATCTTTAGGTTGAGTTTGAGTTATTTGTCGGGTTAATGACAATTTACCCCTCCATGTGATTATTATAATGGTTCAATTTACCCTTTGTGATTTAAAAAAGAGCAATTTACCTCCCTGTGATTTTAAAAATGATTCACACTACTTCCCTAGAATTTTAAGCTTTTAGAAAAAATTGAATTGACAAAAATACCCACTTTATGTGGACCATTTTATCCCCTCCCCCCCCCCCCCCCCCCCCCCCCTCCAATAAAGGATAAGTTCATCTTTTCACACAATATATTTTACTTCAACTTTCATATTTGAGCGAGTGAAATACACTCTCCAACTCAGGAAGATAAATTGCTCCTTTAAAAAAATTATGGGGGTAAATTGCTTTTTTTCAAATCACAGGGAGGTAAATTGAACATTATGATAATCACAGGGTGGTAAATTGCCATTAACCCGCTATTTGTCCTTTGGGCAGAAGCAAAAGCATTATGTCCAAACAACGTCCCAACAAATAATAGTAGTATAACTTTTCAGAAGTTATTTGCCAAAAACTTTTACATTCTTCTAATGGGTTCAATTAACTAGTCTTGTTGCGCTAAAAATCTGAAAATTCTGGTTTAAATTTGTTCTAACAATATAACGTTATTCAAAAGACAATTTAAACATCTTGTTGGTGCAGTAATTGTTAACTAGATTTACAATGTATATGCAAATTTGAATTATCTTTTCATATAGTATTTGGTGAAGTAATTGTTAACCAGTTTCACAATGTATGTGCAAATAAACCTCTTTTTTTTTACTAATTTTGTGTTAAATTCCCTTATAACTTGTTGCACTTGGAAGATATCACATCATCAATTTTATCCAAGTAATTTGGAGTCTTTAATTTCTTGATAAAATTTGAATATTTTATTTGTACAAGAGTATCTTTACCCTTTAATGTGAATGCCTCCAAAGAATGATAAAGAAATTGGTAAAATTGAGAATGTACTAGTGTCTTGCTTTTTGTGGACTATTTTTTATCAATAATCCATGTGGAGAACATGGAAATGCAGTAATGATAAGTGCATCAATGGACCCTTAATAATGCAACAATTTTATGAGCTGAGCATGTGAGAATGCACATGCTAGTTATTGGAGAAAGAAACCAAATTAGTACTATTCACATCATTAATTGGCCTCATTTCTTTGCAGGGAAATTGATATTGAAGTCAACTTATTATTGCATTAGAGTTATCAGCCCAAGATGTTAATTAAGATGGCATAATGGCGTTAGCCTTAATTTGATGCCAAATTTGTTGATATTGCACGCAACATCAAACCAACCTGAGGTAATATATCTGTTCAAGTATGGCTGAATTTTAGTACTATTGATTTGGATGTTAGACAAGCTGACGTTGAACGACCTGTATCTGAGTCGAAAACTAGCCATACCCGAGTTGCTTTTATAATATTTTATTACTTCCTCATTCTCAAATATACATTTTTTGTGCGGAGAATTATTTAGGAGTTAAAAGATATGAAACTTTTGAGTAACTTTACATAATTTTATTTAGTAAATAGAATATTAATTTGGAACATCCTAAAATAGAAGTAAAATATTTGGTTATCAATAGAGGGAGTTTTTTTTCTTCTTTGGGCTATTTTCAATGGTTATTACTAGATTGATATTCAAGCTTAACAAATCAAGTTCAAATGAATTCATATCGATCCAACTCAATTTGAATCTCAAAAGTTCAGTTCGATTTGTAGACTAAAATATTAGTTAACCATTATTTGTATCATTGTGTTGATGGAAAATATGCATTTACATTTTGCGTGAGACCGTGACAAATAAAAACTAGCTTTCATTCGGCGAATTATTTCAGCGTTTGTAAACTGAATGAAAGCTAGTTTTTTTTCTTTCTCAAAATTAAAAACAAACTGCAAATTCACTAATTCTGCTTAGAGCATATGCACATGTTATATTATTGTTCTACCTGCCTTCTTCAATCATAAGAAGCATTTCCTGGCAATATTATGGCATTTAGTATCGTCTTTTGCTTTTAAGCATCTTCTTTACATGTATTTTCTTTTTCTATCTTTTTATTTTTAATCTTTATCAATAAATTAAAGTGTTCGTTCACATGGCTAAAAAGGAAAATGTCACTATTTTCATATCACATTTCTCTAATTAATTTTCTCATTACAAATGGTTGGCCCACAAGTTCCCCTGAATTGGTATGTGGCAATTTTGCATTGTCAGTTAGCCCTCTTCAATTAATAAAAGTCTTTGAAAAATATCGTTCTGAAATACAACATCATAAAATTGACAAATGTCACACCTTATATTCATTTCACATCACACGCAGTAAACACGCAATATTATGATATATGATACACAATGTTAGTACAATTTATGTCCCAATTTTTACTACAAAGAAAAAATAAACAATTAATTAGAAATACACAAGATAATTATACAAGTTTCATATTTTTCGTCGCAGTTTCATACTCTGAAATTAGCATAAACAAAATTATAATTGTGAAATTTGCCTTGTCCAAGCACAAATTTTTATTAACGTAACTTAGCAAGTTAATTAGAGATGCGAAATTTATTATAAATTAAACTATATATATATTTGAAATAAAAGGTAGCAATATATATTTGTAGCTAGGAAAAGTCGCGTAGATTGTGGATCAAATGGAGGGAAGAAAAATTAGTTGGATTTGAAAAAGTTAATTAAATTTGTCTGCAGTCAAGTAGGTATATCTGCATTAAATGCTATACGGAATATCAGGATCACTATTTGCCAGAAACTAAATTTACTCCTACTCTAAGTTTAGGATTTGGGAATATATGACACTATACTTATATTTTTTTTAATAATTGGTCTTTATTTTTCATTATCCAAGAAACAGAATAACTGAATTGAAGTAGCATATATTGATAAATTCTTTTTTCCAGAAAAAATCCTAATTAAAAGTATGGGGTTTTCTGTAGTTTACCCAGTAAAATGTATATTGAACAATTTAACTTACTGTGATATAAAAGAAGATATATATATATATATATATATATATATATATATATATATATATATATGTTATCCTCTTATGAAAATAATTAGCAGTACGCCTCCTTCCTCGATAGGTGATATACAAACGCTCAAAATTGCGACTAAAACTTCATTTTAGTCCGGAAATGGATAACATGACATGGTACGATTTTGTGGTTTTTTTTAACAAAATTTGTACAGTACCAATTATTGCGATTTTAAAATATTCAAAACTCAAAACCAAACTGGAGTTTTATAAACCATACCAATACACTCGGTTTTGTGCGGTTTTATGATTTTTTCTAGCAATTTTTTTCATGTGAGATCTCTTATATAGTCAATTACTTAGTTCACAAAAATGATGTATTTTGCTAAAGAATAAGTTGGTAATGTAAGTTCTTTCTTTCTTTCTTTATTTTATTGAAAATTTTATAAAAATCAATATCATGGTATCTTACAAATTACTATTTTACATAAATTAACTCACCGAAAAAAAGAATTCACAAATTAGATGAGATAATGCGGCCTAGTTGAATAAACTTAATTGTTAATTATTTGATCATTATTTTAATTTGTGGAGGAACTTATTGTTTGATATTTGTTGTCCAAATTTTTTGCATATTAGATTTCAACATATAACAAATTAAATTTGTGCTAAGATGGAGTATATTTATTTTTAATTGAATGCGAGCGATGTAGAATCCAAAAATAATGATGAATTATAAATAAGTTATAAATATTATCTTATTCGAGAATATTAGAATTATAAATTGATAAATACAAAGTCATAAACTTGAATACTAAAAATAAAAAAATGAATAATTTATTCATTTTTATTTTCAATTTTAGAAGTTTAAAATCAAAACCATACCAAATTATTCGGTACGATTTTCGTCCATATCAAGACCTTTAGTTTTGAGGGAAAAAACCAAAAATTCGATACGATTTAATACGGTACTGTTTTGAAAACCATGTGCACCGTAATCCTAATAGACACAATATAAGTGAGGGTAATTTCATCAAATTATAATTTTGAAAGATATAAGAATAAGAGGAAGACATTGTATAAGCTTCTATTACAAAAATAGCGGAAGTTACGTTTGTAGGTTAATTTATCACATGGAGTTAAAGTGTCTTTTAACAAAAATACAGGGAGTTAAATTGCTAATCACTCGATAGTGACATATAATTAAATCTTTAGTCAACAGCTTGCTAGCTAGCTGTAGATTCTTGCCGACCATCATTGTTCACTGAAGCAAAGCACCTGTGGTTGTATGTATCTACATCGTGACGCTGAATTATTCCGTTGTTAGATATACTAACGCGGAATTAATAAAAGTTCATACCGGTGATATATATATAGATGTGTTTAAAAATGAGGGAAAAATAATTTTGATATCAAATTTTAGTCGAAAAAATACATTTGGTACTAAACTTTTTGAAAAAACACATTTCATACCATGATTCACACAATCTTGACACATTTAGTTTTGCAGTCAATTTTCGGACGAAATTCAGCACGTATCGCTCGTGTGCCCGTTAAATTGACAATGGGAGAGAAAACATGCACGGGTTTTAAAAGACCCACAATTGACGGCACATGCTGAATTCCGTCCGAAAATTGACGGCAAAAGTAAATTTGTCAAGATTGTGTGAATCATGATATGAAATGTATTTTTTGGACTAAAGTTTGGTATCCAAAGTGTTTTTCCCTCGTTTAAAAATGTAAGAGTCAATTTTAAAATCCAGTCTAAAATCTAAATGCTAAATTATATTATTCGTCGTAAATATGCAATTATTAATATTAAAAATTCAGTAAAACTATCAATTCCTAATTATTTGGTAAATATATAATAATTACTTTTAAAGTTAGCAAAATCCTAAATTGTCAATTACATAGACCACATAATGTCAAATACTCAAATGTTACAATTAGGTTCAATTGAGACTGAAATTGTTGAAAATTTACATATTTTGGGATTAATATGCCAACCGTCAATAGTTCTAGCACCAATTCATTTTTTCCTGGTTGGATTTGACGACTTAAAACAAGTAATTTACTTAGTTTTCACAATGTTAAAATATCAAAATTATAAACTCCATGGAAATATATTATATATATTGACTCTGAAAAAAAATCTCATCTTTTTCCTTTAGGACATCTAAAAAATAATGTTCTGGATATGTAAACAAATAGTGGAAAATATATTTTTTTTGTTTTAATTTGTGAAATTACGGGGATGTAAAAACAACGAAGATTGAGACGTGAGAAGCTGAAATCAGGCTATCTATTCTGGACGTGGATGGCTCAACTAAATACTGTTTCACTTTCACCATTTGTTGTAAAGCAACATTATTAAAATTATCAAAAATATATATATATATATATATATAGATATATATATATAAAAGAAAAGGCAACATTAACTTTGATTTGTACCTCACAGCATTGTATTTAAAAGGGCCCCGCCAAGCCAAGACCAACGTGCTGGCTGCTACTCCCGCTACTTGATATAAACTTTTCAGATATCATATTTTAACCAAATGTAAATTATTTCTATTTTTTTTTTATAGTCATATTTCAGAGGAACTAATCTTTCATTGATAAGACGGGTATTAAATGTAATGATATTGATGTGAATTTTTTCTATAGCCCAAATGAGTGCACGATTAGTTAAATTTGGAGTAGTCTTCTCGCAAAACAACTGTGAACTAAGTTGAGGTAATTAAGTCCGATTTTTTTTTATCAAAACACTATTATGCTCAAGGCAACAATGTATAATTAAATACGTAATAGTTAAGAGTATAGTGACTTTAATATAAATTGGATAAAATATTGTACTTCCCGGGTTCCTCAAAATTGTATGGATCCCCTCTCCTTCGATGGATACTGATTTTCAGGGATCTCTCCCTTATTTAATATTATATGGTCTAGAGCGGGGGTGTAGAGTTCTATCTCTCCTCATAATTCTTATTAGAAATCACTACATGAATTCACCTTAACTCTTTTCAAAGCTAGCTTAAGAGGTGATGGTTGTTCAAGACATTGACCTTATAAGGTTACCCTAACTAATCTCAATACTCCCCCATCACGTGTGGGTGGTCTGAAATGTGTGGATAAAGCAGATATAAGTCCATATGTGGATATAAGTCAAACACACGAATAATGACACTCTCAACTTTTGTTAACTGGAAAAATAATGACACTCCTGACTTTGTTAACTGGAGAAATGGTGACTACTCAGGTCTTTGTTATCTGGGCGAAATGTGTGAATAGATAATAAAGTCCATTATGCGTACAAGATAAGTCTATCACGAAAAGAGTTGACTCACTTTAATCTGAACTCTCATACCGTGCAAAATTAGAGAGACCGAAAGAAAGAAGGACATATTTTATCTCGTAATTTATTGGTAGATTTCAAATTAAAAAGATACACATTAAAGACTAAATGATAGAATACATATAAAGATAAACACTAGGAAATTACAATTAACTAAATAATGAAAATATAGGAAAACTAAGATACAATGGACTCTTGAATTCGTCCTCCAGCGGTAACTTATTATGTATTTTCCTGAAATCCCAAATTCCGATCTGGTTAAATCATCACATTTGAGCTCAACTATTTATGTTTCCCCACCAAACCTCAAATGTCAAACCATAAATAATATAATATATACATATTCCCGTAACATAGAAAAAGATTCATTCCGTCTTTTTCATTATTATTATATTTGCTTCATATATAATAATGATAAAAATTAATTCGTTTAAACCCTTGATTGACTGACATATATCTGGAACTAGTAATACAACAAGTCTCCAATAAATTGGAATTTAGTGGAACACACACACACACACCCCCCCCAACCCCAATACAGAGCGAAAAAAAGGATATCTAGACGTCCGTTCTAGATCTCCCTTTTTCCAAATCTTGTGCTATTTTCGTACATTGCTTTTCCAAAAAAAATATGCCACCAAATGTTGCAATTCCAACAATCTTGATTCTACTCATTATTTCCATTGTTACATTAACAAATGCCAATCCAAATCTCCAATTTAGAGAAGCCCCCAAGTTCTACAACTCCAACAATTGCCCTCCCATTGCCCATCCCGCCGCCGCCAACATTTGTTACGACGAAAATGCAATACAAGTGGCAATGACACTCGACGCGGCCTACCTCCGCGGCTCAATGGCCGCGATACTATCCGTCCTCCAACACTCCTCGTGCCCCGAGAACATAATATTCCACTTCATCACATCCTCCTCCGCCTCGAAAACCACCCACCTCCACTCTACAATCTCTAAATCATTCCCTTACCTCCAATTCTATCTCCACCCTTTCGACGACTTAACCACCGCAGGACTAATCTCGACCTCGATCCGGTCCGCCCTCGACTGCCCTTTAAACTACGCGCGCAACTACCTCGCGGATCTCCTCCCGGAATGTATAAAGAAAATCGTCTACCTCGACTCCGACCTCATACTAGTCGACGACATCGCGAAACTCGCCGCGACACCGCTACCAAACGACGTCGTTTTGGCGGCGCCGGAGTATTGCAACGCGAACTTCACTACATACTTTACGCCGACGTTTTGGTCGAGCCCTTCGTTATCGTTAACGTTCGCGAACAGGGTGCCCTGTTATTTCAATACAGGGGTAATGGTGATTGATCTTGAGAGATGGAGGGGTGGAGATTACACGACGAGGATTGTAGAGTGGATGGAGTTGCAGAAGAGGATGAGGATTTATGAGTTGGGTTCTTTGCCGCCGTTTTTGTTGGTGTTCGCCGGGAATATAGCTCCGGTGGATCACCGGTGGAATCAACATGGGCTTGGGGGTGATAATTTTGAGGGGCTTTGTAGGGATTTGCATCCGGGCCAGGTTAGTTTGTTGCATTGGAGTGGAAAGGGGAAGCCTTGGGTGAGGTTGGATGCGGGCCGGGCTTGTCCTTTGGATGCTCTTTGGGCGCCTTATGATTTGTTGCGATCGCCATATGTTCTTGAATCTTGATTGAAGGTATGATTTTTACATGGAAATTCTGTAAATTAATAAATCTAGTTTCAACTAGAATTTTCTTAAATATTTTTTCTATATGAAATCGAATCAAGATAATTATCGGCCTTTGATTATGTTTTATTGGGTTTTTGCAATTTATTTTTGAGATATTTTTTATTGGCCATCTATCTCCCTGTTGAGAAGAATATGTAAATCACCCACTTCAAAATCAAAAAATGGGTAATAAGACACTCGATGTTAGTAAAATGCAATTGTAAATTTTTGTGATGAAAAGACAATTTAAACCCAAATTATATCCTATTTTTAATCAAAATTTTACTTTTAAATATGCCTAATGAACAATAAACCTCCCATAAGAAAAAAGAAAAGAAAATATACAGATTACTTCTCCTGAAATTAAAAAAAAAAAAGAAGGGGTGGAAAGTGATAATTATTTTATTTGTAATTTTGTTTGTTAAATATTATATAGGGGCATTTTAGTCTAAACATATACTATATGTTTGAAAGATTACGGAAAGCTCATTGCTTTCCCTTTTTAAAATATCAGATGAAACTTTATCACTTATTTTTCCTTTATTTTACAACGAGGTAAATTGTTTAATTTGGATATTACGGGAACGTAAATTACCTATTTCAATTTTCAAATATCGTAGCTAGGCAAATTGCTATTACCTTGAAAATTACATGAAAGTGTAATTTTTCACACTTTGTAGTTTATAGTATAAAACTAAATCAAGAATATTAGCAGATTGTGATTATATCTTTAACATATTCTAATTAATTATGTCAATTTTCTTAAATTTTCAGGAGTTTGTGTAAAATGGGAGATGAAATCAAAGAACACGAGAGATAAGTGATCTTTTGAAGGACATTGAGATCCTACTCTACTGTGTCAAATATACAGTACTATACATTACTATACTATACTGCTAGCTAGTGAGATAAAAAAAAAAAATGTAACACAACATTTTATGGTGAGTAAAGAATTTTTGTACATTATATAGTTATAGTCAAATTTTACAATCTTACTTTTCCTTGCAGTTGAGAAACGGTTATTTACGGTTGAAAATTACCAAAAATAGATTTGGTAATATTTTAATTTGCTCCTCTAGATTTGTCTATCTATAAATTATACCCTGCAGAATAAAGGATGCATTTGAACTGAAAAGGGTGGTTTTAATTAGTTGTTAATGAGCTTTGGAGTAAAATGTTAAAACACCCCATACTTTCTCTATTTAGTAGCAAAATAAATCCTTATGTAAACATTAAAAAAGATTGTTTGCTAATAAAAATATAAAAGGGAATATATTTTTTTATCAATTAGAGAAAACACAAGGGTCATTTTTGCGTTTTACTCATTGGTTTTGTGAAAAAAATCCCAATATACGGCTTGATCCGTGGTGTAATATGGCGTTAATTAAGCTGCTTTTTGATTTCTGGTTTTGACCTAATATTAACTTTTTCTCCCTCTTCTCAAACATGGCTTAAAGTAAAAGCATCTGGGTCCCGTACGTGTTTAGTTGCAGGAACTTTTTTGTGTTTGAAAAACTTGAAAGTAAAAAGGAAAATCTGGTAGCTAGAATAAAATATTGTTAAATAAGTTGTCGGTATGTAAAATATCTTAATTTTGAAAATCTGGTATGGATTATTATTTTTATTTTATTTTATTAAATTAATACAAGTGCAAGAGTGTCGGTGAGTCTGTTTGGCAAATGAAGGTCATGAGCACATGGCTCATAAATGCATTGTTCACACGCAACTATTCTGTTTTTCTAAATTAATAAGATTTTCCGGGTATTTTGCGTATAATTAAATAAGACTTTTTTATATTATAATAAAAAGTGGTTCAAAGTTTATGAAATTAGATTAATTACTTTGAATAATTTGAGCAATCTAAGGTAAGGAAGTTTACGCTTTGTTTGGATCCATTTCAGCTCAAGTGTTTCGAATTTTGCTAGACCAACATCACTTGGAATAGTTTCACCGAGCAAAACTCATGAAACCCTTGTTTCAATTAAAAATATTAATATTTTCAATCAAATTATTATCATGCAATATAGGAGTATCAATTAATTTAACTTATAAACACGTGATTTAACAAATGTTACTTACATTTCTCCCAAAAAAACTCCAACATTAAAAATAGATCCAAACCATGATTCATATTTTCAAACTCAAATCAACATTAAATTAACATAATATTACATTCAAAATATTCTAACAAGAAAATATTTAAATCGTGTTTCAATTGTTTCAAAGAAATTTCAAAAGAACTCCAAATACCTAACCAATATAATTTTTCACCTAGTCGAATATTAGTTGGGCCGAAATACATCCAAACAAGACTATAGAAGTTCAGAGTTATTAATTATATCAATAGTTTTACAATGATAAAAGAGAAAATCGTCAATGAGGTCATAATCTAGCTAATAGTAATCACTGACAAAACTGATGCTCTAGGACTAAGAGGTCTTGGGTTCAATTTTCACTAATGTAAATTTTTCTTTAATTTAATAATAGTATTTGATAGTGGTTTATTATTTTCAATTCTTTGTACTTAATTATTGATTTATTTTTTTATAATTGATGATGAATATATTCTTAAAAAAAAGGAGAAAAGAGAAAATCAAAACCTAAATTAGACTTGATAGCCTTCCCCAAAGCGTTGAAAATTTACCTCCATAAATATTTTTCACAAATCCAATGCCGAAGAGATAATAGGAACAATTCGATGGTGATGAGCTAATGCAGTCAACGCTGTATATCTATTGTTAAGATCACATTGGATCACTCATATATTTCTTAAGTTAACAAAACCAAGGCATCTTATGATAAATGCATCATTTTACTTGTACGGTATGTAGTTGTCCATTGTGAAATTTCACAGCTTGCATTGTTATATAATTTGTGGTCTAAAGTCTTTTTTTTCATTTTTTTTTTTAATAATTGGTCTAAAGTTATAAAGGTAGGATATTTGTATTGCAAGAGTTCCTCAATTTACTGAATTTTAACGCATTGTTACTGAATTTTTTCATTTTTTTTTAGAAAAATGATGTTAGACTCTTGCAATGTTTTCTCCAATATTCTTTTATTTATTTGATTTGACATAAGTAAATTGGCATAAAAATACGTAAAGTTGAGAAAGCTACAAATGAATTAAGTTGGGCCTGTTCTGCCAGACGGAACTGGGTTCATTACGTGATCTTAGGCTGAGTTAAAATCTGTAACTGGACTTATGCAATGGGCTTTTGATGGGTCCAACTAACGGGAGCCCAACTCTAACCCATTTCAGTAAAGATATTCAGTAGGCCGAGCTTAGGACTGTAGCTTATAAGAATTATCCTGAATATATTCTCAAAAAAAAAAAAAAAAAAAAATCCTGAATATCAGTCATGTCCAATTATTATTTTATTTGAGAATTAAGACATCAAGAATGTGTATATCCATAAATGAAATTCTTATATTTTTATATGAACCAAAAGTTAAATAATAGATACTCCCTCTGTCCCAAATTATTTATCGTTTTACATGTTTTCAAACATATTAAGGTACCTACTAAATAACTTTAATTTTAGAGAAAAAATAAATTATATACCTAAAATACCTTTATTCTTTATTTATGTCACTATTAGCTAGTTATTCAAGTTTTACGCTCTCTCTCTTACTTTTTCTCTTACATACCTAAAAATATGTAATTAATAGTGTATTGAAATCACAAATAATTTGGGATAAAACCGACAAAAAAATGGGTAAAATGGGTAAAAGAAATGAATGACATCGGTTAAACAATTAAGGTAAATTTCGATTAAAAATACATGATAAAAAATGGTAAAATCAATGAAAACATGGGTTAGATAGAAAGAAAAGTGAGCTAAAGAAAAAAAAGAGTGCCATTGATAAAACAACATGGTAACGGACAAAAAAATGGGTAAAATCTGTCAAAAAAAATGAATGACATCGGCTAAACACGGGATAACAAAAAAAGGGAACAAATAGATAAAAGAACAAGAACAGAAGAATGAGTTAATTGGCCAAAAAAAAAAGGTGAAATATGTGAGAAAATAGTTTAAATAAGCAAATGAATAAGTAAAATCAGACTAAAATTTGGTTAAACTGAAGAGAATGAGTGAATTGATTAACAAATGTGAAAATCGACTAAAATTAGGTTAAACTAAAGAGAATGGATGGATTGATTAACAAATGGGATACAACACACAAAAAAGGGTGAAATCTATAAAAGAACGAGCTAAAATAACAAAAAAGAAATGATTAACTCAGTGTAAAAGCATGTAAAATAGATTTTTCTTTTGAAAGTTGTTAAGAAATTATCACTTATTAAAGAACCTAAAAACAAAAGGTTACCTTCGGGCCATATGAATAAAAAAAAGTACTATTTACTTAACCGAAAAACTTTAACCGGCTTAAGCCAAAATAAGTCAAAACATATAAGGGTTAAAATTGATGAAAACAGTTAAAATTCTTTTAAAAAATACGTATGATAAAAAATGGTAAAATCAATGGAAAAATGGGTTACATAAAAAAACGAGTTAAAGCAAAAAAAAATAAGGTGCAATTGATCAAACAACGGGGTAAGTCGGCAAAAATGAATAACTGGTATAAAATGAATGATATTGGCTAAACATGAGATAACAAAAGAGGGGGGGGGGGGGGGGGTTCAAATCGATGAAAGAACAAAAATAAAAAATGAGTTAAATTGGCAAAAAAATGTGAAATAGGTGAGGAAATGAGTTGAAAATTGGTAAAATCGACTAAAATTGGGTTAATCCGGAGAGAATGGGTGAATTGATTAACAAATGGGATAAACCACAAAATGGGTGAAATCGGTGAAAGAACGAATTAAAATAACATAAAAATAAATGGTAAACTCAATGTAAAAGCTAATGAAATCGATGAAAGAACATGTTAAAATAACCCAAAAAAATGGTAAACTTAGTGTATAAGCAGGTTTACTCGACAAAATTGAGGAAAATTGGTAAAATCGTGTTAGATTAGTTAAAAAATGGATTAGGCATGTAATTTGAAAATAGATGAACTCAGTAAAAGATAGGTATAACCGAAAATACTGGTTAAATCGATAAAAAAAAGGGGTTAAACCTGTGAAAACTGGTTTAGATGGAAAAAAAATTGTTTAGATGGAAATACCAAGGTCAAGGAAGAAAAAATTGATATTGTTCATTCGTTCAAATGGTTGTTTTAGAATAATAATTATATAGACATGTAGTTTTAGATTAAAAATACTTAGTAATTATAGTTCATTTTTTTTTATTTTAAAGTTTTGGTTTAAGGTATTTATGATTACAACTTTAAATTCTTGGTAAAAATATAGAAATAATTAAATTGATTTAGTCAAAAAAAAAAAATTAAATTGATTTAGTCAAAAAATTATGTGGTATGTCATTAAGACCATATATGATGAAAAATAATTATAAGATTCAACTAACATAGAAAATTAGTTAATCACGTGCAATGCAACAATTGATGTTGTCCATTCGTTTAAATGTTACTTTTAAAATTATAGTTATGTAGACATGTAGTTTTAGGTTAAAAATACTTCGTAATTATAGTTCATTTTTTATTTTTAAGTTTTGATTTTAGGTATTCATGATAATAACTTTAAATTATTGGTAACAACATAGTAATAATTAAAGTGACTTAGTCAGAAAAATTATGTGGTGTGTCATTAAGATCATAATATGATAAAAAATTATTATATGATTCAACAAACATAGGAACTTAGTTAATCACGTGCAACGCACGTGTACTTTTCTAGTATACTAGAAAAGTCTACATATATTGTATGTGACTTTGTAATTTTATGTGTGATTTTAAAATCATTACAAGCTTTAATTTTAATATAATCTAATAAAATTATTATTATTATTATATAATTTACACATGAGCAATGAAATCAAAAGTGTTCAATATAAGTAATAAAATTAAAAAAAATTAAGACCAAATGAATAAAATTCTAAAACGGAGGGAACCAATATTAGAATCCTTTCATAATGGTTTTTTGAAGAAAAAAAAGGATAAATAAGGGACCAGTAAATGTCTACCGGGTCCAATTTTTTGTTTTTATTTTTGACATTCTAATGATGTGTCAAATACTATCGGGCATGTATCATAGCCGTGTCCGCCATATTAGCCGTGGGTATGACTTGTCTCGCAAAATTTGTAGGGGTATTCCGCATTCGTGTACCATAGGGTAGACAAGATAAAAGAGAGAATAGCATTTTTGGTACGGGTCTATATGTTAATTTTTCCTTTTGGTATCAAGCTTTATGAAGTCAATATATTTGGTATCATAATTGATAATTTAACAAATTGTTTAACATTCGGTATCGCTGTTAATTTAAATATCACCGTCAAGTTGGTGATGATGTCATAAATTAAGTTTCACAAACAGTTCTACCATATAACATTTGGGTCTGACAAAATAACCTCCCATCTTCAAATTTGTTGGCACTTTTAGTTCACATTGTTGCTCAATTTTAAAATTGACTCGAATAACGGACCAATAATATTTAATTTTAGTTAATTAACAGAAGCATACGGATAAAATAACATTTAAACATTTGAATTTTCTTGAGATTAGCAAGTAAAAAAAGTCCAAGTTTATCACTTATAGGCTTATAGCCGTACCTATGTATATACTGTAAAAATAAATATTGAACACAAATAAAAAGTACTATTTCCATATTTAATTTACAAACGAGTCTTTTCCAGGATTCCCCAAAATGGCTCCCTCTATTTCTTCCTCTTTCTCAAGAAATTTACAAAAATGGTGGGTTTCGAGTTACCACATGGTATGTTCTGCTGTTGCTATTATTTGTACAAACACATGTCTATTTGGATGGGTTTTGGCTCGGTTTCGTGGGTCTCGATTTAAAAAAAATGGTTTGGGTGGTTTCGATGAAACCTTTGAGACCTCATTTGGATGAGTTTTGGCTGTTGGGTTTTGTAGTTTGAATAAGTTGAAACCCCACTTGGATTGGGTTTGGATGTTGGGGTTTAGGGGAAAATGTAGGTGGTAGGTGTCAAATCAATGTTTTTTTTAGTAAAATTTGGAGAAAATGTAGGTGGTAGGTGTTAAATCAATGTTTTATAGGTTTTAAGAGTTTGAGAATGAGTTTTTAAATAAGTTTTTGATGGTTTTATAGGTTTGGTAAAAACTCATTTGAAAGGGTTTTGGATCGGTCTCGGGAAACCTGCGAGACCGGCCGGGCCAAAACCCATCCACATACACCCTAAGTTCTCTACATAGCCCATGGCTACATAAAGAAAATATCACTTTCAGCAAATTTCTTTAGAGGAACACAGGTAATTAATTATTTTCTTCTGCATTAGTTTGATTCTTGAACTATAAATATATGAACTCTTGTGTTAAAAACTGTTGTATTAAAATAATAATAAATACAAGAAAATAAAAATTGGACAATACATAAAATTGGTGGGATTTAATAATGTAGGTGAAGTTAAAAAAAAGGTAGAAACTTAGAAAGTTGCTTACGGAAACTAATACGAGGACTAACAAATTTTATTATCGTTTATATATATATTTAATATATACAAATTCTAATTTTTGCCATTATTAAATGTTTGAAGAAAAATCTATATTATATTATTATACATATAAAAGTATGGGTTGGCAAAGAGAATTTCTTCCCTTTTTTGTGATGACTAATATACCCCTACTTAAATGATAAATAAAATAATTGAATAATCATATATTTTTACATGAAAAAGAAGTCTACTTTAATATAAACACTGTTGTATTAAAATAATAATAAATACAAGAAAATAAAAATTGGACAATACATAAAATTGGTGGACTTAAGTATGGGTTGGCAAAGAGAATTTCTTCCCTTTTTTGTGATGACTAATATACCCCTACTTAAATGATAAATAAAATAATTGAATAATCATATATTTTTACATGAAAAAGAAGTCTACTTTAATATAAACACTGTTGTATTAAAATAATAATAAATACAAGAAAATAAAAATTGGACAATACATAAAATTGGTGGACTTAATAATATAGGTGAAGTTAAAAAAAAATAGAAACTTAACGGAAACTAATATGAGGACTAACATACGGCTAAACACGTGATAAAAAAAGGGTCAAATCGATGAATGAACCAGACAAAAAAATGAATTAAATAGACAACAAAAAAGGTGAAATATTTGAGAAAATAGGTTAATCTGCAAAAGAATAAGTAAAATCAACTAAAATTTCGTTAAATCGGAGAGAATACAATAATTGATTATCAAGTGAGATAAACCACAAAAATGGATAAAATCGGTGAATGAACGATTTAGTATAACAAAAAAAATGATAAGTTCAGTGTAAAAACGGATGAAATCGATGAAAGAATATGTTAAAATAAAAAAATAAAAATAAAAACTCAGTGTAAAAGCTGTTTAAATCGATAAAATAAGTTCACTCAGCAAAATTGAGGAAAACTGGTAACCACAGTTCAAATTGTTTAAAAAATGGATTAAGCATGTAATAGAAAATGGATGAAATCAGTAAAAGACATGTATAACAGGTAAAAGTTGTGAAATCAATAAATAAAAAAGCGGTTAAACCTGTGAAAATGGTTTAGATGGAAATATCAAGGTCAAAAAAGAAAAGAATTGATGTTGTCCATTGGTAAAATCAATGGAAAAATGGGTTAGATTGAAAGAAAAACGAGTTGAAGCAAAAAAAATGGTGTCATTGATAAAACAACAAAGTTAACCGACAAAAAATGGTAAAGCCGGTAAAAGAAATGAAGGACATCGGCTAAAGAATTGTTAAAACCGGCAAAAACCGTTAAATTTCGATTAAAAATATATGATAAAAATGGTAAAATCAATTGAAAAATGGGTTAGATAGAAAGAAAATCAAGCTAAAGCAAAAAAAAAAAAGGTGTCAATTGATAAAAAATAACAAGGTTAACCGACAAAATAATGGGTAAAATTAGTAAAAAGAATGAATGACATCGGCTAAACATGGGATAAAAAAATGGAAAACATCAATAAAAGAACAAGAACAAAAAAATGGGTAAAATTAGTAAAAAGAATGAATGACATCGGCTAAACACGGAATAAAAAAATTAAAAAAATCGATAAAAGAACAAGAACAAAAAAATGAGTTAATTGACAACAAAAAAAGGTGAAATATGTGAGAAAATAGGTTAAATAAGAAAAAGAATAAGTACAATCAGCTTAAAATTTGGTTAAACCAAAGAGAATGAGTGAATTTATTAACAAATGTGAAAATCAACTAAAATTGGGTTAAAATAGAGAGAATGGATGGATTGATTAACAAATGGGATAAACTACACAAAAAATGGTGAAATCTATGAAATAATGGGTTAAAATAACAAAAAAGAAATGATTAACTCAGTGTAAAAGCATGTAAAATCGATATTTCTATTGAAAGTTCTTAACAAATTATCATTTATTAAAGAATCTAAAAACCAAAGGCCACATTTGAGCTATATGAATTGAAAAAAAAAAGTATTATTTACTTAACTGAAAAAATTATAATTGGCTTAAGCCAAAGAAAGTCAAAACATAGAAGGGTTAAAATTGATGAAAACTGGTAAAATTCTGTTGGGATTTATGGGATTCCAGCAGTCACCCTTACGGATTCGCTGTGGCGCTATTGCTACATCGGAGTCTGGCAACCCAACTTGCCGAGGTTTCACGGAGGAGACCCGAGGATCCACGTGAATTCTTGCGAAGCCCCTCATGTCCGTCCACCGCTTAGTGTGGGGCTCTGCGCTGTCGTTGTGAACTGTAGGGGGTGCCCTACAGGAATCAACCTTGGGTTAAAGATTAATAGTTGCGCCCTCATTAACAGCAATTGCTTTTGGTGTAGTGGTAAAGCGCTAGAGATCCTACAAATTCTATTAAAAATATGTATGATAAAAAATAGTAAAATCAATGGAAAAATGGGTTACATAGAAGAAAAACGAGTTAGAACAAAAAAAAATGGTGCAATTTATAAAATAACGGGGTAAACCGGCAAAAATGGATAACTGGTATAAAATGATGATGTTGGCTAAACATGAGATAACAAAAGAGGGGGGGAGGGGGTCAAATCGATGAAAGAACTAAACAAAAAATGAGTTAAATTGGCAAAAAAAATGTGAAATAGGTGAGAAAATGGGTTTAATTAGCATAAGAATAGGTAAATTCGACTAAAATTTGGTTAAAGCAGAGAGAATGAGTGAATTGATTAACAAATGGGATAAACCATAAAAGTGGGTTTAATCGGTGAAAAAAGGGATTAAAATAACAACATAAAAACAAATGTTAAACGCAACGTAAAAGCGAATGAAATCGATGAAAGAACATGTTAAAATAACAAAAAAATGGTAAACTTAGTGTAAAAACAGGTTTACTCGACAAAATTGAGGAGAATTGGTAAAATCGGGTTAGATTAGTTAAAAAATGGATTAGTCATGTAATTGAAAATAGATGAACTCAGTAAAAGATAGGTATAACCAACAAGACTGGTTATATAGTTAAAAAAAATAAAATGGGTTAAACCTGTAAAAACTGGTTTAGATGGAAAAAATATTGTTTAGATGGAAACATCAATGTCAAGGAAGAAAAAAATTGATATTGTTCATTCGTTCAAATGGTTGTTTTAGAATAATAATTATGTAGACATGCAGTTTTAGATTAGAAATACTTAGTAATTATAGTTCATTTTTTATTTTAAAGTATTGTATTTAGGTATTTATAATAACAACTTTAAATTCTTGGTAACAGTATAGAAATAATTAAATTGATGAAAAATAATATATGAATCAACTAACATAGAAAATTAGTTAATCACGTGCAACGTACGTGTACTTTTCTAGTCAATAATAAATGACAAGGATAAAATTTGAAACATGAGTTAACATTTTGACGTGATTGAAATAAATTCTTTCTTGGTTTGGGTTTAATCAATATGAAAATAGTTGTGTATATTTAATTCAAAGTGTATTTTTATTAATTTAATTCATTTGAATATTTTGCAAAATTCTCCAATAATCTTTAATTTTAGTTAATTAACAGAAGCATACGGATAAAATAACATTTAAACATTTGTATTTTCTTGAGATTAGCAAGTAAAAAAAGTCCAAGTTTATCACTTGTAGGCTTATAGCCGTACCTATGTATATACTGTAAAAATAAATATTGAGCACAAATAAAAAGTACTATTTCCATATTTAATTTACAAACGAGTCTTTTCCAGGATTCCCCTAAATGGCTCCCTCTATTTCTTCCTCTTTCTCAAGAAATTTACAAAAATGGTGGGTTTCGAGTTACCACATGGTATGTTATGCTGTTGCTATTATTTGTACAAACACATATATAAGTTCTCTACATAGGCCATAGCCCATGGCTACATAAAGAAAAGATCACTTTCAGCAAATTTCTTCAGAGGAACTATAAATATATGAACTCTTGTGTTAAAAAAATATTCTCAACTGAATAAATAAAAGAATTTGGTATCAAATGTGTCATTTTGAAAGGTATGGTATGAAATGTATAAATATTCTAAAAGTTTGGTATGAAAAATACAATTCTCTTATTAATTACTTATCTTTGCAACAATGTTTAATTTTTACCAACTTATATGTCGATGATTATAATTTAGAGATAAATTAGAGTAAAATTAGTGATTACCAATTTATGTAACAAACGTATGTATACAGTAAACATTAAAATAAACAAAAAACTTTATGAAAGTTTAGTTTTTGTTCTTAGACATTTGTTAGTACATATGATTTATTTCACACTATTATTAAACACATGAATAAGAAGTACATTAAAGATGATCAAGTGCGGGTTGCGGGTGAGTCGATTTTTTAAACATCAAACCCGTCACTCGACCCATACCATACGGGTTTACAAGTTACCAACCCGCAATTGATTATTTTAAAAATTAAACCGGCGGGTTGCGAACAGGTTGAATCGGGTCGGACGATTGGATCGGATGTAGCGGATTTATGAACACCTCTATTGGGAAGGAAGGAGAAACCTTTCTTTTTATTTTTAAGGTAACTAGGAAAGTGCACGTGCGTTGCACGTGATTAATTAATTTCCTATGTTAGTTGAATAATATAATTATTTTTCATCATATTATGATATTCCACATAATTTTTTTGACTAAATCACATTAATTATTATGTTATTATCAAGAATTTAAAGTAGATATAAATACCTAAAATAAAAATTGAAACTTGAAAATTATAAAACGAACTATAATTATTAAGTATTTCTAACACGAAAGGTGGTTGGGCCAAATAGTAGTAGCTTGCGACCCCCAGATGCGAAACTTAGGTTCAAATTCTACTGGAGACACCACATTAGAGAGGATCTATTCCCATGGCACTATTCGGTCCCAACTGTAAATACACAGTCTAATAGTTCAAGAAAAAATTTAGTAGTTCTAACCTAAAACTATATGTTTACATCACTATTATTCTAAAACTACCCTTTGAATGATTAGACAACATCAATTATTTTCTTTCTTGACTTTGATATTTTCATCTAAATATTTTCACAGGTTTAATCCATATTTTTTTAAATTGATCACAAGTTTTGTCGGTCTTTTACTGAGTTTGTCCATTGTTTATCCCATTTGTTAATCAATTCCCACATTATCTCTGATTTTACCCACTTTTAGTCGATTTTACTAATTCTTTTGCTGATTTAACTTATTTTATCACATATTTCACTTTTTTTTTTTGTCAATTCAACTCGTTTTTTTTCTTCTTTTATCGGTTTGACCCATTTTTTTTATTATCTCGTGTTTAGCCATATAAAACACTCTTTTTTCCAATATGAAATTATTTTTCTCAAAAGTACCCTTTCACATTAAGTAATGATATTTGACACCACTATTTCTCTACCACTATTTTTGAGGGTATAAATGTAAAGATACCTAAAAGTTTTATTTTTCAACTTTTACCGTAAAACTCCGTGCCAAAACTTAGGGGCGCAAAAGAAAAGGGACGAAAGGATCATATATTTTTTTCGATTTGTTTAACCTAGTTTCATTATTTTTTAAATTTTTAATAAAATTGTTTATTAATCTTATTTAATATTTATTAAAATAATAAAGTTTATGTATTATTACTAAAATTATTATAATTTTATTTAATTATCACGTTCTCCTATTGTTTTTATTATACCCAACTAGAAAATGAGAGAATTGCAATTGTGGTACCAAACTATATACCGATTCTCATTTGTGGTACCATAAAAATCGAGGTCGACACATTTGGTACCACAATTTAAGAAATCAATCACTTTTGGTACCACCGTTAAAAATGGACGTTAACTGATGAAGTGGCAGTTACGTTTTATTGCAAAATTGATACCATTACTTATGTTGACTGACAATTATACCCCTAACTTTTCAGGTTGTCAAAATAACCCCACATCTTCAAATTTACTGATAATTTTAGTCCACATTGTTGCCCAATTTAAAAATTGTCTCGAATAAGACACGTGCGGACCAATTTAGAGATTTTACTTATTATATTTACATATTTATTCAACTAATTTAATTTTATAAATAATATTAATTGACCAAATAAAATAATTATAATTTTTTTTTAAAAAAAAAAGTCCATCCCTACCCCCAACCCTTCCATCCCTACCCCCAACCCCCCCGTAACCCCCCCACACCCAAATCCCAGGCCGCCGCCGGCCTGGGATAGGCTGTCCCAGGCCGCGGTGGCCTGGGTCCTCCGATCCCAGGCCACCGCGGCCTGGGATTTGGCCGTGGGGAGGGAGGTGGTTACGGGGGGGTTGATGGGGGGTAGGAGATAGGGTTTTTTTTTTTTTTTTTTAAATTATAATTATTTTATTAATAATATATAACTTTATTTTTTTAATAAATATTAAATATATTAATATTATTATATAAATTTTAGATTTAATTAATATTTTATCTGATTTATGTTAAAGTATTATTTTGTCTACTAATATTATTTATAAAATTAAATTAGTTAAATAAATATGTAAATATAATAATTAAAATCTCTAAATTGGTCTGTAAGTGTCTTATTCGAGCCAATTTTGAAATTGGGCAACAATGTGGACTAGAATTGTCAATAAATTTGAAGATGTGAGGTTATTTTGACAATCTGAAAAGTTAGGGGTATAATTGTCAGTCAACATAAATAATGGTATCAATTTTGCAATAAAACTTAACATCCACGTCATCAGTTAACGTCCATTTTTAACGGTGGTACCAAAAGTGATTGATTTCTTAAATTGTGGTACCAAATGTGTCGACCTCAATTTTTATGGTACCACAAGTGAGAATCGGTATATAGTTTGGTACCACAATTGCAATTCTCTCACTAGAAAATGATCAAGATCCAACTTAAGCCTTCAATAGTACCACATTACCTCTCCATTAACATGATATCTTTAAATCCAATTATTTAGTTTCTCATGTATACCCACAACATTTTGAGAGAATGGAAGTCATTACTGTATTGTCGGGCACGATAAATTACTTACGACTAACAAAGATCCCCGCACAAATAATTAACAAAGAATGTTAATTAGATTACAAATTAAAACGGGAAAATTATTTTTTTGGTACCATAGGATAGACTAACTTGCATTTTTGGTACCATTGGATACGAAAATGCAACTTTGATACCATAGGATAGGTTTTCATTGTAATTTTGGTACCAAACCCAATTTTTCTACAAAGTTAATGGCAATTTACCCCCTATGAAATGCATGATGTTCAATTTACCCCTCTATAATTTCGAAAAAAATCAATTTACCCGCTGTAAAAATTTTAATGAAACAATTTACCCCCTTCAGCCTGAGAGTGTAACTCACTTGCCGAAATTGAGAGTAGGCATGCAAACTATTTTATAACATAGGGGGATAAAATGCCACATTTATCATATTCTCTTGAGAAACATATAAATTAATTCTCATATTTAAGTGTTTAACTCAATGCATGAATTTCCAAACAATACAATAAAATAAAAATAAACATTATTTTCTCTTTTATAAGAAACTGTAAATCACTGAAATTGCAAAAAACATTGTGAAAACTGGAATTAAACCAACCGCATATAGACATTTATTTTTCTTCCTCTGCATAAAATTTAAACAAGTTTCATGACTTTGCTTCAAAGTAATCTCCATGTTCTTCTGTGTTTCTGCACCTTATGTATCTATAATAAACATACTGCAGAATTATCTATAATTAAGCACCAGTTAAGGTTAAATCTCTTCTCGTTTTTTAATTTTCTCGAAATCAAACAGAATTAATAATGCCATTATAAAGGATACGAATAAATCGAGCATCACACATCCAGCAGCATCCAGTAGCCAAGGCATGTTGGCCTTAATCTTTTCCCAAGCTATTGATCTCACAAGAATACTGCATCAAGAAATTTTATTGGTTTTACGTTATCAAGCTCGATTTGGAAGTTACACGTACTGAGATGGAAATAAAGTACCTGGCTACATAAGCAGCATTAGCAACAAGTGCAAAGATAAACATGAATGGATTCAATCCCTGCTCAAATTTTCAAAAAAATGATAAAGACGTTAGATTAATCAAGAAAAACTATTTTTCGATACATTGAGTTATTGATACGAGAGTTACCTCGACGCTTGCTCTTTTGATCTGGTGAATGTGAAGGCAAAAACATGAATTAGAGAATATTTTTAATGCAAAAAGATTTAAGGAATTGTGTAGTTTTACGATATTTTCTTACGTTTAACCATATTTGAGGTAGCCTACCACCCATGTATATAGCAGCCATCATCCAACCCAACCACTGTCCGAACACACTTTCCGAACTCCCATGCTCCTAACAAGAACACACGTCCCCTAAAAGTAAGCCAAATGGAAAGAATCGAAAAATTTGATTTGATCGGGTGGTAACTTTCATCTTACTTGCAACAATTTCCTTCCAGTTAATCCCACAAAGATCATAGCATTAGTTTCTCTAGGCAAGTTGATTGCTGTAGCTAGAAATGCTCCATATCCTGCCTGAGAATATTTTTAAAATAGGGGAAATTACACATTACCCCTTTACATTTTAGCTATATTTCACTCTACCCTATAATCGTTTTGCATTTTCACTTGACCTCCTCAGCTATTCAAAAATGTTCGTTGGCAGTGGCCGTTAGGAATCTTAATGTGAAATGGTGGAAAGTTTAGGAAGTGATGTGCAATATAGTCGAAAGGTTAGAGGGCTTTTCTTACATGACTGTGAGTGTTCAATTATCATGGACAGATGTGTGCGCCCACCGCTGGCAATTTGTGAACTACAACATTTTAGACAGTTGGGGAGCAAGTGCAAATGCAAGACAGTTACAGGGTAAAGTGCAAAACGGCCTAAAGATTATGAGACCTTCAGTAACAAATAACAAGGATAAAACTTTTAGTTAAGGCCTTATGAGTTTTCGAAAGTAACAAATAGTTCTTTGAATAGCTCAAAACTTTAACACTATGGCTCCAAGTATAATCTTTTTTTAGATATGCATTACTTGAACAATAGAGTAAATGCACTAAAAAGCGAATTCTTTTTAGATTAGGTACTATGAACAAGTGGCAAGAAAGATCCAAATGAACAAAATATAGTAGTTATCCAGTTTGATTATTCACATTAAACTACGAAAAAGTCGAGGAGAAAACTCACAGATCGTGTTGGCTTAGGTTTGGTGACAGAATTTTTCTTGGGTGGAATGACATTTGCCTCATCTTCTGAAGAGGAGTCATTTTCAATCCCCACAGCAGAAGGACCACTCTTTATGGGCCAAAGATAAGACCTTATTGGTGGAGTCGTGCTCCCAGCCATTGACCTTGCTGACCTGCACAATTAGATAATTTCGTCCACTGTCACCAAATATTACAACACTTAGCAAGTCTATGTTTGATTCTTGAATTTAAAACGAGTAAAATGATAGGAAAAATGATTGAATATCGAACTTCATGTTTTGTTTATTTTCATTCTCCTTATCATTTTACTATTTTACTTACTGGAATCCAAAAATCAAGCATGGCCTAAGAATATAGTATATGGTCACGATTTCAATTATAAACGCACGTGTAATAATAGACTTCTCTTTGGTTTGTTGCTCTCCGGGTGCCATTTGGTATTGGGATAGAAGAATCAGTTGGTTTTGGTGGTCTAAGAGGCTTTTTCACATCTTCAACCTAAAAACAACATAGACATTAAGCTATTTGTTTACAAACAATCGGCATTCGATGCATGGACTAGTGTGGATTACATTACATGTAAAAATTTCTCAGGAAGAATATACTAATTGTAGTACCTCTTGGTTTGATTCTTTTTCTTTGCCATTTCGGAATTTATGGAAGTAATCATAGTATATGGTCTGTAGCACTAGTACCACTGTGGTTACTGTGTAGAGCTGTTTCAAAAATCAACACAAGGGAAAAAAATGAGTGAATAACAAATTAACTCCCTGTGTTATTCTAAATTGGCAACTTAATTCTCTATGATAAATAAAATGTCAAAATACATCCCTGTGTTTTTATAAAAGAAGCACACTGTCTCCCTCTTGATTTTTTAATTTTTACAAGGGGGTAAAATGCCCATTATGCAATATCACAGGGAGTTAAAGTGCCCCTTTACGCATATCACAGGGAGGTAAATTGCCTATTTACGCATATCACATGGGGGTAAAGTGAGGTAAATATGTTGTCAAGAGCAAAATTAAATTGGTCATTTTTACGTGAAAATGAAGTCTCAGTCGCATTATAGAATGTGTGTGCAACACCTCAACTAGCAAAGAGGTAAATTGCTGATTATTTCATATTACATGGAGGTAAATTGCTCATTATTTCATTTCACGGGAAGGTAAATTACCTATTTTATCCATTAGACATATCACATGGAGTTAACTTGCCAAAAAAAAAAAAAACAATAAAGAAAAAGGGTGCCATTTTTCAAGTCAAATTTCCATATTTAGTGATTTGACCCTCTATCACTTTTGGTCCCATACATAACAAAAGCACTCTTATGGTTCCAAAGTTTAAAATGTTTTGTAAACTTGCAGTTTTAATCCCAACTATTGAAAATATTTAGCACGTTTGATCCCATAGGATTTCTCGGGCTTGTTCTTTTGCTCCTAAAAGAGGTAACGTGACTAAAAGTACAAAATATTTTTAAAAGATTGGGACAAAAAATATAATTTTAAAAAGTGTGGAACTAACCGTGTCAGTCCCATGGGACTAAACATGCAATTTTCCCAATTTTTAAAACATTAACGAATCATATAGGAGAATCAAACGGAGGGTACAGTAATTTTAATTTTAATTATTACAAAATAAAAGAGGAAATTGATAGAATAGTATAGTCTTACAATTGCTGTGTAGAACTGAGTTGGCAACTGCATAATTCAATAAAATAAAATATAAAATGAGAAAGTAGACAAAACAGAGCAATTAAACAAACATATGAGATGCAGTAATAAAAATTGAAATACTTACAGTTGCAGGCTCAAGAAGACAACCCACTAAGTTAAATGCATCACTGCAAAGCATAGATTAACAAATATTAAAAAAAAAAAAATACCCAAAAAAAATATTGAATCTTTTTTTCTTTTTTTTTTTTTTTTTTATTAAGAAGAAGAAGAAGAAAATTAAGAAAGCGAACCCGACGATCCAAGTGAAGAGAAAAAGAAGTGAAACGCCATGGCTTGATTTAGTTTTGAAATTAGTAATGATTTGTGGGATTTCAGCAACTCCCCAACAAACAAGACTTATGAGCCCAAAACCAAAAGAGAGTTCATCTTTTAGGTTGCACAAACAGTCTTTGAAATACATATCTGCCCATTTGATGCATGGTTTTTCCTCCTTTATACAATAAGACAATGTATTCTCAACTGCAGATTTCATCTTTCTTTTTTTTTATCTTTTTGCTCACTCTGTGTGTTTCTCTGTGTGTGTTGGGAAGAAGTGAAGGTTCTGTCTGTTTGTAGGTGGGAAATTTTTTTTTTCATGTGGTGGAATAAGGAGTCACAATCTAGAACTTATTATACATAATTTTTTTTTCTATTTTTCAATATCAATATAATCAACGGTTTTATTAATCACAGCATTAATTACAAGAAAATTAATATTAATTTTCTTGTAATAAATGCTGTGATTATTTGATTAAAATAGTATTTTGGGATTTTTGCTTAAAAAAATTGGCTATTATTACGTATCTTATAAAAAAGTTAACCGAAACGAATTATAGTGTAGTTTCTACTTAAATATTTTTCTTGAATTTATAAATCTCGAATTTTTTTCAAAAAGTTTCTAATATTTAACCAATTAAAACATACCACGATAATAAAACATGATTATTGGATTAAAATGATTTTTTGAGATTTTTGCTTTAAAAAATGACTAAAATTTAACCGAAACGAATTATAGTGTAGTTTCTACTTCAGTATTTCTCTTGAATTTACAATTTTTCAAAATATATCTCGAAAATTTCCCAAAAAATTTCTAATATTTAACCAATTAAAACATACCATAAAAATAAAACATAAATCCTTGCCCACAATAGATTTGCCGTAGAATATTTTATAAAAGAAAAAAAATATTTCGCCATACATACATATTGATTTGCTATTAATTTGCCAATTTGCTATTGATTTTATATCCATATATGCCATATTGATTTGCAGGAGAAGATTTTATTTAAAAAAAAAAAAAACTAATAACCCTGCCAAGGAATTAACAATCCAGCCCAAATTTGACCTGAAAAGAAAATAACTAACTAAAATAGGTAAAAGATAGCAACATCATAGATTAAAATTTCGTTTCGAGTGTATGTTTCGGTCAGTCAAATATTTGAATTTTTTTAGACTTTTCGAAAATGTTTCGGAAACACTAATGAAATTACTAAATTAAAAAAAAATAAAAGAGTTCAGACAAACAAATAGTTTCGAAATTAAATTTTGTTTTAGTTTCGCTGGGATAAATGCAAAATACTCCCTTGTGTTATGCTAAACCTGCAAAAAACTACCCTGTGAAATTTTTATTGCGCCAAACTTCCTTGTATTTTCAAAAACCCTGAAAAAAACACCCAATTTGTAAAAAATAGCTCGTTTTGGATCGACATATTTCAAGAAACCATTTTTAAAATACTTCAAGTTGATCCCTATAACTTCACGTGGTATATTTTTAAAATTATTTCTTAAAATATGTCGATCCAAAACGACCTATTTTTTACAAATTGGGTGTTTTTTGCAGGGTTTTTGAAAACACAAGAAAGTTTAGCGCAATAAAAATTTCATAGGGTAGTTTCTTGCAGGTTTAGCATAACACAGGGGAGTATCTTGCATTTTCGCCAGTTTCGCTTGATTCAAGAACAAAAACTTTTCGATATTTTCAACGAAAAATGAAAATTTTAATCCATAAACAACATAGATTCCTAAAACAATAAAATAACTGAAAATTAGAAACTAATCTACGTTATATGATTATCAATATTTAACCAAAATAAGATACTCCTATATTATATCCAAATTCTCCTACATGACAGAGAGATATTTGAACAGTTCAAAGAGAGCCAGATAGGCAATAATCTCATCCTAATCCTCAGAAAAGAAAAGTTGTAAAGAAAAGAAACTTAAAAACTTTTTAATTTTGTCCCGAACAAAAGCGGCGACGGTGCGCTGCATTTGCAGGTGGGGACACGTTGCAGAAATGGCTTATGATTCATCAGTCATCATCATATCTATCTATCATCTTTCTTTATACAAACAGAGAGTGATTATGCATGTATATATATATATGAGGATAATTATCTTCAGAATTAATATAGACCCATTTCCAGGCAACATTCTTCCTGCCAGAATGCGTACATACGTTTTGTCCATTTAGAAATTATTATTACTATTATTGATTATTCTTGTTTGTTTCTCATAAAAAAAAAAAATTAATTTCCTCAACTGTTTTCTTACAGTCATGAATGAACATCAGTTCTATCTTGAACTGAATTTCTTAAACTTATCAAACTTCTAATACGTCTGTCATGAGTCATGACATGAAATTTTACAGCTCCAATTCCCAATAACTTAAAACTTCTAAAAATGCTTCAAAGTTTAAGCCGTCTCCAATTTATAGTCATACAATCGTGAACAAATTTAAAATTTAATAATTTAAATGTTTAAACTTGAGTTGAGTAATAGTTTTAACTTTTATGGGAATATGGAAATGGTGAAATATTAATAAAATACCAGCTAGTTAGTGAGTTTGAAAATTGATTCGAAGGGAGACTAAGAAATGTCATAAATAGCCATTTTTGAAGCAAAAACCCCAAAATACCCTTATAATAAAATAATCACAACATTAATTATCATTAATTACAAGCAATAACAAGAAGGGTAAAACTGGTAGAAAAATAATAATTTTACATTGAACTCCTAAAACGACAAATAAAAGTGAATAATTTTTTTTTCAAAAAAAAAAAAGAAAAGGGAGGAGTAATATGTAGAAATAGGAGGAAAGTAGTGAACCTTTTTTTACAAAAGGACAGAGATCACATTGGATAAATTATCTTTTAAGAATATCTAATTTGCTAGTAACTCTTTTAATAGCACCCAAGTTTTAGTATATTATTTTAAGTGGCATATCTTCAAACTTTAAAGAATAATGTAAGATTGGTGTGATGCACCACGTAGCATACATAATATAACAATTCATATAAGTTGTTAATAAGATATTTTTTCATGACAAAGATATTAATAATCTTTAAATACAAATTTGTATGATAATGTTGATTGATAGTCCAGTCCTAAATTTCTATTCTTTTGTTGTCTAACTATACCAGTTGAGTTAATTTTTAGTTTTTGTGAAAGTGATTAGCTGACCCAGGCAGTTTCTTGTCTGGACCTTTTGATCAACTCTTTTGCATTCTTTTATGTGAATTTGGAGGGACTTTTCTTAGATAAATGTGAAACTATAATGCTTCTATTCTATTTTAGCTTTTTCTCTTGACCTATTCTATCATGCAAGAATTTTAATTTTTTTTTATAAATTAATAAATAAACAATTCATTAGTTATAAAAGGACTGGAGTAATTTTGAAATAAAAAGTCCAAAACTAATATAGAGAAAAATAAATATTACAACAGATACTTTGGAGGATAACTGGTAACACCCTTTAAGGGTTCAAAGGGGCAAGATGAATTTATATAACTCTAATTTTTACGAGTTTGAATACAGCAATAATAATTTATTGGGCTTATATGGAGTTCAAATGGTCCAAAGATATTTTGACATGCAACTTGCTTATGTCTTAGTATTTATAAAAGAACTTCAACACAATATTTAAATTTTATACCAAGTTAAGAAATTGGACAAATATATGAATAACCCGGCATTTATATATTTATACTACTTTTGATTTTATAATTATAAAATATAAATTAAAAGAAAAAAAAATATCCCAACATGATTATAAGAAAATTAATCACATTAGAAATCAATCCAAAATATTAAACCAACTGAAATTTCACTGACCTTGGCTTTGATTCCCACTTATATGGATATTTTTCTAGTTTATAATAGTCTTTGTAATTTGATAGTTATTGAAGTTTATCTTTTTAATTTGTTAAAAGTTATTGGAATTTGATTGATATATGAGTGTATTCACAATCTCAAAATAAAAATAAAAATACACTTGATAAATTGTTTACATTTGTCAATTGTCAATACAGTTATAGCTCACATAGTCACATGTGCGATAGCAAAATGATACATTAAAACGCGATATTAGATGATCCATAAGTATTCAACAGGACCATTTCTGAATTTTTTTGTACTTTTCAAAACAACGCTTATTTTCTCAAAGCAGATTATTATTTCCTAAAATATCATGTCACATATAAATTCCATTCTAGTAAAATAATAATAAAATAAAAAAGGGGTAAATTACGAATACCCCCCTCAGGTAAGCCCTAATTACAAAAATCACCCTCACGTATTGGATATTACAAAAATCCCCCTCAGGTTTGTCACCTTCTTACAATTAACCCCTTGCCCCTAAAATATTCCAATTTTGCCCTTGGGTGTTATTTGTATTGTTTGTAATGTCTTATCAATGTTAAAACTTGGAATCTAATTATTATATCTTATTAATTAGAAAAGAGATAATTATATATTTACTACCAGAATAATTGATAAAATTTATAATTGCCCATAAGTTTTAATAAATATTGAAAAAAAAAGGGTATTTATATATTTATTAGCAATTTAAATTGTAAAATATTAAATTAAATAAAATTTTAATAATATATTTTATAAATATGAATTGTTTACACAATAGTTAAATGAATTTATTTTTTAAATTAGTAAATTTAATAAATTATATTGTATTATAAATAAGATATTTTAATTTATTAAAGTTTATATTGTATTATAAATTGAAATATTTATTGAAATTTATGGGAAATTATAAATTATATCATTTATTTTGGTGGTAAATATATGATTATTATTTTTATATTTACAAGATATAACAATTAACACCCAATTTTTAAAATTTATAACATATTATAAACATTACAAATAACTTCCAAGGGCAAAATTGGAACATTTTAGGGACAAGGGGTTAATTGTAAGAATATGACAAACCTGAGGGGGATTTTTGTAATACCCAATACGTGAGGGGGATTTTTGTAATTAGGCCTTACCTGAGGGGGTATTCGTAATTTACCCTAAAAAAAGTGACATCTCAAAAAAAAAAATTTAAGACAAGTGTTATTATTCGCTGCTAGGAGAGACATTATTTTTACCAATCAGGAGACTACCTTAATGTAATTTCAGAGCAAACAAAGACAAGGCACAACTAACAGCAAACACCAATCTTGTTATCAATATATTCATTCATCTTGTAACTTATTAGTAACAAAATTTAAAATGTAGCTGTGAAAACAGAGTAAAATTGCCTGTTTCCCAAATGTTAATTACCAAAAAGTCTACATTTTCACTTGATTCAGCTTCTCTTTTTTTCTTGATCAGAATGATTCAGCTTCTGATCTACCAGTGAACAATCATTCAGCTTCTGATCTACCAGTGAACATGGTCTACAAAAATTGAGGACATTGCAGTATCTCTATTTTTTCGCTTAGGATATGCATACAAATATGTCGACAAGTTTGAAGTATTCCAATGAAGAAACAAATTCAAGTTATTAGTGTATTGAGTATAAAAAACCTGGTCAGTTTTGCAGATGTGAACTGTCCATGTTCTCAATTATGCTTTGCAATCCTGACCTGTAAGTAGGATGCATCAACTTCACACCTAGTTCTTTCTTCAATCGAGCATTCGAGACTCGTTTTTCTCCCCTTGCACCTTTCTCTATAGCAATGGATTCTGATCTCTCAGGGGCCATAGTTAGTTTATTCGGAAATTTTTCCTCAACCAATTTCTGAGCTAACATAAAAACCTCCGTTCTTGGAGCAGGATCATCATCGACTATGTTGTATATTTTCCTAAAATAAAAACACAAGTATATAAATCCAACATCTTATTAACTACGTTGTATAAAGTTTTTTAACACTTACCCTTTGGACGGCTTCAAAATACTGGCATGGAGTGCTTGGCATATGTCAGCAACGTGCACACGAGATGTATAACTTTTGGATACTCTTGTTTTCTGACCTTTGGAAAGAGGTTCTTGTTTAAGTATGGTATCAACAGCACTGAAGAAGCATAAAAGGTTATGAGAAATCAATTTCAAACAAGTTGAATATTTGAATCCTCGTACTGACCTTCTACCAGGGCCATATATACCTCCAAGGCGAAATACTTGAATTGAAATACCAAGATTATCCCCCAAACGCAACCATTCTAGCTCAGCAGCTAACCTTGCTTTGGCAACTTCATTTGCAGGCCTCACTTGATCACTGTCATTGGTTACGCGTGTTTCTTGTGAGGATGCCAGTTACCGAAGAATAATATAAATGCTAGTATTGCTTACTCTTCGTCTACCCAAGCACCACCGTAATCTCCATATACACCTATACAGCAAATGAAAAACTACTAAATTTTTTAAATTAGTGTGAGATTCTCTACTTGTGAGGGCAAGAAGTAATGAACCAGACTTGGTGTTTGGAACTATGATTTCAGTTGGGAAATGAACAGAAGTTAAAGCTCCATGTTTGATCATTTGATGCAATGCAAGAAAAACATGTTATTTAGTGTTTCACTTAGATTCAAGAATCAAACATAGCCTAATCTCTGTGTGGACATAGGTTTAACTGAGGAGAACATTGAAAAAGTTAAAATAAAAAGGGAAAGCATTTGCTTCCTCACTATTTTATTGATATTACATTCAATCGAATTACTATTGAAAGAACAATCTGAGAAATAATAATTTTCATGACTTTTCTTTTCTTTTTTGCTTTCCTTCATTAACTACTAAACCGAACAGAGTATAAGTAGGCAAATTTCTTCTTTTGAACATATGGCTAAGTCAGACATTATTCAACGTCTCTAATTCTAGTAGGGACTAATATATTTTAAAAAAAAACATACAACAGCTACACAACCAGCAGATTTTTTAAATTCAAGATGAAAATCTATTTCCTGTCAATCGCAATTTTTCATAAAATGCAAATGCCAAAAGTAAGAACGACAAGGGGAGAAAGAAGAACGTAATATAAGTATACACATCTTGTTGTTCATGTTCAGATATTGGTAACATTTGTATGCACATGTAAGAAAATCAAAGGAGATATACTAGTTGATGACAAGTAAGCTATCCATTGGAGTCTCCCATCCTTCAATATGCTCTCCACTAATTCTTTTTGCCGAATCATCTGCAAAATTTTGTATCAAAGCAGACAGAAAAGCAATTAACCATGCAGGTATAGCTCCACATATATAATCTCAGGCTTCATTTGGACTGAGGGGTATAAATTTTAAAAAAGAATTTGCACAAAGGATTTCAAATGACTCTAATAATGACTGGGATTTCAAATCAATCATTTTTTTGAAAGAGTGATACAAAATGGTTCGTAAGTATTTGAAATCCATACAAAATCAGAACAAGTGCTATAGAGTATAGACTTGTAATTATGGATTTGAAATACCATTCCGAATTCTCAATCTAAAAGAAGCCTAAAAATTTAACTAAATTTACCGGATCACCAACGCCAATAAGTGGGGGGATGGAGACAACGAGATGCGTATGATTTTTCACAACCTCTAGGATTTCAGGTCTGTTAATATATAGTGCACAAGAACTAATTAATTTAACCAGACCAGATAATATTACTTGCAAAAGGGAGAAATCAAAATCAAATCACTCTATTTGAAGCAATGCGAACACAAAGAAAAAGGTAGCAACAACAAAAGGTTGTGAAAATATTCTTGGAATGAAACTACTCAATGAATAAACATCACAAAAAACGACAGAGGAGAGGAAAATAAAGAATTCAGAGCCCAAAATTATTAAAGGATTAAAAGAGGCTTTACTGTGGATCATTCGCATCAAAGATGTAGGTTTGATATCCCAATTCTTCAAGTTTTTTCTTTTTGGCAACACTCGTACAGCTCCCACTCACCACCCTTCACCAAACACATCCATTGTTCAAAACATAGTCAGTCCCAATTGGAAGAAATATAATATTGGTTTTTTTTCTCACCATCTATTTGACTTTAAATCCGCTGCGAAGAATTGTCCTACGAAACCCATTCCGAGAATGAACATTTCACCACCAATCGATAGTTTTGCGTTTGGGGAGAGACTGCATCCGACTGTCACTTGGCGAAACGCTGACGTTTTGTCAAATCGGAGATTAATCGCCGGCAATTGCATTGGGACGCGGGAAATCTCCATTTCTGTGACTTCCTGGTAAGATGAGTCAATAAACCCGGATTAAACCATATTTATTATTGATTTAATATGTCCGCCATTATTTTTCAGACGGACCTATCATCAACTGGTTTGGATGTGTCTTGGCTAATGTTTATTTTATGATTTCCATTTTTTGGAGGAAGAATATAAGTTGAAATATGGTTTGAATTAAAATAGGTAAAAGTGAAAACGGCCTTGCTTGTAGGCCTGTCAATGGGTGGGCTTCTACCCAGCCCACCCTATTACCCGCCCAATACCCTCTTAGAAGAACTGGGCCCAAGCCTGGTTGGAACCCGACCTAAACCCCGACACGGCCCGGCCCAGTCACTTTTTTCTTTTTTTCTTCTTCAACCTGTTTGTTTCCCACTAGAAGTATATGATTATACCAGATCTATATAGTAATATTATTCAATAATTTCAATTTTCAAACAAACAATTCAACATGAAGAAATATAAAAAGACAGAATCTCCAAGAGTACAAGCAATCTCATTGTGAGTTCTTGAATTTGACATAAAAAATCTAAAATCGTAATGGTTAGCAAAATGATTAATGATTAACAAACAACTTAATATTTGAGTTTGTTTATCGAGTTTAATCATAACAGGAAGTATTGAGAAGCTCATTATTTGAAGGAAGCTCGTTTACAAGAAATTGATCAATTGAGTATAAAAGACTCAATAAAAATTTCACTAGCCCATCAATGAAGGCTCATTTACGAATAAAGCTCAATTGAGAAGAAAATTCTCCATAAAGATCTTACAAGTCCATCAATGAAGAAAGACCAATCGAATAATAGTTTGAAGACCATGCACCCTTTGGAAGGGCCCAATTTTTGACACAAGAAAATTGAGGTCACGTAAGTATTAAATATCTCAAACTATTAAGAGCAAGGAAATTTCTTTTAGCCTAAAATAATTTTCTATTTTTTTTAATTCTCGGCCTATATTAAATAAATTGTGGAAATTTATTTTATTAAAAAAATCCTTGATATCTTGGAAACTTTTTCAACAAGGCAAAATCACCATGGGTTATATTTTAATTGGAAAATATTTTTGAGATATCCTTGGAAAATATTATTTAAACTTGTCCTCATTTTTCACTTTTTGGACTGAATTTTCGGCTATAACAAAAGAAGATTGGGAAGAAATTATTTTTGAAATTAAGAGACATTTTATCTTTCAAAATCCTACCTTATGAAATTCGATTTTTTCACCTATAAATTGAGCTCACTTAAATAGATTTCAACACCCTATTTTTCAGAGAAAAATCTGAGCTTTAACTTGAGAAAATTATTCTTAAGTTTTTGTGCTTTCATTTGTGAAAATCTTTTTGAAAAACAAAATCGGTTTTTGAATTACAGTTGCCAAATCATTTTTGAAAACCAAAACTCTTTTCTACCTTGTTCTTGAAAAAATTGAAATATTTGAAAGGAAGAGAAGATTTGAGCGTATTGTGTACTACTTACTCAAGAAGGAGTGTTCTTGTACTTTGAAGAAAAAAAATTATTCAATTATATTGAGAGATAGGATAGGTTCCTAGCAAGCTCGGTTTTTGTGTTATAGGACAAGGGTTCTAGCAAACACTGTTTGAGAGATATAGGATTGGATCCTAGCAAGCTCAGTTTTTGTGCGATAGGACAGAGGTTCTAGTAAGCACGTGTGTAATGCGATAGGATAGGAGTTCTAGTAAGTACTGTTTGAGAGCGATATGATTGGTTCCTAGCAAGCTCGTCTGTTAGAGAGAAAGATTTGTAATATCGTGTTGCGAAGGTGTGTCCTGCAAGCCACGTTTATGGTGAATTTTACCCAGGGGTGCTGGAAGAGAGGAAGTAGGTCATTTGGACGCGAACCTTTATAAAACGGTGATCTTATTTACTTTACGCATATCTATTCTTATGGAACATTACATTTAAGCATATTGGAACGACTAACTAATTCTTTCTGTAACAACAAACTTGATCTTTAAACTCACTGAAACATTGTACTGAAATCTGCTGAAACATATAACTGTGGTAGTGACCGGACCAGGTGAATAATATGATATGGGCCTGGTCTTGGGCCCGCTCGCCTGTCATCATATCTATACCCAGTGGTAGTGACCGGGTTAGGTTAGGGCTGGGTTAAAACCCGCCCATTGACAGCCCTACTTGCTTGCTTGGGAATGAAAGTTTTTTTTTTTTTTTTTTTTTTTTTTTTTTTAAGATGTTAAAATTCAACAATAAATCGTAATCAATTCAAATAGTACAAAGGAATATTTAACAACAACATTAATAATAAATTGAAAGAAAATCCACGCTAGTAAAAACTGAAGGACCTCTAGGTTCTACATCATTTTTTTCTTTCTCGATTACAAAGGACCTAAACTACTAAAATACAAATAAACTATTGGTCCCCTTAAAAAATCTGTAACACCTCTCTTGTGAGAACTATCCCAAGAGTGTCCTTCTCTTTCAATGGAATGACCAAGCCTTGCGAGCGAATCCGCATCCTCCTCGTATGAATGATCTTACTTTCCCACGACATTCTAAGCAACCGTCGACAATCCTCGATCACGGCCCCAAGCGGGTGTTGAAGAACATTAACATATTTTATGAGCTTAGTCACCACTTCTGAATCCAACTCCAAAATGATACATGGGACACGGCGACCCCAAGCCCAATTGAGCCATTCTCTTGCCGCAAAAAAGGTCCGCAAGAGTAATAGAAACTTCTCCTAGGCTTCTTAATTGCAAATCCAAGGATCCAATGCCCTTCTTCGTCTCTACTTACTCCACCCGAAGCTGCACTTGTTACCAGGCTTTAACTTTGTCGATAGACTACAACCTCATTAGCCTAATGAAAGATTATTTATATAGTGAATAATATAAAGTTGTATGATATTTCTATTAACTTTTGAAATTTTATAAATAACTTTGTAGTATATAATTAGTTAATTTTGTAACAAGGGCAATATAATTTTTTTCCAAATCTATTATATATATTAGTAATTTCAATGAGAAAAATTCCAAGATTGCCCCTTGGAATTTTGTCGATTTGTGATCTTGGGAGGTGTCCCTTACAAAAGGTCCTTCACGATTCCAACATAGAAAGAAGGGGACAAAAATTGTTTGAACAAAGCTCATTCAAATGGATGCGTAGAACACACGTCAACAGTCAACAGCAGAAAATCATGAGGCAAGGTCCCCTATTAAAAGCAAGGGCGGCAGTGATTGTGGTCTGTGAGTGGGTGAAGGGGGGTGGTGGTGGTGGTCCTTGCCGACTCTTTCTAGCAATCGATAACTAATGCATGTCTCACATTTTATTGAAATTAAATTCCGTACAATTGATGGATTTTGAGCTATCAATTTCAAATTCATAACAAATCTTGAACGCTTGTTTGGATTACCTTGATTTTGGACGAATTTCAAATCCTTTAAGTAATCATTTTGTTTATTATACGATCAATTAAAGTAATGGATCCAAAATCCACCCACTATTGGAGTAAGGCGAAACTGCAGAAAACGTCACAAATTTATTACTGATTTTGGGGTTTCGTCACAAACTATATTACCTCATCGAATTTCGCCCTGTAATTTAATATTTTCTTGGAATATCGTCCCGCGTTAAGTATGAGACAAAATTGTGCATGTGTCCGTTAAATTGCCATTTGGAGGCTTCCGTGTCATGACGTGACAAATTTTAGCATGAACAATTATACAAGATTGTAGAATTCGTCCCAAACTAATTACAAATTTTGGTTTTTCGTCCCAAATTATATCAATGTCCCCTAATTTACCATTTTGCATGAATTTAGTCCCACTATTAAATTTCTAATTTAATGAAAATGGCGATTCAATATTTTACTTTTTTTAAGAGAAAAATAGTATGGGTTTTTGAAATTCTCATGCGCTTTTGAGAAGAAAAAAATTCCATGTCACTTCATTAGGAAAACATTATGCGTTATTTTTTAGTATTAATAATAACAAATATTTACGAGAAATTAAAAAATAAAGATACAAACACTTCCGCTTGCATTTTTCACCAATTGTTCGAAATAATTGTTCTCCACTTTAAGAATAAAATTTTAAAAATTCAGAAACTAGAAATTTCACATGACCATATTGAAATCATCTTGCTTCAATATTTATCTATCTAAATAATGAAGTGTTTCTCTTTTCAATCGTATGTTATTATCAATATTCGAAGTTCTCTTCTCAGAGATAAATATTCTTTTAACCACATACATTTTCATAAATAAAATAAAATTTCATTTTTTTAGCATTTTTTATTAATATTTAATATTTAATATTTATTATTTTTTAATACTAAAAAGTAACACACAATATTGCCTAATGAAATGACACAGTTTTTTTTTTTCCCTCAAAAGCACAAGGGAGTTTTGAAAACACATACTATTTTTTTCTTAAAAAATATAAAAGATTGAACCGTCATTTCCATTAAAATTTAATAATAATACTAAATTCATGCAAAATGATAAATTTCAACGAATTGATATAGATTGAGACAAAAAACCAAAATTTATAATTAGTTTGGGTCGAATTCTGCAATCTTGTATAATTGTTCATGCTAAAATTTACCACGTCATAACACGTAAGCCGCCAGGTGGCAATATAACGGACGCGTGCGCAATTTCCGTCCCATAATTAACGATGGGACGATACTCCAAAAAAATAATAAATTACGGAACGAAATTCGATAAGTTGATATAGTTTGAGACGAAAACACAAAATCACTAATTAGTTTGGAACGTTTTCTACAATTTTGCCTTGAAGTAATTTGAATTCCTTACTTCATTTCCTCCTCAAACCCGTCCAAATAAACTTTTACATCAAATTGCAAATGCTGCATAACTAAAAGCTCAAAAGTGACGAGCAAATCCCTGCGTACGACAGAAACATATATGTACTACTTTTGGAGTTGTCTGAATTTAGTAGATAACATTGAGTGCACAACCAAAAAACACAACTAAGAATGGCTTCCAATGCTTCTTCTACCTTCTCAAGACTCACCATACTCTTAATCATCTGTCTCCCTTTAACCAGCTCCATTGATTTCAACTATCCTGCAGTTTTCAATTTCGGGGACTCAAATTCGGACACTGGCAATCTAGTTGCCGGCCTCGGTGCAGAGCTCGACCCGCCAAATGGGCAGAATTATTTTCAGAAACCATCTGGGAGGTTTTGTGATGGCCGTTTAATCATTGATTTTCTGAGTAAACATTTTGAATGAACTTTTACCAATAAAAAAAATGTAACAAAAACTTTTAGCTAATTTATTGTGTCTTGGTACAAATTCACAGTGGATGCAATGGACTTACCATTTCTTAATCCATATTTGGAGTCAATTGGAGCTCCAATTTTCAGAAACGGATGTAACTTTGCGGTTGCAGGCTCTACCATCCGTTCGGCCACAGCATCATCTTTCAACCCATTTTCGTTTGGGATTCAAGTGGCTCAGTTTCTCAGATTCAAGGCCAAAGTTCAAGATCTGCAGGCTAAATGTGAGTTGTTTTAAATCAAGTCTAAATATACTCCTAATGTACCTTCTAATTACTAAATACATATCCTTAAGTCATTTTAATTTACTGATATCCCATCTGTTAACTAATAAACATCAAATACATTTTTTCGTCAATATAACGTTCTACATGTACTATTTTGTAAATGGTAAGAGAACTTTCAGAGTAAAATGACTTATTTTTCCTCTATTCCTTCGATACATATGGCTAGAACATCAAACACATTTCTTGAAACTTTAAATAACTTTCGGGCCTATAATAAACCCTCCTAAGATTCGGCAATCCAATTATGTATACATAGTTGTTCTACGTATATCCTATCAAAATAGAAATTATGTAAGTGTAATTTTATCAAAAGTCTTACAGTATGCTAGTTTTAGTAGAACATAAGGAGATAAATGCTAATTGAACTAATTCAGGGTGTACCTGTCAGTTAAAACAAAAAATGTATTGATGATGACTCCACAATACTGTCATTAATCTATTTCTTAACCATACTATTTTGCAGCAACAAAATTTCATAAGTATATACCAGCTCGAGATTATTTCCAAAAGGCCCTTTACATGTTTGACATAGGTCAGAATGATCTCGCTGGTGGCTTTTACTTTAATACACTGGATCAAATTCTCGCTGGAATTCCACAAATTCTATCAGAATTTGAAGATGGTATCAAGGTTAGTACGTAAAATTTCATCACAGTATTGTAAAATCTTTTTAACTTTTCGACTGCTTTATGTTATCCCTTTTGCCAACAGAAATTATACGACCAAGGAGCAAGAAATTTCTGGATACACAACACAGGTCCTCTCGGATGCTTACCTGAGAAAATTGTGAAATTCGGAACTGATCCATCAAAGCTAGACGGGCTCGGATGTGTCAGCTCTCACAATCAAGCTTCAAAACTTTTCAACCTACAACTTCATGCACTCTTGAAAAAATTGCAAGGCAAATATCAAGATGCAAATGTCACATATGTAGATATTTTCACAATCAAGTCCAACCTCATAGCAAACTACTCAAGATACGGTAAGTATTTCCTCTTATTTAATGTAATAACACAAATGTGAAGATTTAAATCTAATAATATCAAATTAACTTACAGGATTCAAGCATACCTTAATGACATGCTGCGGGTATGGAGGTCCACCATCGAACTATGACAGTGGGATTGCCTGTGGTCAAACTAAAGTTTTCAATGGAAGTTCAGTCACTGCCAAAGGTTGTAATGATAGTAAAAAATATGTAAATTGGGATGGGACTCATTACGCTGAAGCTGCAAATCAGTATGTTGCATCTGAGATTCTGACAGGAAAATACTCTGATCCGCCATTAAGATAAGAGAAATGTATGGAGATTGCCTAATGCCTACTTGTAATCAAATCAATTTTGCCTCATTTTACACATTTCAATAAGTTGGTTGTTCCACAAAATTGAGATGACTTTGATATTGACTTTACAAGATTCCCTTTATTTCATCCATAACACACAACTTCACCATCATCCTTCATCTCCCTAATGTTTAGAACAACTCTAAAAAAAAACTCATCAACTTTTAGCATGATTGGACAAGTAGGCAGGATGGCTGCATAGGGAGTATATTGTTTGTTATAATATCCTTGTGGACGACAATATTTGTGTTTCTATTTACGCTTGTTCGAGCTGGATTTGTTTAAAAATCAAACCAAGTTCAAACACAATTTCAAGTTTGATAACCAGTTCTAGCTTGAACAATGTGTTGTTTGACACAACTCAAATTATTTTTTACCCGTACAAGAACATAGTAGATGACATAACATATGTAGATACTAAACAACATTCGATTTGGTTAAAGCTCGTTTGAGCTCAGTTTATATTGGGATTTTACTAGGCCTAGGAATAGTCATATTTGTTTTTCACGGAGGGCTGTCAATCGGTCGGATTCGGCCCAACCCATATCCAATTATATTGGTGTCGTGGGATTCGAATCTCAATCGAATCTAAATTTTCTGAGTCTGTCGGATCTTGTCCGAATTCGGTCGGATATTGGATCTCTTTTGGATTTCAAAGTACACACTAGTATTTTTTTCTAAAATAATTTTATTTACAACACAATTTCATTTAATTTAGTTCATGTGTTCAACTTTCTAACTAATACGTATTTATATTTTTAGATAAAAATAGGCATATAAATAAAATTATGAATGAGTAGTTAAATAATATCTTCTTAAGTTGATTGTAAAATATTATTAATGTTACTTATTTTAAATAGTCGGAGCTTATCGATATAGATTCACATTCTCCCACATGATTCAGATTATGGATCTTCATAACCAAATCAAATCCATCGGATCTCTAATCAGACAAAGATCCTAATTAATCAGACTGGATACGAGTTGATGTTCGCCCCATTTGACAGCCAGCCCTAGATTTTTGTTATAACCGTAAATAATGTATTTCTCATTACCATGCTCCCCCCCCCCCCCCCCACCCCCCAACACACACACACACTTAACTCCACCCCACCCAATTCGCCCCTAAGTGTAGAGTCACATGTCGTATAGGGAATTAGATATATTGTAAAAGGATATATGCATTTCATTTATAAAATGAGATCGGAAAAAAAGCCCCAACCCAACCCAACCCACCTCAACTTCAACCTCAATAAACCGCAATGTGCGACATCACTTGTTGGATTGAGCTACAGTAAAGTACAAAAAACTGCAAATATCAATTGAGAAAAAAATTGTCTAAAACTGCACCAACCCACACCGGGTACACCGACCCTTCTTCAATCATTTGCCAAAGCATAAGCCCATCCTGTTATTTTAATTAGATTCTTAGCCATGCAAATCACGTTGTAAATAACTTTTTTTTTTATAATCATTGCAAATAAATTATTGCTGCACAAATGGAAATTGACAAATCAAACAAACAAGGGAAACAAATATTTTACTACTACTTCTGGAGTTGTCAAACTTTAGAAAATAAGTTTTGAGCGCACAACTAAATGCACAAATAAAAATGGCTTCCAATTCTTGTACCTTCTCAAGACTCACCATACTCTTGATCATATGTCTCCCTTTAACCAGCTCCATTGATTTCAACTATCCAGCAGTTTTCAATTTCGGGGACTCAAATTCAGACACTGGCAATCTAGTTGCTGGCCTCGGTGCAAAGCTCAACCCGCCATATGGGCAGAATTATTTCCAGAAACCATCTGGGAGGTTCTGTGATGGCCGTTTAATCATCGATTTTCTAAGTAAACATTTTGATAGAACTTTCATCAATAAAAAATGTAACAAATGCCTTTTGCTAATATATTGAGTTTTTGTACAATTTGACAGTGTATGCAATGGACTTACCATTTCTGAATGCATATTTGAAAGCAAAAGGAGCACCAACTTTTAGAAAAGGATGCAACTTTGCAGCTGCAGGCTCTACCATACTTCCGGCCACTGCATCATCTGTTAGCCCTTTTTCATTTGGGATTCAAGTGGCTCAGTTTGTAAGATTCAAGGCCAAAGTTCAAGAACTGCAGTCTAAATGTGAGTCAATAATCTTAAATCATGATATGATCAGTTCACAAAACTGGGTTTATAATATTCAATATACTCCTCATGTTCTAGCATTTATGTTGTCTTAATTTGCAACTATCTTGTGTTAGTAAATATAAAAAGTAAATAAACCTTCTGTCTAGATAATGTTCCCCACACACTATACTGGAATTCCAAATGAAATTTTTATGGCAAAATGACTTATTTAACCTCTACTCTAGATGGAATATTAAACCAATCCATTCTATTTTCATATGACTAGGATCATTAAACATATTTTTTCCAAAAAAAAAAATTAAAACTTTCTGTCATATAATAAAGCCTTCTCGGATCCTGCAATCCAAACACTTTGTATGCATCATTGTTTTCAGTCTTTCATGTCAATAGAGAAGTATGTATAGAAGGGTAGAAATGGCATTCCTTTATTTCGTTGAAGTCTTGACAGTGCTATTTTTGGTCAAACACTACGGGATTTTTGGATATTAAAAATGAAAAACGCAAGGGGGTAACTCTTATCATCTACGAACTATACTAATTTGCAGCAAGGAGATCTGACAAGTACATACCAGCTCAAGATTACTTCCCAAAGGCACTTTACATTTTTGACATAGGCCAGAATGATCTCGCTGGCGGCTTTCATTCTAAGACATTGGATCAAATTCTTGCTTCAATTCCAATTATTCTATCGCAATTTGAATATGGTATTGAGGTTAGTAAATTTTTATCACAATATTGTAAAAAAAAATCAAATTTTCCATTCTTTTATGTTTTCCTTTCTGCCAGCAGATATTATATAATCAAGGGGCAAGGAATTTTTGGATTCACAACACAGGTCCCCTCGGTTGCTTACCTGAGAATATTGTGAAATTTGGAACTGATCCATCAAAACTTGACGGGCTCGGATGTGTCAGCTCTCACAATCAAGCTTCAAAAAATTTCAACCTACAACTTCATGCACTCTGTAAAATATTGCAAGGCCAATATCAAGATGCAAATGTCACATATGTTGATATTTTCACAATAAAGTCCAATCTGATAGCAAACTACTCTAGATATGGTAATTAAGTAGTATATATAGACAAGTAATTCCTCTTATTTTAATTTAATAAACCATTTGTGTAGATTTAAAACTAATAACAAAATTAACGTACAGGATTTGAGCAGCCCTTAATGGCATGCTGCGGGTACGGAGGTCCACCGGCACCGTTGAATTATGACAGTCGAATTTCCTGTGGTCAAACAAAAGTTTTGAACGAAAGTTCAGTAACCGCCAAAGGTTGTAATGATAGTACAAAATATGTAAATTGGGATGGGATTCATTATACTGAAGCTGTAAATCTATATGTTGCATCAGAGATTCTGACAGGAAAATACTCTGATCCGCTGTTTTAAGACAAGATGGCTTTTCTTCTAAAGCATAAACTGATCTAAATAAAAAGAGGTCTACTTTGCATTGACCAAATCTGTGGTGTACTCTAAACATAGCAATTGTGAAATTTCAATGAGCTTTGACTAGACTAATAACACGAAAACTTCCTCCGCTTCAGATTTTGAAATCTAAGACTTCAAATGTTTTCCTTTGTTCCATTCCAAGAAAAATAAAAAATAAAAAGTGAAAGTTCATGTAGGTTATATTATGGGTGATTTTGTTAATTTATGCATTTGCTTCCTCACTACTTTATTGATACTTAAAAAAACAATAAGAGAAACAATAATCTTCATGTATTTTCCTTTTCTTTTCGCTTTCCTTCATTGACTCCTAATCCCAAACAAAGTATATTTTGGAAATTATATTCCTTCAAACATATGGCTGAGTCTGACATTATTTTACGTCTCAATTTCTAATTGCACTCAGATACAGCAGATTTTTTAAAATTCAGAAAGCAAATCCCATTTCCTACGAGTAACAATTTTTCGTGAAACGCAAATACCAAAAGTAAAGCAATACAAGGAGAGGAAGATGAAGGCAGTACAAGTATACATGTCTTCATGTTCATGTAATAGCCACATTTCCATATTGCTAACATTTGTATGCACCCGTAAGAAGATCATTAGGAGGCATACTAGTTGAACTAGTATTAGCAAAATTTAGTATATAAGCAGACAAAATAGCAATAAAATAGGGCATATATGTCACAACCTTTAGGATTCCAGGTCTTCCAAATACATAGTGCACAAGAACTAGTTCATTTAACAGGATACACAGAAAGAGTATTTGAAAAAAGGAGTATTTGAAAAGCGATAAATCAATGATTCATCTAAAGTAATGCTGTTGTCTATTGAACACAAAATAAGAATCATTGAAAGTTGCTGAATGAAACTACTCAATGAATAAGCATCACAAAAACAACAGCGGAGAGAAAAATAAAATTATCAGAGCCCAAATTTAAAAAGATTAATATAGGTTTACAGCTCCCACTCACCAACCTTCACAAAACACATCCACAGCTCAATACATAGTCCAATAGAAATAATTTTTTTTTTTTTTTAAATTTTTCTCACCATCCTTTGGTCTGTATAGCAGCAGCGATGAATTGTTCCAGGGAACCCATCCCAAACATGAACATTTCACCACCAATCGATATTTTTGAATTTCGGGAGAGACTGCATCTCACTGTCAATGGGCGAAACGCTGAAGTTTGGTCAAATCGGATATTAATCGCCGGAAATTGCGTTGGGACGTGGCAAATCTCCATTTATGTGACTTCCCGGGGGGGATGAGTCATTTTTAATAAAACATATTTATTAGAAAACACCACGATATTTGAAGATAGTTTCACATTCATTTTAGGGTTAATTACAAGGACCTCTCCCGTGGTTTGGTGAATTTCGCGTCCAATCTCCTCGGAGAATCATAATTACAGAGATCTCCCTTCAGGTTTGCAAAACCTTACAAAACTCTAATGGAGACTAACAGAGGTGGACAAAATACGTGAAATTACCCTCTTGTCCTCATCCATTTTAATTACTTCGACATCCCCTGAGGTTTGCAAAACCTTACAAAAATTTATATTTGCATATTAGTCCTTAAACTTTAATAAAAAATTCAATTTATACGTAAAAAAGAAAAAAAATATAGTTTATTAATTATGCAAAATAAGAAATATTTTTATAAAGTGTTATATAACATTTTCATATAATTTATTAATAGTAAAACAACAATTTAATAAATACGTAATTAAAATTTTATTTTCGTATTTTATAATAAAATATTAATTAATTGTTTTGTATTTAAGTAAGACATAAATTTATGATTTTATTGTTGAAAATATTAAATACTTATATATATATTTAAGTCTAAAACTGAAATAATTGCGTATCATTTTTTTTAGAAAAACCCATCAATTTAATTAATTAAAAATACTACATAGATAATTATTTTATTAAAAGGGTATTTGAATGAGTATTTTTAAATTTTGTGAAAAAAATATTTAGTGATTTTTTTAGTTGATTTTTTTATAAAATGCATATTTAAATACTATATAATTTATCAATAGCGTAAAAAATAATTTATTAAATATGTAAACAAGATTTATTTTAGTATTTTATAGTAAATATTATTTAATAGTATTGGATATAATTAATAAATAAATAAATTAATAATTCTTATTTTATTAAATGGGTATTTGAATGAGTATTATTTAACTTTGTTAAAAAATAATTGATTTTCTTAATTAAAAGTTTATGGTTTTTTTAGTACAAGCTAATTATTAATTTTTTAGCATTTTTATAATGCTTTTTGCTGTCCAATTTTTTTCCCTATTAATCTTAATTTTTATTTATTATCCTTGTAGTTAATTTTTTTTATAATTATGAAAACAAATTGAAATTATTAAAATTACGGTTTAGATATGGATAATTATTAATATTTTGCATTTTCATAATGATCCTTTTTATTTATCTTCAATTTTTCTTATGATTAACAATAATTTATTCACTTTACTTTGTGATTTAATTTAAAAACATTATGAAAAAAAATTGAAATTAATATCTACACAGTAATAAATAATTTTAAGTTTTACTTTTTCGTTGATATTTATAACATTTACACCCAAAACAAACCACATCATTTCATTGAAACCCTTTACATGTAACAAACATAACAAGGGTATAATAGTCCATGAAAATAGCTAAAGTAATTTCAAGGGTAAAATGGGATTTTCAATAAAATTAGGGTGATGACATCAGCAAAAACTAACGGTGGACCGACGGATGTAAGGTTTTGCAAACGTTAGGGGAGGTCTTTGTAATTATGATTCTTCGAGGGGATTGGACGCGAAATACACCAAACCATAGGGGAGGTCCCTGTAATTAACCCTTCATTTTAAATCACGGGTGAATTGCATCCACCTCTTACACTTTAATTATTTGGCAACTCGACCCCAAAGATTATTCTTTTTTGGCACCCATCTCCCTTTCATTTACTTTCTGCTAGGGGTCGGGACGGGTTTGGGGGTTAGAGATATAGGTATAGTAAATTTCGGGATTGACGCATTTCATCCCAAACCCATCCAGTAATAATTCGGGTACCCGGAAGCGGGTACCCGAATTATTGCGGGACGGGAAGGGATTACGGGTACCATATTTTTTTTTAAATCGCCAATTCTTCATGATTCTAACAAAATTAAATTACAATATTTTATATAAAATTTTATATGTAATAGATTAGTAATAGTAGTAATTTAATGTAGAGAAAAAAACTTTGTATGCCGTGGCGTAGTTAAGAAGAAGTAGAAGTGGTAGAGCCGTAAAGACTATGAAAGTTTTTAGAACTGAGGCAAACGTAATGTATTAATAACTAGTGTAAGATTTAAAATGAATATTAAGGTAAAGTAAAAAATGTCTTTATTAGATGATGTTAATTAATTTATTAATTAATGTATAAATAAAGTGTATAATTATATAATAGTAAGAAAAATATATAGACGGGTTCGGGTATTCGGGGTTGGAGAGGCTACTCCCAAACCCGTCCCGTATTCCCGTAATAAAATACGGGTTTTCAAGTTCAGGTTCCCAAACCCAAAAAATACTCGTCCCATCCGGGTATTTTAAAAACGGAACGGGTTGGGTTTGGGTTACCCGAACCCAATGCCCACCCCTACTTTCTACTCAGATTTATTCCAAAAGATTGATATACTCGTACATTTAGGGTCTGTTTGGATGGGTTTTGTCTCGGTTTCGTGGGTCTCGGTTTAAAAAAAATGGTTTGAGTGGTTTCGATGAAACATGTGAGACCTTATTTGGATGGGTTTTGGCTGTTGGATTTTGTGGTTTGAATAAGTTGAAACCCCACTTTGATTGGGTTTGGATGTTGGGGTTTAGGGGAAAAAGTGTGGTAAGTGTCAAATCAATGTCTTTTTAGTGAGATTTGGGAAAAAAAGTAGGTGGTAGGTGTCAAATCAATATTTTATAGGTTTGAAGAGTTTGAGTGAGTTTCTGAATAAGTTTTTTTATAGTTTTATGAGTTTGGCGAAAACTCATTTAAAAGGGTTTTGACTCGGTCACGCGATACACCCTTAGCCTTAAGGATTGACTTAAGTTTGGGCATGTTCGCCTAAAAAAAAAAAACTTAGGCATGTCGATCGGGTCATGTGAGCCGATTTTTTAAATGGCTCAAACTCACGTATCAATCGGTTTCACAGCTATAGACTCTGGCTCATTTACAACCTGGCTTTACGGCTACAGTCTCAAACTCGACTCATGTAACTTTTTGGACTTCGAGTTTATATCGGGCTCATA